>NQII01003811.1:132363-155280 GCA_002778355.1 Clitarchus hookeri | reverse complement strand
GAAACCTGAAACTATATCACTTAACGGGCTGTGAAGAGGATTCTGTACTGTGTTTAAATACAATATAGTAAAGATCAGCCAATGATAAAGTTTTTACAACCGCATTCAATTTAACATCACTCTGAGGAGGGTACATTTGTTCTTACCGCTGCACACGAGTACAGTTGTTCTCTCTGTTATACATTATATGGGAATAACTGCAGTGTAAATAGTGATACTGATTTTCCCGTGTAAATATTAAATTTTTTTTTCAAATTCGAACAACTGACTGAAACAGAGCTTGTTTTTGCTGTCATATTTTAAACGTGTATTTTTTTACTATTTTACGTATTTTTATTTTCGTAGTATTCGTTCATTTGTTTTAACCTGACAGTGGCACTCATAATTCGATGTATATTCATTGGCATCTGTCTCTGGGTAAATGATTATGTTCCATTATTTTGTTTCATGTTTTTTTTTTTTGTTAAATTGGTTGAAAATATTTTCTACAGTTACGTGTTATCCCTCTCCTTTTCCATAATTTTCAATTTGCTACGTAGTCAACACAGTCAGAGTATAATGTTCATTCAAATTAATAATTCAATTTAAGCCCCTTTTTGATGTATGCATATGTGTATAGGCTACACTGTGAAAAAAAATTTGTATTTTGACAAATTGTGCTTTCTGAACTAGTTGTCAAGATTATTTTTATATCCCTAATCTTATACTACAGTAGCTAAATAATACAAATTATAGTGAAATGAATAGATCTGGGGCAGTGAGGCAAGTAAATACTACATATATTTCATGTTTATAATAATCAAACTCCATGTTCCATTTAACAAGTGCTTTAAGCATACTACACTGAAAACAATGCCTTGTGGCGGCCACACATTGTTTCGTTGATATTTACCCTGCCAAATGTGTTTGTCGTGAACACAACTTTTGTGTAGTCGTCAACAGAATACATTTTTAGTGGCCACAAATACTTTTCTTCGGTGTACTTGTGTTACGAAATATTCCACAACTTGTTCCCAAAATACACATTTGGCTGTTCATTAAACGCGGGGATTCATTTTTCCCTACAACGTACTTGTTTCCTTTATCTTATTTATATTATGTGCGAGTTTTACGGTTAGTGTATAACGTATAATAGTGTTTATAAATTTAGTAATTATATATCTTGTAAATTATTGTATATTTTCCACAAAATTTTATTACATAATTTAACCTAATTACTACTAAACCGCTATAGAGTTCGTAAAGTTAACGTTAAAAATTATTATTTTTAATCTTGGATATTAACTAAAGAGGATAAAAACATGCTAATTAAAATATTTCATAATTGCATATCTAACGTTATTATTGAACTGTTGCGATCCGTGTTAACTACCTGAAAAAAGTCTTTTATATTGAGAACTTATGATCATGTGCGTAACGGAAAAAACCCCTCTCCTAAATTCGCAAACTTTGTAGTTAAGTGCACTGTAGTTATTTAAGTTATGTTGTTGCGAAACATCTCCCTATGTTTGCTACTCTAAACTCGTCTTTCGATAACGAGTTGGGTAATGGCTTTCCACTGAAGACTGGATTTGTTAAAGATACTTTTAACTACTTTTGAAACGTTTGAGTGCAGAATTATGTAGTGCCGTAAACCTATTAGCTGTCACGCTCGAGAAAATCTTATTTGCATTTCCATGCTTTTTTTTTCTCCCGACTATTTTAAAATTCTACTCTTACGTTGCGAGGCTATAAGGGTAACACAGTTTCAATTTTGTCATAATTTATCCTGCGTGACACGCTACAGTCATCGCTTTCACGTTATTTGACATCGTAACAGCCTTAATTTTAATTCTAATGTATAGACTTTTCGCTTCGTAAAATATGACAGTTTGGTCATCAACGGTCCAGTAAGTATTTTCGGAGGGAGTCATTTAAGGTTTTATTACTCTACCTGTATTTTATTCCCCTTGTTTTATTTTTGTCCAAAACAGGAACTTATAAGGACACGTCTGCTCAATTTATAATATTCTTTGAACCTATCCATAGCAGCGTTTGTTATTGTCTTTTAACTTCATTGTATTTATAATATGTTCACCCAACTGGTAATTTGTGTTTATTTTTTATGAGAAAAATTATTGTAATTTAATTTTTTTTTTAACAGCGTGCTATTACGAAATGTAAGAGAAACAGTGGAAAAATATCATGTACTCAAATCAGCCTTCGCTCAATTTGAAACCATGAGATAAATTATTTTGTAATAAATCATTAAACTAGTACTTGTAAAATTATTCAAAATTGATTTTCGTGATATTGACGTACTACTTACATGCTGAGTAAACCATGTTGTGTTAAAAAGTAAATGGTAAAATAATATATTCCACAATATTCATTCCCCACGTGTGCAGACGAATCCAATACGAAAACACTTTTTACTGCTTAATTTATATATGATCTGGATTTAAGGACTTCTAACCCGCCCATAAAATAAACCTTGCAAGTTCGCGAAAATGTTTTTTTTAGTTGTTGTTGGTCCGTCATTTTGGAAGATAGCGCCACATACAAAAATTAAACTTTTACATTATATCTAGAAAACTACTAAACCTATTTTCGCCAAATTTCGCACGTAAGTAATATTATGATTTACCAGGTGAGTGTAAGTAATTAAACTTAATTAAATACTTATTTTCAAAATTGCTGCTACACAAATATTTTTTATTTATTTAGTATAACTACCATACCGTTTGACAAAATTAAAACACATTTTGTATGCTGACAGTATATAATTCGAGCATTATACAGGCCAAACAACAACCACTTTTGTCATCCATTTTGTAAGATAGTGCCACACGAATAAATTAAGTTTTCATGTCATATCACGGGAAACAATTGACCAATTCCTACTAAATATGGCAAACAAGTAGTACTTTGGTAGATAATGTTAACTGATATGTTTTAGGTTTGCCATACACGTATTTTGAAAATGGCGACCATAAGGTTATTTTAGTTTTGTATGTTATATCGTAGAAATCATGTAATTAATTCTAGTGAAACTTGTATGCTGGCAGTAACTATTACAACAATCAATTGCCCGCACACCAAATTTTTTTTGTGAGCTAATTTGAAGAATAGTGTCACTTAACAAATTAAAGTTATGTGATCTCCAAAAAAGAACCGATTTTTCCCATATTTGGCAAACAATTAGCGCTCTGGCAGGCTATACAAACAAATAAATTTTAAGGGTTTCAGACGCACATATTTTCAAAATGGCGGCGATATAAATATTTTAGCTTCGAATTTTTTATTTGTAAAACTGCAAAACAACTTTCAACTTTACTTTGTATGCTGACAGTATCAGTTATATCCATAAAAATTGTGTATGCAAAACCATATTTATCCGCTATTTTGTAAGATAGCGCCACATGAAATAGTATAGTTTTTATGCCGTATCTCGGGACAAAATCAACAGATTTCTTTAACATTTGGTGAAGAAATTGTACCCTGGTAGGCTATATTAATCAATATGTGTTAAGTATATAAGTTTCTTATTTTATAAAAGGCGCCTATACACACATTTAAGGTAAGTGTGCTATGTCTATATAACTGTGTAACAGATTTAAATTTAAAATTGTATAACTAATATATGAAAATAATCAAATCGCTGATAAATATAAAAATTTCCCTCCATTTATGAAGATCGTCACATGATCAATGGAATTTTATATCATATATCGAGGACCAATCATCCGATATGCATACGGATATCTTCCTTTGCCAGATATTTTGGAAAGTTGTTAAAGGTGAGAAAATTTAACCTTTTATCATATTTCCAGAATAGACTGATTTCCACAACATTTTGCACACCAACGGAAGGCATTGTAAAGTTACATTATTTAAATAGAGCCAGACAAAAATTTTCAAAATGGCGGCCATATAAATATTTTGATATATTAGGAATATATATTTAACAATTTAACTATTTAAATCAAACCTTTATGAAGACATTATGTATTACACACTTCGTGTACAGAGCCTCTTCTTAAGCAATTAATTTTATGATCACGCTTTTTAAGGAAATAGTGTTTTTATTCCACGTCGTTGAGACCAATTACCAGATTTCCGTTAACTTTATCACACATGTAGCGTTATGGTAGGCCATTTAACTTACGTGTTTACGTGTTTAAGTGCCTCAAACACTTATTTTCTAAATGATAGACATGTAAATATTTCAGGTTAGTGAACTCTATCATTCAAAACATTACACTGATTACATCCAAAGTTGATGCTCAGAATCCTACCTACGTGATGCAGTTGAATGCGATATAGCTTAGTTTTACGAGTTTCTCTGAATTGAAATCGTGGTTAAGTGACCCGCGTTTTTTAATTGCTTTGGTACTGATTAATTTATCCCTTCTCTGAGCACGCTAAAGTGCCGCAAGACGACGTGGCATGGACTCGACTAATAACTGAAGGTATGTAGGAAACAATTCACATCATGAATCCTGCAGGGCAGTTCACAAATCCAATCTGCGTCAATTTGAGAAAGGGTTGCACGTCTGTCACGTTTAATAATTCTAGTCAGTCGTCGTTTGTCCCGTTCTTTCACGATCTTTTTCCGGCAGCAGCGATGTCAAAGATGTGATGTTTTACCGGATTCCCGATATTCACGGTACACTCGTGAAATGGTCGTACGCAAACATCTAAATGTTATCGCTACCTTGGAGATTCTATGTCCCATCTCTAGTGTGCCAACTATAACACCACGTTCAAACTCACTTAAATATTGATAACCTGCCATTGTAGCAGCAGTAACCGATCTCGCTGCCGACCGCATCGCGTTACTCTGGTTTGTTCCATACCTTGTTATTTGCATACGTACGCCTATACCAGTTTTTTTGGCTCTTCAGTGTATATCAGTAACTTGTTGTTTACAAAATGTTCGATCTGCACCACCCTTTCTCCTTGTAACCACAGGAACTGGATACACGCTAGGATGACCTTCGTTCATGGCTGCAATTGGTCACATAGGAAACAAGGTGCAACGTGATTCGAAAAGTTTAGTTGTAAAGAGCAGCAAAATTACAATATCAGCAATACGGGGCCCAGGTGGAACGCCTCTTACTCATTCCCTTTACAAATGTAATACTTAGATAAATTCCAAAGGTTTTACCTCCTTAAAAAAATGTGCGGATAAACATAGCATTTGGTTATCACAAAATAATTTATATTTGTAGGAATCTTAAATAAAAATTATTTTACTCCGTTCACCACCCTCCAAAACTGTATGGGTCACTTAAATATTTTAAAGTCTCTCTCTATGACAGGTAATATTAGTTAATCAAATGAGTATAGCAGGAACTATTTCGTTACGAAACGAAACACACAATATAAAAAATGGTATGCAACACGGCGTGATGTCAAAAACTTCCAACAATCACTGCTAGGCTTGTTTAAATAAATTGTTCATTGATCTTTCGGGTTACCCCTGGCCATAAATAAAACAACGTCTGACACTTTTTATATATGTTTCCTAGATCAAAATTTTAAGTAGGTTTTAGTCCAAACCATTTTCTAAATGTTAGTTGTACATGGCAGTTTTCAGTTTTTAACACTAAAATTTGATTAGGCGCTCCAACACAATAATGCAAAGAAGATAATCACATAAATAAAGTCTGGAATGGTGTGACATCACCGGAACGTCATTTTCGCCGCCATGTCTCACTTAAAAATAATAAAAAAAGAATCGTTTTTCACATATTTGTGTGACTATTGAAATTTGTTGTTATTCATAAGATATATTTTTATAATGTTCCAAGATTTGCTCTTAACTTTACTCAAAATTATTTTCAATCCTCTCATTGGGCGTCTTTGTAATTATTTTGGACTAATTCCTTTCGAAGAGTTCCGAAAAAATTAAATTGTATTATTTTCTTCGCATTAAAATTATATTGGTCATTGCCTTATCGAATAAACGTGTCACAGTTACAAATCGTTTTGTGAAACCCATCTAAAAGATTGTAGATTAACTGAGTGATTATTTTCTGCTTATGCCTTACGGTTTTTTTTCTAACTATATTATTTATAAAACAATTTTTTTACGATGTTCCATCATCTCATATTATTTATGTATTATTCATTTCATCTTTTAATTACTTACTTATCTGATAACAATGTAAGTTGTAGATTGCGTGTTTATATTTTTATATGTAGCCTTAATATTTATTTTGTATACATTTTGTTAGTTATTTGTTAAAAATTAGTCGACAGTATTAATATAATGGTCATTATATTACATTTAACAACTCAATACGCTGCAGCTATCAAAATGCATGGATACATTTTAGTCGTTCAGCGAAATGAATGTCCCCTGCAGAGACACGAGCCCACGCCAAATGATATGCAATAGTGTACACTTTTATGAGGATGGTAATTTAGGAAGATAAAAGGGGTTGCAACAATCGTTTTTTATTTCTTTTACGCCTAGTATTGAAGATATACCTATGTCGAGTTCAATGAACTATTTAAACTCGATAGGCTGTTTGCAGAGATAAATATACTCGTAATCACTACTGCCACTTAAAATTAAAGAAAGTCTGTAATTAATGGCTCGTTTCGTATGATCAGTCACATTAAGTGTAAATCCGCCTTTTTTTTAGTGTATAAATCTAGGCACCGTTTGAGTTCACAAAACTACCAACTAGTGGAGATTTTCTCTAAGCGGTGATAGGATTTGTATTACATTAAGATTCAAAAAGTTTATTTCCTATATGGCTAAAAATTTCACATATGCCAGCCATGAGAATGAATTGACGAAACAGAAACACTCCAGATGAGTTTAATGTTTGATTTTTCAGACAGTTGTGTTTCTCGTACGTATCGTGTAATTCGTATGTGACACTACTAGTTACTTCGCAGCAACTAGACAGCACTACGCATAATAGAATATGTTATTTACTAGTGTGGTTTCTAAGCTGTTATCGTATGGAAGTATAAAATACATAAATGTGCACGCATAAATTTATAAAATATTGAAAGTTTTACACAATGTCTAAATTAAAATACATATATACTTTTCCGTTATGATATATGTATTATATAAGGGTAATTATATAAGCGAAATGTATATTTATTAGTTGCAGTCGTTTCCTATTGGTTGAGATCGAATGACTTCATTAAGTTTGGGCGAGCTCGTGTATCTTCGATTTCGTTAACCATCCGAACTAAACTTAATGTAGCATCGAAAGGTATAAACTCAACAGGACTGAGCATACGAAATCCAGTGACACATGGAATCTCCATTTCATGAAGTTGTGATAGTGCTTCACTTTTAGGAAAGCCTGTGCATAGGCCTACAGCCCGAAGTCTGGTAGTTTAAAATGACCGTAAAATCATCTAAACTTGTCAACCCTTTATGTGGACATCAGCACATTTACAACAATTCCGCAACCTTCGCGTATAATTTCGTTAATTTCTCTACATTTTACAAGCCTTTCATCTCCCATCCTAACTCTTCAAGCAAAGAAACTTTATATCATCTTATTTTTCGCACTGCAAATTGTCCTGAATTTCCGCGCAAATGTTTAGTAAATATTACTTTCTTAAATTGTTTTACATTATTTCTAAAATGCAAACCTGTCGTTAATAATGAAGAATAGACGCCGTCTATTCCCAAAATATGAAACTGTTTGAAAGAGTGGTTCTGGAGAGAAGATATGATAAATGTAGAGGTTTTTCGCGCAATCTGAGTGTCATTGTCCTCTCGCCGGCAGTTCCTCCAGTACTACGTCACGGAGTAAGCTCCGCCCCCTGTCGTCAGCAGGCTGCACTACAAGTGGCACAGCAGCAGGGCCTCTCCAGATATCCTCCTTGGGTCACCCCAGGCATTCCGCACGTGTGGATAGTGCCGGACGATGCCGATGGTCGGCGGGTTTTCTCGGGGACCTCCCGATTCTTCCGCCCTTACATCCCGACGCTGCTCCATGCCCACCGCTCCTCGACGTTGTCAGCTCTCGAAATCCCGACGTTCAGAGCCGCCTCGCCCTAACCACTTTGCCTCACAATACTCTCAGCATAATAAAGTGTGTTATAGTGTACAGCAATTGCACATTTTATCATATTAAAGTATTATTAACAATTATAATTCTAATTGTTTATAACTGAAGGGCAAGAGTTGGAAGGTGGTTTATAACTACTGTTCCCCACCGCCTATGATAACGCCTCTACGACCTAGATGGTCTGTATTTTTTTTTCCAGTCGAACGGATTTTCTCTGCCGACGCAGTTCGTCCTTGAAAACCACCATCTCCGCCCGCGTGAGGGTCTCTGCTCCTTGAGAGAGAGAGAAAGGACGTCCAACACCTCGCCCGGGTCGACGCGAAGTCTCGTCACGTATTCCCTGCCCCTCCGTGCCCGGCATTCCCCCCTGCGTCGGCGGAATGATACACTTATCATCGTCGCCTTCCTTTACCACAGCCCACTCCCCCTGGACCTACTTTCGTCGCCGGCTCCGCCGTCGCCGGCGATATTAAAATGCGTGTCCGCAAGCCTCGGCGTTTCAGCCGGATGGAGTGCGGTAATACCTTCGAAGGAACGTCCCGTCCCGTCCCGCGCCAGCCGTTAATTTAATTCATATTCGCCGGTGGCTGCGTCGAAAGGGGTGGAGGAGGGGAAAGGTAGGGGAAAGCTTTTCTTAACCCTTCTCGCGGACGGATGGTGCTGACGCCTGCCGGCGGATTAGCGAAGCTTTGCAAGTGCTCGTGGACTGCGCTCCTAGGCTAAAATATGAGGTAAAGGCTGTTCACGGTATAATGAGCAATATTTAAATCAACCTTTGAAAAACGTGTTACTGCCCATAACTGCGCGTTATCTTCATACAGTAAACATTGTCATGAGGGTTCCCAGTTGGGTTGGCAGTGAATTCATTAAACAAATTCTAAAACTTAAATTTGTGGTGGGAGATGTTATGGTGTGGTCAGGCCTTAGCTTAACGTCTCGCCTGATCACACCTTCAAACATAAACGAGCGGGATTTCAACGCCACCATTTGGTCGTCGATTATTGCGGAACAAGACAGTTGCAGAAATCCTCTCCACCGGTCACTGAGCGGGGCCGCAGAACCACGCGTTTGATATAGCCCGGCGTCTGTCTGTCGCCGTGTGACAGTAGTCATCTTTAGTCCTTTGGGCGACCCTACCAGCCAAGCAGACCAGGAAGTTGGGTGTCCGGCCGTCGCTAACCGCCTCGTAGAATCAGCCTCCGGCCACATTAACAAGGTGATGACTTTCCAGATAGGGTTAAATAAAATGGCGTTAAGTATAAAAATATAAATAATAATCATCTTAAATTCGATGTAAAGCTTCCCCGGTTAATGATAACATAAATAATAATTGTGTAACCATAAATGTTAATAAACCTCATCAGAAACTGTTGTACTCTACCGAAGTCATTGAGTGATCATTTGAGATACGCCCCCAACATACTTTCAAGTACGAATTGCCTGAAAAGATAGTTCGTAACAGAGTGCAATGGTTAAATTATTTGACCACTGAAGTTAGTATATATACATGTATATTGCTTTATACACATTAGAGCACGAATTTTGTGTACCAGTAAAATAATACATTCATAACAACACCACGGTTTTCCACTCAGATGGCGTGTTGATAAAGTGAAAAAGCCGCTTGTCAATGTTAATTTTACATGAGGCGTAAGGATACGAAATGAGAATAAAGTACATCGTAAGCAGGGTTTTCAAAAGATCTCAATTTACTGTGAACAGCCTCAAGACCGATTTTTGTCTTCTATGCATGCTTCCAATTTTGATTTGACCATGGCTAAAGCCCTTGTCTCACTGTCAATTTTTTCCGTCAAACGGCTTCCATCAAGNCTTGTCTCACTGTCAATTTTGGTCAAAGAAAGTTTGGAATGGTGTGACGTCACCGGAACGTCATTTTTGCCGCCATGATTGTCTGAAAAGTAAAATGGTTCTAGTTATTATTTTAAAGAATTGGACGGGTTCTAACATTTTTCTTATGTTTGACGAGTTCAGTCATGTAGAATAACGGATTACAAAAATTGCTGTTTCCGACATCACAATCTTTAAAATGGCGAACAACTGCTGGAAACGAATTAAGGTAACGAAGATAATTTATTTATATAGACTCCCTTCGACCATGAATGCTATTTGAGGTGATTAATTCCCTATGACCTTTAAACTTCAGTGGCATTAAACTTCATTCTCTGATAAACAAAATTTAATTTTAATAACTAAGTGAAAATTAATCTCAACATTCTTTACATTTATTCCTGGTGTCAACTTAACGGAAACACAGCAACACAATCTCACGTTGAAATTTGTTTTTAAATAAAAATGCATACTAGATCCTCTAGCAATAAAAATGGACAGCGTGACACATTTTCAAAATTATTTAATCCTATTTATTGAATGCACAAAATTTGATTGTCATAATTGGTCTTCAAAATTTATTGCCAAATATATTTGAAGGCAAAAATTTGACAGTGTGGCAGGAACAAACGGTTTATTCTATGGCTAGGAAACTCGATGATAATAGTTTGGCAACAAAAATATTTCGCCGCCAGGTAGGACTGACGTTCCGTGTGTACCATATTTCCTTCGTTTTGCGTGTAAACTACATAACTATTATATTTGTTATTAATAAACATAATTTTTTTCTAAATTTCCTAATTTTTATTGTTTCAATTGAACCATAAAATCATTAAAATTGGGTTTATCAAGACGTATTACGCATTTAACATTAATTAAATATGATAACGTTATATAAAAATTCCTTTATATGACAGCTATATTTATTTTGCGTTTAAATTCACAACTTTTTTTCTCCACTAAACTGAGATTCTTCATAAACGCTCAATGTCAGATGCATTAGTATTTCTGGTGCTTTCTCTTGTAAACAGCATTGGAGCGCTTGAAAAAATTTTACAGAATATAGTAAATGCATAATATTTAGGTACGAGCAAACGTATATCACAACTGAAGCCACGCACGAACTTAAACACTCAAATGTATAGAATTTCTACTTCTGCCGCAAACTTAAAAGCTGCTTCTTTGGAACACCAGCGCACCGTGCGGCGGAAATTTTCATTATGCCAAAATCTTTCATTAGAAATGTAATGTTGTTCCTAACCTGAGTAGAATAAACCTTGACTATGCCTAGTACAACTGTCAGTCAAACGGTCATCAGTGATGAAAGAGTTGTTCACATTTCAATTTCAACAATGCCCGCCCTTTTATGTAAACAAAACACATTTCAAAACTAATATAATCTAATTGAAATAAAAACAGTTTAGAGAAAGTGTACAAAAATCTTAAAGCACTTGCTTACAGTATAAACGGTGTTCTAATCTCAAATACACTGAATAGCCAAAAAAAACTGGTACAGGTGTGCGTATACAAATAACAGAGGTGTGGAACCAATCAGAGTAACGCGATGCGGTCGGCATCTAGATCGGTTACTGCTGCTACAATGGCAGGTTATCAAGATTTAAGGGAGTTTGAACGCGGTTTGATAGTCGGCGCCCGAGAGATGGAACATACCATCTCCGAGGTAGCGATAACATTTGGATGTTCGCGTACGACCATTTCACGAGTGTGCCGTGAATATCGGGAATCCGGTAAAACATCACATCTTCGACATCGCTGCGGTCGGAAAAAGATCGCGAAAGAACGGGACAAACAACGACTGACGAGAATCATTAAACGTGACAGACGTGTAACCATTTCTCAAATTAGCGCAAATTGGATTTGTGTACTGCCCTGCAGTATCCATGGTGTGAATTGCCTCCTGCATGCCTTCAGACATTAGTCGAGTTCATGACACGTCGTCTTGTGGCACTTATGTTTGCTCGCAAGGGCCCTACACNGGGCAGTTGTACCAGTTTTTTTGGCTCTTCAGTGTAATATCCATGGTGCTTCTGAAAATACTACTGGCAGTCGAGTAGGCCAGTGGTGAAACACGGGGAGTTGCCACGGCACAGCTAGAATGCGCACTCTACGCCATTTTCCCCATGTACGACGGCGCCGCAGATCAAAAGGAACAGACGATGATGGTGGGGAGGATGATATAGGAGAAAGAGAGGGGGTGGAAGACCACCTCCCTTATCCCCTCCTCCATTCCTTTTCGAGGCGCGCAGGAAATGAAAGTGCCCAGAGGGGTGCAAGCGAGACAGGGCTGTGGAGGTTCCACATCTGTATGGAAATCATTCCATCTGCAGCTGGAGTTTCCTCTTGGCAACCGCCGCCGTTTCATCCCGCCCAGTGACCGGGGCTTCTTAACCGTCGTCGAGATTGTCTATTAAAGTATGTTCGCAGTTAAGTGAGCACTTTTGAAATCAACCTATTAAATAAATATCACCGTCCGTAACTACAATACGTTAAACTATATGCTGTTCACGGTAAAGTGAACACTTCTTAGGCCCTAGTTACTTTTCCCTTTGAGCCATTTTTTTATTCTTTTACCGCCTTTTTAAATAAATGTTGCCATGTAAGTAATAAACACAGTGTGTATATTCCACCGCACTTGGAAGTTAACGTCTAAGGATAAAATAAAACATATTTATTGACTATTATTCCACATGAGAGAGCTTTCAAAAGTGTTCACTTTACCATGGGTAGACTATAGGTGATTTTAAAGTCAGTTCTTCAAAGCGAAAGGCTGACCACGTACCACGCTGCAGTAAGGAGCGAATATCGATTTTTTTTTTTCGTTCTCGCAAAGTGCAGAGTATATAATTTTTTTTACAGATACCCACCATTTGCCACCTGCATATTAAAAATGTTAAATCTCTTTTCTCTTATCACATAATTTAACAGCATTTTTTTTTTCTTTCATTTGCGCATAAATTTTTATCTCAGTTCTGTGATACAAGTGTAATTAAATTGTCTGCGATTTATTTGGCTTTCATATTGGCTTTCTCTTCCATTTGATCATGAAGTACTTACTAGTCGCATGCTAGCTGATGGGATTCCAGTAAAATTAACTTAATAGTCATCAAACGCTTTTGACTGGAACCAGACGTGTGTGTTTGTGTGTGTGTGTGTGTTTTCAACTAATTGAAGAGCGCATACCATCTCTACGTATAGGGTTTCGTTCAATAAATACATACATATTTACAAGGAAAAGTGTAGTATAGTTAAATTTCTTTTCCAGTCTTAATTATATTGCACGTACTAATTTCTAGTTGTTTTTCTGATAGTTCGTTATTTTATTTAACTCTTAATTTTTGGGCAGCGGTGAAGAACTGAATTCGGTTTAGTATGTTTTTGTCATTTTTAGAGGTTATTTTTTAAATCCTGTGTGCTGTTGACTAGGTATTTTATACTTTTTTGCAATGACACAACTGCTGCGGCTATTTCAATGATATGTAAAGTAGTTCGACCATTGAGACAGGACTGTCACTTTTTTTTTCAGTTTTGGTACATAAATAAGTTGCGTGCGGAGCACTGAACTGCGTTGAAGGTTCCAGTTTCTAGAAAGTCTTATTTGTCGTCATCGAAAGACGTCTCTGTTTTATTGGGTCTTCTTTCTTTCGTTCTTTTCCTGTGGATGAAAACTGTTTTTGCCACTGTGTCCGATATGTCGATTGCAGTTGTTGCCGTATACTTTTATATACTGTTTTTTTTTCCTTTCTATTTTTCGTTGTGGAGTTTTTGTCACGTTTGTCTTGTGAGTTTCTCTTACCCCTAATAATAACTGAAATAATGCCTTCACCTCAATACTCTGTGTGTTAGCTCTTTATCTGTCGGCAACAGCTTACTTAATACTTTTTGTCTATTTTCGTGCCTTTTTTAATCTGTCGTTTTGATGAATTTTCTGCGTCCGTAACAAAACCATCAATTTTAAAGGCTGTTCATTGTGAAATTAGCACTTTTAAACCCCCTCCCTACAGGCATTAACAACCAGTAAATTATTTTTTTTTTTTTTTTGCGGACTCGCAAGTTAATTTTTGCAAGTGGTGAAAAGTATACACTGTGTTTATTAGTCACATTGCAATATTTATATTTAAACGTGGCAGAAAGATATAAATTGACTGAAAGAAAAAATTCACAAGTGATTTAAAAAGTGCTCACTTTACCGTGAATAGCCTCTACTGTTCAAAAACAAATTTAGTTCACACTTCCACGTATTTTATTTAGAACCGGATTGGAATATTCACAATTTCAATTTCCAAATGATAATATTTTAAAATAAGTGATAGTTTTCTTCTTGATATCAATTTATTATATATTTTTGAAGAAAATTTTTCTTAGTGATTGAAATTTCTTTAATGTGTACATGTTATAAATAATAGCTAAATGCCCCCCGATATATACTTCGTAACTTCTGCTGTCAGAGTAAAGACGATAAAAGTTATTAAGGTTTCGTTTTTAATGTGTTCTAATAATATGCGCCTAATATATAAAGTTTCAAAAACAACACCCACTCATTGTTCATTGGTATAGATAACAAAAATTTAGGTGTTAAAGAGTATAAAATGATTTACTTAATGTATAATAATTTTTGCCCTATATATTATCCAATAATCACCTTTGACAAAACAAGTAATGAAATAAAACTTCACTTTATTTTCAAACATTCTTTTATTTTTAAACTAACTTCATGCTGCAATGGAACCAGTGATCACAATCCCGCTGTGTATAAACAAAAGGCAGACATTTTTATAGCTCGAGATTTCTGAAGAGTGATTGTTCAAAATAGTCGCCCAGTTGACACAGTATCATGAAGGATAGAACCATGAACTATGGAAAGATGTGTCGTTCTGAGGATCGACATTTCTCACGGGATTTAAAAAATAGTTAGCCAGGTCAAATAATTGGTCCCACTTAAATCTGTTTCACACGCGGTGACACTTGTTCATATACATTCACAGTTGAATGGCAATGTGTGGCACTTATTCGCAGACATTCACAGTTGAACGGTAATGCGTGACACTTGTTCGTAGGCATTCACAGTTGAACGGTAATGTGTGACACTTGTTCGTAGGCATTCACAGTTGAACGGTAATGTGTGACACTTGTTCGTAGGCATTCAAAGTTGAACGGCAATGTGTGACACTTGTTCGCAGACATTCACAGTTGAACGGCAATGTGTGGCACTTGTTCGCAGACATTCACAGTTGAACGGTAATGCGTGACACTTGTTCGTAGGCATTCACAGTTGAACGGTAATGCGTGGCACTTGTTCGCAGTCATTCACAGTTGAACGGTAATGCGTGACACTTGTTCGTAGGCATTCACAGTTGAACGGCAATGTGTGGCACTTGTTCGCAGACATTCACAGTTGAACGGTAATGCGTGACACTTGTTCGTAGGCATTCACAGTTGAACGGTAATGCGTGGCACTTGTTCGCAGTCATTCACAGTTGAACGGTAATGCGTGACACTTGTTCGTAGGCATTCACAGTTGAACGGTAATGTGTGGCACTTGTTCGCAGACATTCACAGTTGAACGGTAATGCGTGACACTTGTTCGTAGACATTCACAGTTGAACGGTAATGTGAAATGAAATTCATTAGATACACAGAATTAGTACTTCTTGTCGGACCAAATAGACGCAACTAAAGTTCTGAGACATGGTTTTATGAACTTTAAGGCCAAATATAAATTGGCGCATCCAATAACATACCCTTATTTTATATTTTATTATAAAATAAAATAAATTACAAATTAAAGTATGTATTTCATGAGAATTGTGCAACGTACTTTTAATGAACCTAGATTTTTTGAGATAGAAAAATAAAATTCTTCGATTTGGCAATGAATACAAAAACTATAGGCCATTCACGGTAAACTGAGTACTTTTGAAAGCCGTGGTTAAGATATACTTATATGCACATTGTGTATTCTTCCGCCATATGTACAATTAACATTTCAATGGGCCTGGTTACTTGATTCATTCGCCGGCAAAGCAAAACTGTGAGATTATTCGAAAAGTAAATATTTTTCAGTTCGGTCATTCTAACACTTATGTGGATTAAAATAACAGAAAGCGAAATAAATTATTTTCAGTATTCACAACGGTTAAACTAAATGACTATAAATCCACGTTAAATAATGGAACTACTTTCCTTCCAACATTACCACCTTTATTAGACGCATGTTAACCAGAGGGTCCGCTGAAATATAGACCGGTAAGGTCAGTGAAATGTTTCAAACGTTGGTATCAGAAGTGCTTGATTAACCACAAACAGCCTATAGCTTTCGAAACTCTCTCTCTCCTCCGTACTCAGCTACCAATAAGAGATTGTCCCCAGAGGCAAGTCAGTATATATGATGGGGCTGTAAAATTACAGTGTGCCACGTGAGTGTAAAGGGAACATCCGATAATCGCAATCATAAAACTCCAATTTGCCGTGCACCTAATAAAACTATCTTGAATAAAAAAATTTTCACGTGGGAATACCGATGGAATTTATAGGGCTCGTGCACAAATGTAGCCATCGAAGCCTTTTACGTTACACAATTTTGCAGCGGGTAATTTTTCGAATTATGGGAAATATGATATTGAAGAACGTACGGTATTTTTAAATCTTTTAAGAATTCTGATACTTATAACTATATAGAGCTGAACATGAAACTAGCCATAAACAACAGGAATTTAGAACAACGCTAGGCAGCTAAACATTTCTTGTTCGCGAGACTCCATAAAGCCTTCGTTAACTACAACTTCAAAATAATACTATCGTAACGTAAACAACCAGAACTTATTTTAACCCATGATGTATTTATTGTAGTCCTTAAAATACTTAACGTGGAAAAGAATTTAAATAAAAATGAAATAAATGCAAACAAAAATTTTAGAGACAAGAAAATATTTGTAAGATATGTAATCTCTCTTTTTTTTATTTTTGATATATTTATTTTAAAAAGAGTTCTGACTGATTTTAGGATTATGAAACGGCACATAAGAATTACCATGAAATTTCCAACCTCAAGTTTTTAACCCAAAATAAATTATTAGCTTTATAATTACGTTTCGAAAGAAATGCACGTTGTATGACCTCAAACGACAAGATGTCAAAGCTTGCCGTAAACAAAGTAAATACCTACAAATAAGGTCTTATTTGTTTTCTAATTACGTGTTCATGTAGAGAGGCAGAACTCCTTAGGTTAATATATTTATAAATTATAAATTATGTGATCAGGTAACCTACCAACAACACCTTTGGCGTTAATAGTCACGAATATAAATAATTTACAGTTATTACTTTTGTTTAAAAAATGAAAAATAATGTTTTATGTAGGCTTAAGTAAATACATGCCACAGTGGGAATGCGAGTAGAATCAGCAATACTTTTTTGATGTACTATTTAAAGGAAATCGTTATGAACAATAGTCACTCAAGTCGTTATTGCATTAAACGTTTTTTTTAACGTTGGAAATGATTATCGCTGTAATGTTATTAAATAACATCTTATTACGGTGGTAAATAATTTGTTTGGTAAGTGATAATGCAAAACAGGATAGAGAATAAAACCATTCAATAATGACATTTCTTCCTAGGGCTTTAAAGGGGAAGACCTCATTACCTGCACAATCAGTAGAGGGATAATGGTAGATTTTCTTGGCCAAGGGCGCTTGTTGATATCAATCACGAATTCTTTTCTATGGATCGCCAAGAACGACGAATTTTCTCAGCGAAATGCCATACTATATTAACGAATAAAAGTGAGGATTTATTCTAAACTCCAGTTTACAAAAATATAGTACCAAAAAAATTATTTAAAACCAAACTAGTTGCCTGGTTCATTTGTTTGAAACGAACGTTTGAAAAGTTTGAAAGGAATTAAAAGCTGCGCTTCTAAATGCGCACTAAAATGTACGCCATAATTACCGTAAAAGGCATGCCGTTACCCTTGGTCCTTATGGTGTCCTACAGGAAAGCGCGACGCCATCACACTTCGGTGAGTGATCGCAGTTTATGTGCAAGTATGTCACGGTAAATCTCTCCTCATGGCAGTACGATGAGTTTACTGGTCAATTTTTGCGGGAAATTTTCAGAGGGTTTACTCTTGTTTGCGGTGAGGCAGAAACTACCGTTATATTAGCGTTTTCTCGGGATACTAAACGTTTTATTCCTCCTCCTTTTGTGTCAGATTTTTCTTTCTTATCCACCACAATCTCTCGATACTTCCTACGCAGGTCTCGTCCAAGCATTTCGTAAAAAGGTTGGGAAGCAGGTAATTCCAGCTTCATCTAAAAATATAAGTCGTAGATACGAATACATCTGACCTCGTTTCCTTCAGATTGGCTAGGAGAAAAACAATTACTAAGTAATCTTATAAAAATACATATAAATTTATTTTTGATTTGTAACTTTTTTTTTTCTCAAATGCAATTTTTTAAGTTTTGAGGTACAATGAAATCATAGTAAAATGTAACATATCTTCTTATATACTAATTTTTAGAATAAAAATATGTTAACGTAATGTATAATATACTCAAACTGCCTTCAAAATATATCGCGTGCTTTAGAAAAAAATATATTCAAAATTGTTGCAACTCTAGACGAGAGGCGCCTATAGTTGCTTGGAACGAGGAACGTGGAAGAAGAATACTAATCTCGAACAGTCTTAGTGCATTACATTGCACGTAGCCAATCACAACTGTGGATTCAGTCATTCTGGAAGGCGCAAGAAACATTCAAAACTAGAGAACTGTTTTTTGCCTTTCTTTGCAAGTGCATCAACCCGCAATGCACTCCTGCTTTGCAATTAAGACACAAACCCAACGGTGCGTCTTCCGCGGAAAAATCTCCAACGCACAGCAGTCCGTAGAGGGAAATTTTTTTTTGTCTCTCACAATATCTGGCGAAAATTTTATTTTTTCCTCGCCTACCCTAATGCTGAGTGTTACGTATTACGTGTTACGTGTTACGTGTTACGTGTTACGTGTTAGTGCGCGACCGAGGTAGGACGGGAGCTAAGTACGCCCACGTGGAAGGGAATCCGTGTAAGGAGACATGCGTCACTGTGGCGAGTGGTTGAGTTGCCATGGCCACGGTTTGACGCCATGACCACCTCCCTAGGCGTACCTGTTGCCAACACTTAACCAAAGAATAGAAGGATTAACCAGCATGGAAACCATAGAAACACTGACTGTAGTTAAAAAATTCAAAACAGGTTACATGCATTAAATAGAAAATGCCACACGATACAGTAAGGTAGGAACCATGCTCTTTGTTATCGGGTGCAGAGAAAGANAGAAGGGGGGGGGGGTACTTTATTTCTCCACGTGCTGCGCAGTGCTGGTGTCCTGTGGAACTCGCTGGAGGAAAAGATTCTTCAGGTGACAGCAAATACAGTACATCATAAGCGTTATGAAAACCGCGGACGTAGATGTCACTCGTGGCGAGAGCATCCAGTCAGTTTTACTCGGGCGTTTATTTGCCACTCTCAACCCCCATCAAACCTCCGTCATCGTAAGAAATCATCAAATAGTAGGACTGCGGATTCAAATTAGCCCCAGACTTCTCTCATTCATGTTGTGTGTTGGTCGCCAAAACAAATCATTACTTAATACTTGCACGAAACACCGTTCAACTTCTAGATGTAAATTATAAGTACTCTTTCTTCGCAAAAAAAAAATTTAGATGTCATTGATTTAGCATTTCTTCATGTCATAGTCACAATTTAAAGTTTTTTTTTTTAGATAAAAGTAAACTTAAAAATAGTTAGTTCCACAAAATTTAACAAGTGTAACTGCAAAGTCATAATATAATGCTACAAAAAGCAAACAATTCATTTTTTTTTAACAATTTTTAATCATTGCGAAAACATTTAATAGTGTTATTTTTAAGATTACTTGAATTAACACATGGTATCTCATTACAACGTAAATTATCTTGTTTCCGTAAGTGAGTTAGTTTTTACTAGGCCTGTTTGTACGTTTCGAAAACAGTAAACTTGTGATTTTGGCGGCCATCGTGTAGAAAATATGTGGTCTGATTTTTTTTTTTATTCGTGGAAATAGTTCTTGTAAGTGACGTCTACAAGTCGAAAAGTATTTCTTACAGATATAAAGTAATGAATTTTCCTGTCATCAGCGCTCTTAATGTGCAGATTTCATCCGTCAGGTAGACACACCTGATCGCAGGACATCGCAGGGAGCTAATGATCGTGTTTTTACGCGCCTCTTATGTTCAAGGTCGTGACTCCTCTTGCCGAAACCAGCCGAGGGTTGCCAACTGTCCCGTACCATACGTGGATTTCCCCGTGTTCTGGGGCTCATTGAACTGTCCCTTATGGACACAGGACGGGACGTCATAAATCCCGTATCTCAGACTTCTTCGAAAATAAACTGCATGTTGGTAAACACGGTGTCAGTTATTAACCACTTCCGCGATCACAGGTGCGTTAACTCTGATGCTCTAGTCTAATCCAGTGTCCACAGATAGTTACTTTTAACGCCACAGGTGGCATTCGGCTAAAAGTGTGTTCGCGGAAGTAGCACTTGCCGAGATGTGTACAGTATCATCTCTTCCAGTGTGTTTTTGCGGTTGTGGAGTCATCTGTTCTCAGGCCGGTTCAGAAATTCTAATCCCGTTGAATTATCACTGTAGTTGGAAGTATTTTGTTGTTGAACACGTCAAGAGAAATCGTTGACTGATATACAGGTTGATTCTAAAATCATGGGACAAACATTGAGGGGTGGTAGAGCTCACTAAAACAAACAATTATTTTATAGGAATATATGGGCGGAAGTGACGCGTTGAGGCACAAGCACAAAACATAACACATTATCGGAAACATAAAATATTCATTAGCAGCATACTTAACAAGTGATTCCGTACAGAAAATGTTAAAACAGTTGCTGGAAATGCATCCACCAACAGTCACGCATGCTTGGAGACCTCTACATACGGCGTGATTGGCTGACAATGGTGGCGTGTGTGAAATACCCGGCGTATTTGAATCTGTTCGCCAATCACTCCACTGACGATACCAAGCTTGCATTACTGTCGGTGGTAGCAATTTTGAGCAATTATTATAAACATTGTTGTAAAAAGGCATTTAGCGGCGACGTTGTAAATAAACAATGTTTTGCACTTCATGTGTTATTTTTGTTTTTGTGCCTCAACGCGTCACTCCCGCCCATATATTCCTTCACAATAATTGTTTGTTTTAGTGAGCTCTACCACCCCTCAATGTTTGTCCCATGATTTTAGAATCACTCTGTATAGTAATGGATGTTGCACATATGTTATTCAAAACTGTTGTTTCTCATTAACACTTTTCCTTGATCATTTTATTGGGGTCAGAAGTGCCCGTTACGGCAGATCTAACCCCAGCCTCGAAAGTGATCACACTGTGGGGCGGCGCGAGAAACGCGGAGGGACTCGGGGAGGTGTAAAAACCTACTTTCCGGCGCGCATAAGAGGCTTCGCACACATACCGGGCTCATTAGCGGGTTATTCGAGGGCGAGGGACGCAAACAACCCCGCCCACGTTGATGGCCGGTGGTGATGGAGCCGAAGTAAGCGGTGCACATCCGCGAACAAACACTGCAATTACCGCCGCCCTCCTGCCTCCTGTCTCTCTTAAACGAGAGCGCTTCGCCAACGCTATAGGCTGTTAACCGTAAAGTGAGCACTTCTCAAGGCCCTCCCCCACAGGCATCAACAACTAGTAAGTATAATTCATTGCAGACTCTAACGTTCAGTTTCTGCAAGTGGTGGAAAATATATACACTATGTTTATTAGTCACACGAAAATATTTACATTAAAAAGTGGCAGAAAAATAGAAATTTATGAAAGAAAGAATTCACAGGGGCCTTAAAAAGTGCTCACTTTACCGTGAATAGCCTATTGTAAAAGTTTATTTGGCGGAAACAAATTAATTGTTTTTATATGGGTAATGAAATATTTTCTTGAAATCAAATTATATTGTTGTTATTATTTGATTGCTTTGAACGAATATTTGATTGGTGCAACTTAAGATTTGTTTTGCTCTACAAAATAATGGCATGAAAGAACACGTAGAAATGTTTGACTTCATGTGTTTATTTTCAGTTACTCAAAAACAGATGTCATTTTAAAGGGACAGTAGGCATATGCGAGTACAAAATGATTATTTTTAATTTTTGCAAAAATGTAACAAAAATTGCTGATAATAATTTTTCTTTCATTTAAAATTTTTGCCCAGTTTTCTTGAGTTTGTACGATAATTCACAAACCAATATTTAATTAAGCATTACGTCACATTTTTGACACTTTTGATTCTTTTTTTTTTTTTTTTTTTTAGCAAATCTTGCACTTTGTATTCCTTCCTTGAGAAATTACAAAATGATCAAGACTACAAAATCGGGAATACACATTTTCAAAGCTTGATGGTCGACTCCGCATTTCCCTTGTGCACATTGGTTCATTTCCAACAATGCCAGGGCGATTCTTCTCCGAAATGATAAATTTTCCAGTATTCCATTGCTTATTTTGTGCAGTTGCCATGTATTTCGGTTAGCTGCGTATACTGAATGCGCAATAAGGGGAAAGTACCATTTCTTTCCCTCGAATATTTATGCGATATAAGCCAATGTTTTGGTCGCGTCGGTCGACACCTCCCATTCCAGTGCTATATACATAAATTCAAATCGACTGTGGAATTGTCGCAACTTTCTTTGGTACTCTTGAAAATCTGGATACTTTATGTAATGGGTGTACTGGTTCTGCTTTAGATGCTACACTAGCAATGCTGCTATCGTGCCACTTTGCCGTAATAGTTCTCTTGAATTTTGGAACTTTTGAATCGTATCGTCCACGTTTATTTTTCACCACACTGACAGTTGCTTCCAGCGGACACTTTGAGTTTGTGTTGTCTTTTATTGTGCCAGTTCCTTTCAGTTTTCTCTTTTTTCAGTTCATCAAGGAGAGGAACTGCAGTGAAAAAAAATTAAAGATGTTTTAC
>NQII01003811.1:83887-132346 GCA_002778355.1 Clitarchus hookeri | reverse complement strand
AGTACCTGGTGTAGGCTTAAAAACGTCTCAGAAAAACATTGTCTGGTAAAACAAATGCACATGGCTAAGGAATTTCAAAAGTTGAAATGAGATTACTTCTGACTATTATTATGATGATTCTCACCGTAAACTGTGATATGTAACTTTGGAGGGTAATATAAGTCCTTCGTAGAATTGACCGTGATTGGCGAGATATTTATAGATTTTTCACGGTAAAGTGATGACTTTTAAAGGCCGTGCCTAAAAGTTCCATTCAGTGTATTTGTATTCTTTCGCTAATTGTTAATATAAAAATAGCTATGTAACTAATAAAGAACATACATTTTTAAAAGAGTTCAAAATTTTACGTCTGAAGTCACAATAATATGAGTTTTTGGTCATAATGCTTGATAAAAGGGCTTTAAAAAGTGCTCACTTTATCGTAAATAGTCTGTATAAAATAAATCAATACGGCCATTACGTGTTCAGAGCGGTTTCCACGAGCCCGGAGTTCGCCCGCAGAAGCTATCAGGAGCGCTTTGCTATTCACCAGGGACCGGAAATGACGTGGCCACAAATCCAGTGCCGATCTCCCTCCCTTAAATAAGTTACATTGTCCCGTGGGATGTGACCCGGGCCTGCACGCACCAAAACAGGACGCATAGGTAATGCTGTGTGGACCGCGGGGATATTGAAAACTACCTCTCGACAAGCGAAGAAAAGTATGCCGAAAATGCACGTTCCAAGTACACGCGAAGAAAATACCAGAACACCGTAAAAAATTAAATTTTGTCTTTCTTTTATGAAACAAAATGATAAACTTTACGTAAACTTGACAGAAACAAAATTACTCCCCATTAATGAAAAAAAAAAAAGATAATTGTTCTACTGCTGAACAAAGGAATCTTCTTTGAATGATACTTGCAATAGTAGTAAGTGATTAAATAAAATAAAAATTTTTTAGGACATACGCCGTTGCAGACCTCTCGCCTGAAGACGAGAACAGATGTCAGTTAACGAAACGAAAATACTAGTTCGTCAAGAGAACTGTGTATGTTGTTCTGTGCGGTCTTCGTTGTGTCGTCAGATTTTGAGCTTACATAACTGTCTTCCTCTCAGTGTGTCACTGTGTGGCGTTACGTTGGGTCGTCTACATTTTTATGCGTGTATTTGTATGTATTGTATTTTCTTTGTTGCTCGACCGTTTACTTCTCTTCTTGTTAGCCTACTTTCGGAAGGAAATTTAGGCTCATAAGTTCACCCTAAAATGTTTTGATCCCGTCAACCGAATTTCACCAAATTCACTTCACAGATATTACTTTATAAGGACATCCGACGACGTCAGATACTTATTTTCAAAATGGCAACCATAAAAAAAATTTTGGGGGCCATGTTATATCGCGAAAACCATTTAATTGGTTGAAACCAAATTTTGTATGTTGACAGTGCACCTTGTAAGCATTAAGTTAAGAGACAATATTATCGTGTATTCACCATTTTGCAAGATAACACTATATTATCAATTAAAGTTTTTACATTATACCTCAATAACTACTTAATCGATTCTAGCCGAAATTGTTACTTAAGTAATATAATGGCAGAGATGGAAGTGGATAAGACATTAAATTTAAAAAATGCTGGTCATGCAAATATTTTAAGTTTATTTGCTAGATATATCATAGAGTTTGGCCAATTTCTACCAAAAGTTACATGCTGAAAATGTATATTGTAAGCCCCATATATGCCAATACATAGGTAATTTTGTATGCCATTTTTTAGATAGCACCTCACGAAGAAATAAATATTTTATATCATAGCTTGGGAAACAATCATGCCATACCTTTCAAATGTGGCTCACAATTTGTATTATGGTAAGTTATATAAATGTTAATGTTTTATGTGGGTTGGACTTATATTTTCAAAATAACGACTTTATAATAATTTTAGCTACGAATCTACGAAATAAATATTAACTTGACTTAGCATTCTGACAGGATATTTTACAACGATCAAATGTGTATGCACATGGCCTTTTTTGTTTGCTAATTTGTAAGACAACCAAATGAAAAAATAAAGGTTTTATGCCGTTTCTCGGGAAACAATATACCTATTCCTATTTAATTTGGCAAACAAGTAGTACTTTGGCAGGCCATGTAAACTGGTATGTTTAAAGTGAGTCAGACACTTAAATACAAAATTACAGCAATACAAGTATTTTAACTTAGTACGCTATACCGATGAAACTATGCAACAAATTTCAACTCACTCTGGTATGCTCTCAGTATCTATAACCCATAAATTGTGTCTATACAAAGCCTCTTTTCTCTTTCATTTTTTAAGTTAATGTCACGTAAAAATTTAAGTTTCTTTGAAATATTTTGGGGCACAATTAAACTGTCCTCACTAAATTCATGCGACAAATTACAATTTTGCAGATAATCTAAATTTGTACGAGTTAAGGGTGTAGTCACATATTTTCAATAGAACAGCCGTCTAAATGTTTTAGGTTAGCACGCCGTATGTCCCAAATAATTTCCACCTAACATTATATGTTTGAAGTGTGTATACCAACATCGACTGTGATAAATAACATTTTGTCTGTGCCTATATATATATANGATAACTTACGTATATTATTTTATTAATAAAAAATTTCTTCAATAGCGTTATACACTGAAGAGCCAAAAAAAAAAAATTGGTACACCTGCCTAATATCGTGTGGGGTCCCCGCGAGCACGCAGAGTGCCGCAAAATGACGTGGCATGGACTCGACTAATGTCTGAAGGTATGCAGGAGGCAAATCGCACCATGAATCCTGCAGGGCAGTCCACAAATCCAATCTGTGCCAATTTGAGAAAGGGTTGCACGTCTGTCACGTTTAATGATTCTCGTCAGTCGTCGTTTGTCCCATTCTTTCACGATATTTTTCCGGCCGCAGCGATGTCGAAGATGTGATATTTTACCGGATTCCCGATATTCACGGCACACTCGTGAAATGGTCGTACGCGAACATCCAAATGTTATAGCTACCTCCGAGATGCTATGTGCCATCTCTCGTGCGCCGACTATAACACCACGTTCAAACTCACTTCAATCTTGATAACCTGCCTTTGTAGTAGCAGTAACCGATATTGCTGCCAACCGTACCCCGTTACTTTGATTGGTTTCATACCTTTGTTATTTGCATACGCACGCCTATACCAGTTTTTTTTGCTCTTCAGAGTATGTATTATATATATATATATAATCACATAAGATAATGTTGCCGTTATTCCGTATCTCCGGGAACAGGTAACTATTTTCCATCAAATTTTGTACAGAAGTAGGCCTAATGCTACACCATGGCATGTAATCTTAAATGAATGACTCACATTCCTAATTTTTAAAATGACTACCCCGTAAAAAGTTTGGGTTCGTAAATCGTGTCTAACAAAACCTCAGACAGATGAGCACCGAAGTCGATGCTCCTAATCCTACCTCCATAATGCATGTGGTTGCTTGCCAGCTGATTGTACGAAGAGGTCTGTTTTACACTCCTGAGTTAAGGAAAATGTGTACTTGTAATTGCCTCACAAGTATTCATTACGTTTCTGCTTCGATTTCGGATGATATCTCCGCCAAGAAGGTGTCTAGGCCAAAACTAAAAAAAAAAAAAAAAAAAAAATCTGGTAAATTCCTAAATTGTAACGGAAGTTTTTAACCTATACAGCGTATGGGAAAGGCACTACGTGTAAGGCTGAACGTATGGGGATATTTAGCAATGCTACTGTAGAAAGTTGGGGACTTCCCTACGCGTTTGACTCTTTCCTGAGAAACCTTAAGAACGTTACCATGCATGTATGTGAAAATATTTTACCATTCGCGCTTCGTCACTGTGCGTTTAAATTGAAATGGTAAATTTACAAATAATTTCTTAGTGTGTACCTATTCAATCTACGCATTTAAGAAGTTCATTAAAACTATCTGCATAAATGTAGAGGAAAGTAGCCTTATTAGTTACATTAGTTTGGTATAGCTATTGTTTTAATTGCTAGTTGGGTTTGTTTACGTTTAATTTATCTGATAACAAACGTGTCTCTTGACTTGTTTTGTTGTATGCTTGTTATGCCGTCCTGTGTGTTTTTCTTGGCGACATTTCTCTGCAATGGCATATATAAAAAAACAACTTCAATTTAATCAGAAGAAGATTATCGATTTCTCAATGTGATTCGCAGTTAGATGAGCACTTACGAAACCAGCGTCTGAACAAAATGCCTTCCCGTTACTGCTTTTAAATTTAACGGAAACACTGGTTTGTAATCTCGTAATTAATAATTAAGATGGCAGTGATGTTTGAAGTGCGGTTCAATGAATAAATGTTCCTTTATGGATTTAATTATTTAGCAGATATTTGTGGGAACTGTACGTAATTCGAATTTCTGGGTAGTTAGTTTACACACGCCAATTGCAAGAAGAGGTGTATACACATTTACGTTCCTAACTCTGTACAATTATGCTTAGGGCCAGTGAATTTTCGCGTAAAAATCGGAGCACACAGTAGACTTCAATACTATATACACCTCAGCTGTTGTTATACCTCCATTGGCTGCTGGTGCCGTGTCCTTCTTTGACCAAGCCACTCAGGGCTAAGTTACTCAGACACTGAATCTTCGTGATTTGTGCGCAAACGGTTAACACGGGCCTGAACATATTTTAAACCAAGCAAAGAAGCTGGACGACCCTACAGTGCTTTGGACTGTATCTTGTCTCGAAATCTTTTCGCGAAATATTACTGCCCCAACTTATGCTCAATAGATGCACGGATAATATTATCAGTTCCATTTGAAAATTCGTTTTCAACATTGGTCGGATGAACGTAAAAATGTCCGGAAAGGTAGATCCTCAGCTAGTTACCACGAAAAACTTAAACGTAATATGACTTTCAGTGAAGTGATTGTGATCTCCACTGAATTGGAGTGAACCCCGTTGCTTCGACGAACTGGCCTCTAGTTCATACATCTCGTTCTCCAGTGTGAAATATCTCATCAACTGACTTACCACGACCAGTGATTCAGTTGATGACGTATCTGACACGGGTTTGATGTTTGTGCTAGGTACAGTAATAGTTAACTAATGTTAGGGAGATGTAGATGGTAACACACAGTCGGAAAACTCTTAGAGTGCGTTTTGGTGTATGGGAAGAGCTAACGGCTGTAGTTTTCATGCATTTGCCACAAAGACTGGATTTCGAGCCCTAATTATACTTTTCAACATGANTGATGTTTGTGCTAGGTACAGTAATAGTTAACTAATGTTAGGGAGATGTAGATGGTAACACACAGTCGGAAAACTCTAGAGTGCGTTTTGGTGTATGGGAAGAGCTAACGGCTGTAGTTTTCATGCATTTGCCACAAAGACTGGATTTCGAGCCCTAATTATACTTTTCAACATGATTTTTTTTTTTCACAAGGAAACTGAATAGCGACCCTAACCTAGTTTTTTATGATGAATTAAAGTATGTAATCAGATTTCTTCCCTCGGGCACAGTTTTCTTGTGACAGTCATTTTCGCGTAACTATATTTCTGTACGACCCTACTCGCTCCCTGTGAGATACAGGGCGGGTTCTTGGACATCAAAGCCAGCCAGATGAGGGGCTTCTTCCCTGGAAATCTTAGGGCTATCTCTGATGAACATGGTGAGCGTTTTCATCAGAAGATTTATACTATTTAAAAGGGGTACCAAAGCAAATTGAGTCCCAATATCCTGGCCGACTATGGCTGGACCATGAAGAAACACATCCCGAACGCAAAATATGGCCGAAAATCATCATATAAAACTTTTCAAGTAAACGTTAATGAACCGTATATTTCTTATTTAGTGTGTCGTAAGTACTAATTCTTTTAAAACTTTAAACTTGTGCCACAAAAAAAAAACCCCCTGCCTGATGGGAAAAATCTGAGAACACATTTGAACTCAGCATGGTAAAGATAGTTAGATTTTGTTTATTTAGTTCTTGTGAAAGAAAGTGTTTTATTTTGTTGACTTAGTATTATCGTCCTCTTTCTCTCATTCCATGTGAAACAATGCTTGTTACCTAGCGTTGTCTCTGAATTGAGGTGCGCGGCCTGTACATTTGAGGGAAGGTTTGACTCCGTCAACCCAATATTGAGACCAAGAAGATATTATGCAGATGTACCAACAAAATTTTCTTTTCAGGATCAATTCTTTAATTTGCCTACATTGTTGCTGAAGATGAGTACACGTCACAAGTAAGATATGTTTCCGAATGACTCCATGACGTTTTATTGGTCTGTGTAAATTTATATAACATACGAAATAAAAATGATAAAATAACGAAAATATATTCCAATTTTCCAGACCCTGTAGTTGACACAGTTTAGGATTTTTTGCTTTAATTTGACTGCATGTCTTCATAACTGACTCCTGAAATTACATTTAACGGACTTAATAATTGGTAAAATGTATTAAATTATGTTTTTTTACATCTCGCTGTTTGCGAAAACGTTTATTCTCTATCCTATTAATGCATTTATATTACGCTCGTTAACTACGTTTAATAAACTGAATCAGGTCATCACAGCTTTCTCACAAATATTGCAGACCAAGATGATTTATCTGTCTTATTATTTATTCCCTGCTTCGCATAAATGTTAACGAAACAAGTATTTTTAATGACCGAAAAATTTGTTTGTTTCTTTTTTTTATTGATGATGATATTGTTTAATGATCCTGCTGTTATATCGAACGAAATTCACTTACTGTAAATCCTCTGAACGAATTACAGATATTTTTAGACATTACAGTAGTTGCTTATGGCAATCCACGAATTTTATTTCAAATAAGAACCCACCATTATTTATGCTTAGATATGTAGAAGTGGTTCAAACATGAACCTTCAGCAATTTTAAAATTTCGTGGCCTGCGAAATTTATTAAATGAATTAAAAGAGAGATACATATTTGCTTGTTTGTGGATATGTGAGTACGTCAGCATGTACCCAGATATTGTAAAAGTTATCGCTTTCCGAAATATAATATAACATTAAATAGCAAAAATATATTACTGTCACATGGCAAAGTATAATTTCGTTTCAACACTTCTTAACAAACCAGCTGGGTTGCCTTATAAAGAGCATGTGGTTGGCACCTCGTTTCATAGACTTGCCAGATATGGCTGTGGTCTATACAAGTAACCATCCAATAAGGCCGACTTTCCCTTTCCCATTTCAGTTGGAAAAACACCTTTGTTGGGTTTAAAATAAAATGCTGCTTGATTGAATAAATACTTTTATTGGCCTTCTCGCATAAATAATGTATCTTTTAGCGCAAACTAACATTATTTTTTTAGTGTCAATTGGGAATATTTACAAAAATGTATATATTTTTTAGAACATTCTTGATGAGATGTTCATTATTTTAATTACATTTAGGTTATTATAAGTTATGAGCTATTTCACAAATAACAAGAAGAGAGAAACTTTCAGCAGTAAAAAGCTAGAGGTTTAAATCTCATATCCTGTGGACTTCTGGTTTTTCTCCAAGAATATTTTATAAATGACGTATTTCACTTGTTACAAATGAAAATATTTAATTCAGGATTTTTACTTTACCTACTTCGTTTATAANCCAAGAATATTTTATAAATGACGTATTTCACTTGTTACAAATTAAAATATTTAATTCAGGATTTTTACTTTACCTACATCGTTTATAGNAAATATTTAATTCAGGATTTTTACTTTACCTACTTCGTTTATAATAATACACGTCTTCATCTCGAGAATAACAGAATCGCTTGATATCGTTTTGCTTATTTTCATTTGCGTAATATAAATTAATTCTTTCCAGGTAAATACAACAAAATTTAACACATAGCGACCATAATAAAAAGAGTTATTTGCAACTACACTAACAGGAATATTTAGTAATAGATAATAAATAAACTTTCTTATAAGAGTATTTGTTAACGCTGAACAATATTATGTTCGAATATCTTCTCTTCTCTTCTCTTGATATAAATATCTGAAATTTTTCTATCCAACAAAATAAAACGTTAATAAATACATTTTTGTGCCAAATATCTATTTGGTCATTCCGACGTTATCTACATGTATATAGAAAACATAACCAATTTTCAAGTATATTTAAATGCCTAGTTTGGGTGCTTTGAACTTTATAAACGTTTTGAAGAGCCAAACGTATATTTTGTTTGGAGTGAATTATAAAGGGGTTAGTTAGATAAGTTTGATAGACTATTAGGGATACCCATACTGAGTTTCTGATGACAATAATATAAGCTGAGTCTAGTATTCCCATTAATTTAGTGGGCTGTATGGTGATTAGGTAATTTCCCTTAGCTTGAATACACGGCTCCACAGTTGGTTCATAATTTCAAAGATAATTATGATAATTCGAGAATTTAACACTGTATTTAGTGTAACATGCACACTTGCTACGAAACAAAATAAAAAAATAAATTGAAATTGGGAGACCTGAAATATTGCCTCCACGTAACTCACATTTCTTTGATTATTTATATACCTGAAAACATTAATTGTATGTCAATGATCAGTTCAGCAGAGAACACTAACACACAGCCCTCCGCATCTGTTTCCAACCACCCATCACCAATTTTTAATAGTGTGTCAACTTAATGTCCTGTATCAACGTCATTGTAGAGGTGCACTCTCATATTTGTCGTCCAGCTCAATCTCTTGACATTTGCCCATAAGCTGGACGACTTGAGACAGGCTTTGATTTCATCTGCAGGTGTGCCCCTCTAAATCACCGGTAGCGTTTGGCGGAAGTCACCAGCCAGTAATATAACCATTCCTCCCTTAATGTCTGTATTTTTTCATATATCCTGTAGAGTTTGGTTTAGGGCCTCTATCGCTTTTTTGTGTGACATTGTGCTTTCGTCCCACACTTACAACTTACATTGATGTGGCATTGTACCCCAAGCGCTATTTTTACTAAAAATTCTTTCCTGAGGGAATGAGAAATTTTTTCGGGATAAGAAGTAGCCTGTGTCACTTCCCGACCCTCCAACTATCTCTGTGCAAAAAAAAATTACGTAGACTCGTTGCTCCGTTGCGACGTGAAAGGACAAACAAACAAACAAACAAACACACTTTCACATTAAAAATATTAGTTAGGACATATATAGTAATCCAACAAGTGATATTCAGTTACAAATCCGTCCAGGATAGCGAAAATTTGAACGGAAAAATAACTTTTTTCATACTGCCGAGCTTCATGTTAGAGTAAGATGACATAAGTCCTAGAATCTATTTCTTGTAAGACCTCACAGAGTTTTGGCGTGATGCAAGAAACATGGACAAACCTACGAATACACAGACATTTCAAGAAAAAGATTGTATGCTCTAAATTTAATTTAACTGCTTTTTCATAATTTTTTTCATGTACGCTTGCATAGTGCCACTTAAAACTATATTAAATTCAACTTCAATTTTACACATTTAATATTAAGGGCTTATGAAAGGTACTCTCATTAATTTGTAGTGTTACACACAGAAATTTAATTGGCAACTAGATTGTAAAAATAAATCCTTGTACAAACACCCAACAAATTTCCCAGTGTGAACATTGTAATACCAACTCTGTCTAGAAGAATTCTAGTTAGACTATCGGTTCCTCATTCCAAAATGTTCCATTAGAACCATTTTAACCCACCCCGGTGTTGATCACTTGTTGGAATTCAATCTATAAATAACTATCAGGAAAAATTAACGCAAGCTTTGAATAAATAAAATTATAACAAAAAATCAGAAAAAATTGGGCACAAACGATAGTTATCACAAATATTTCAAAAAAAAAAAACTCTCATTTTAAAACTTTAAGTGGTTTTGACATATTGCTCGAATTGTATCTTCCTGTTACCATTATGCTGGTTACTATATGATGCTAAATGTTCGGAGAAAACGGTACTACAATTGTGCAGTGGCATAGTGACTTCTAATCCTAAATTGCAGTTCTCTGAAACAAGATTTAAGTGCTTCTCGGAGCTCTAGCGACTGGGTAACAAGTTTCTCCCGCTTACAGTAACAGTCGTTACCCATCTCGCACCTCACAAGATGTTCACACGTTGATTTACCCGCGACTCTCAGGGCACTCGAAACAGCAATGCGAGAGTTGAACGCGGAACGCAGTAGACAAAACCTAAATAAGCATCTGAGGCGAGGGTATCCGCCTTGCAACATTAAGTGTAACGATGTGCCCCTCAGCTCTTCAGATGAGAAGATCTCTCAGACATGACTTTAACAGAAACTCAGTCGCTGCTATTTTCTCATATCTTACGCGGGTGGTTTTTTGTTAAGGGTATACTTAATTGATTAGTGTCTCCTGACAGAGCCAAAATGCATCTTTAGAGTAGTTTAATGCGTATAAATTACTTGTGGGATACTGCGGTGCTAATCAAGTTCATTGAGCTTTTATAAGATTTTTATAAGAAGCGTGAAAAAACCAAAAATTCAAAAATCATGCTAAACACCTTGGGTAGCAGTTATGAGCTATATATCAACAAATTTTGGGGTTAAGTGCGCGAATTTTTTCTGCCACCAATTTTCGTTTGGTAGAAGAAAACATTCCAGGTAGGCAGGACTTGACGTATCGTCGACAAAGAACCTGCTCAAACTAGCAGGGACGTGTATAAGGGATCTAGATGAGCTTGCCGAGGAACCATCCCGGTATTCGCCTGGAGAGATTACGGGAAACCTTGGAAAACCGAAATCAGGTTGCCGAACCTGGAATGGAATCCGGGTCGTCCCGGACGGTAAAAGAGTGCAGTAGAGAGATTCGGGCGGCTCTTAACATCGATGTCTTGAGAGCCGATGAGGGTGAAGTGAGATGAGTTATGGAACAGCGCCGGATTGCAAGAGCAGGAGGAAACGTGAGATCCCCGAAAAAACCCGCCGACCAGCGACGAGCGAGTAGTGTAACAACTACATAACCACGGCTTCTCCCAAATGGCATTCAATTGGATTATCACTTCTCCATCTTGCTGGGTAAGTAAACATTCGAAATAACGTATCTATAGGCAGAGTTGTTTCAACAAGAACGTATACCGATCACAGTTTTCCTCACATAAGTCACACAGTGGCAAACAAAGGAAATACATTTATGGTACGAACACGTAAAAAGCTTTCTCTATGGGTGCCGCGTTCCTTTACTCGCCGATCCCACTGACCAGTATTTTCAGTAACGCCAGCTGTTGTTCCGTTATTGCAGGCGGGCGCTGGTGTTCACTGAGAATTATTTTCAGCTGCTTCATTGTGTNGCGAGTAGTGTAACAACTACATAACCACGGCTTCTCCCAAATGGCAGTCAATTGGATTATCACTTCTCCATCTTGCAGGGTAAGTAAACATTCGAAATAACGTATCTATAGGCAGAGTTGTTTCAACAAGAACGTATACCGATCACAGTTTTCCTCACATAAGTCACACAGTGGCAAACAAAGGAAATACATTTATGGTACGAACACGTAAAAAGCTTTCTCTACGGGCGCCGCGTTCCTTTACTCGCCGACCCCACTGACCAGTATTTTCAGTCACGCCAGCTGTTGTTCCGTTATTGCAGGCGGGCGCTGGTGTTCACTGAGAATTATTTTCAGCTGCTTCATTGTGTGAGACTCTAACGAATAATGTCTATTCGCGTTGTCTTTACACTTTGTGAATCAAATCTTTGAAAAATAACCTTGAGTATGACGTGTTTGTTTGTTTCCTAAATAGGTTATTTATCACAAGCATTTTGTACTTGCGTTAACATAAAAGTACCTCATTTTCGGGTAAATTTAAATTTTACTTACATTTTATTTATAAATTATAATATTCCATTTATAATCAATAATGCTAAAATAGGGCGAAAAAAGGTGTGTTGGTAATCCCTAGAAATAAATAGTCCTTAAGAAAAACATAATTACGACGAGTGCGCACGAATGCGGTGTATTGTTCCTTTGGTGTAATTTTCTAGTCTCGTTTAAGCTCTGTTTGCATGAGGCGGAGGGATTTCCTGGAAGTAGAACTTGAGTAGGGCTTTAGAAAGTAACTGAAAACGGAATATACTGAGAAACGCTGAGTTTTGCTGAAGCTCGCAGAGTTTCCGCATTATCAGTAAAACGAGATAACGGTGGCTGGTTCAAATTACGTTTTCCCTAATGAAATGATGTTTACAGTAATGAAGACGGTAGCATCGTTAAAAACAAAATAGTTTTTTGTGAAAATAATAGAAATTCCGCAAAAAAGCAGCAACCTCAAAACAGAAAATCTCTTTTTATGAAAATTTATTTTCTTCAGTCCCGCGAATTTTAGTATCTGCAGGGAAATCGTATTATCTAAGACTGGAATTCCTAGATAAATCTTTTTTCTTTGATTAAAACAGGTATTGCTGCCGAGTTTTCCGGAATTATATGCTCACTGGCGAACAGTAAAATTTATTATTTTCTGCAGACTGTCCCAATTACCCAATTACTGCTGACGAGTACTGGAAAATTATCAGAGACTTAAGTGCCCATCAGCGGTTCGTGTTTCCTCTCCAGCAATCGTTAAATGCGCAAATAAAATATGGCGGTTTTTTTTTNTAAGTGCCCATCAGCGGTTCGTGTTTCCTCTCCAGCAATCGTTAAATGCGCAAATAAAATATGGCGGTTTTTTTTTCAAATGGGAGAAGCACTTCCGCACTTAACAATGAAAGCTGCCCAAGTCCGCCAGTAAACAAGAATGNGTTTTTTTTTCAAATGGGAGAAGCACTTCCGCACTTAACAATGAAAGCTGCCCAAGTCCGCCAGTAAACAAGAATGTCTGAAATATTAATTCCGGAGCTTAGCAAGCTTGCGAACACCGCCACCGCCGGCTGCGTTCTTTCCTGGATCTACTTTAGACTACAGACTGTGCTGCTTTTTAAAGGCTGTTCAAGATAAAGTGAGCACTTTTGAAATCAACCTTTTGAAAAATGCCACTTTCGCTACCTGCGTGCATTTAACGAGCAGAGTGGCTGGCACGCGTCCGGTGGAGTTAGCAACGAAGGAGGGAAAGTAGTTCCACGCCTTATATTTAAATTAAAAGTTCTAGGTAAGCGTTTGCAAATACTGAAATTATTTATTTTATTTCTTGTTTTTTTNGCCTTATATTTAAATTAAAAGTTCTAGGTAAGCGTTTGCAAATACTGAAATTATTTATTTTATTTCTTGTTTTTTTTAAATGCATAGAAGTGAAAGAAATAAAAAAAATAGTTAAATAATTTGTTTATTATTAAACAGTTTCATTTGACCGACGCATGAATAAAGTGATCAGACCCATACCAATGTTAATTATATATATGGCGGAATAATACACAACGTGCATAAAAGTATGTACATCGTGAGCAGGACTTTCAAATGTGCTCACTTTGCCGTGAACAGCCTCTTTACTATTCCACTACAATTCCTTTTAGTAAAATTGCTAATATTTTTTAGGTAAAAAAATTGCCCATTGTCCGTTTTAATTTCCGAGAAAAATTGACAGTACGTCGTTGAAAGTTTACACTACAATTCCTTTTAGTAAAATTGGTAATATTTTTTAGCTCAAAAAATTGCCCGTTGTCAGTTTTAATTTCCGAGAAAAATTAACGGTATGTTGTTGAAAGTTTGTGTCGTGACGAAATGTTTTACTGTAATGTACAGTTGCTATACGATCGCATTCTGAAATGTCAAAAAAACTGCTAGGAACTGCGTAGATATAAAATACGGAAAGTCTCTATATTTCTTATGTCTTTTGATTTCAGGAACGAACGGTGGTAAGTATACGCGAAACTTTCTTTGCAACTTTAATTAAAAATAAATAATAGTTTCTGCAACAGTGGAGATATCCATGCCACATATATCTAGTTATTCAAACATTAAAATGTTGCACCAGGCACATGAAACAGTTAACAGCACGTAAATCACTAGCACAGCACTATAATATAAATGTTACGTTTGTCTAATTTCTATAAATTGCATATCTGTACCGAACTCTGTCACAAGAAGGTCGTGGATGCATGGTAAGAGTCACGCACGCAAAATCTTTCAATTAGTGTTCACATCTCGCTCAAGAATAAGTGTTGTTATTTTACTAGCTTTCTTTGTTACATAAAACGAAACACCTCCAAACGATAAAATTAAAATTTTTTTTTCGGTAATCTCTTCCTTTAAACGGAAGTATAGAAAAACTAACAATACATATATGCGTAGTGGATCCGTACATTCACGGAAGGTTCTGTGAACTTTACGGAAAGTCCGTAATTTTAAAATGCAACTTGTCCCTAATTTCACGGAGAGTTCTAGAGAAATTTCTACCAGCGCTGTTTTATAAAATGAAAGAAATTTTTTTTGTAACAGAGTTCTCTTAAAGTATTTGCGGCCCACGATTGAATTCATGTACCTTTATTATCTTTCCACGCAACATTTTTATTTCTGTATTTTTTATTAGAAAGAATAAATCCCCTCTTGAAGAAATATTTTTTTTCCAAGCGGCCACCATGCAAACTGCCCTTGTTTACAAGTTTCCAAGTTACCACCTGCGAGCGGTAAAAGCATAGGGAAACCAAACGATTTTAATTGCAAGCATCAGGCGGGCTTATTACTAGCTTTCTACGTGTCTGTAAGTATACAACGGAAACCAGCAAATGATATCTGTTGAAGCGTATCTTGTATTCGTTTGTCTTGACTCGGTGTGTGTTCTTTCTCATTATTCTGGGTGTGACTTACGCGCAGCAAAGCTCTGTATTACGTATGTCCATAATAATTCTCCGTTCAGTCATTTACACTTAGCTTTCTCCATTAGCGTTTCAAAGAACAAAATTTACACGTTTTGTATTCCTCGAGGCTGCTAACGAGGTTTAAAACGAAAATTACTGGTTCGAATATATTAATAGAATAAATTAACTTAACATTTAGAAGGATAGAACCACAATAAAATATTTAAAAAATAATGACATGAGATATTCTGGTTTTTTTAAAGGCTTGAAAAGCATTACATAAAATCGGTTCACTCCAAAACCAGATGGCATTACCAAAATGTACTTTAAAGGTGAATATCATAGCGGTATAAAAAATTAGCTTAAATGATTTAAACGAAACTTAACAGAACTACTAAATGTACAGTTCTTAAAAAGTTCAAAAAGGCAGGCAGTAATTAAAAGTTATTATATTAATGATCTATTCACTACAGCAAATTTCGAAAGAACTTGGAACTAATTTGTGACCATGAAAGGAGTATTAATATGTCTACAAATTCCACAGATCAATTAAAATTTTTAAAAAGAATAAAATAATTTTAGTAAAAAAAATTGATTTTAGGTAAAAAAAAAAAACCTTTAAATTAAAATTTATTTTTTTAATATAATGTTTTCTATGTTTAAAACTTATTTACACTTCTAACCGACTTAGGGAATTTAGTGTTACTAACCGTGTAGAATAAGAACTTCAAGGTTTAACAAAACAAGTCCTAAAAATTTCTCCAAACTTTTAACATTGGTGTTATATAATTAATCCGTTGCCTAGCGAATGAATGATCACATGTATTATACTCTATAGTGAATTTGACAACTTTTCTTTTGTAAAATACATTTATTTCTGTTGATTAAAATACACTTGAGTGGTAAAAATTATTCCTTCGTGAATACGGATGATTTTATACACCTAATATGTAAAAATACATATGCGGCGATTATTTTAATTTGTTGTCCCTTGAAATAAATATTTATTTCGGATGATTTATATAGTTAATTCCATTGCATTAAAAGATCTTGAGAATAACCGTTGTGTTGATATAATTCCAGTTACAATAGAAGACAGTAATCTGAAATGTTTAGGGGTTTTTTCTCACAATTTCAGAATTTCCTTTGCAACTGCCAGCAGCCTTTCTCCGTTGTCATGTCTTAATAACTAGTTAAAGTTTCACGACTATTTTTAGTTGATGGTGACAGCTCTAACATTTATTTTCTTGGTGATTATTATACCGTGTAGTATATTTTATTGACTCCTTTTATCACTGATATTCTTTTCCTACAACTCTCTAGGCACCAATTCCCCTGTTAATGCCGCAGCTGCTTTCAAATGATATTCTCTTCTGGCTTCTTTCTTTTGGTTACACGCTTCTTTACCGTCACATGAATTTTTTTTTCTGAACATCTTCAGTAGTACCATGCACTGAAAATACGTGTTGTTTGCTGCAATGTATTTCGCCTCTTCCTGCAAGACGATACATCCGCCAAATTCGACTTCATTTGATATTCACAATGCTATTTTTTACAACTCTGCAAACAAACATTCTTGATACACTTACTTCACAATGTCTGGTTTTGTTCGGGTAAAGTTTATTCAATTTTCAGTACTGGTGAGCCACAGTTCATTCTCTGTTTATGTAGATTATATATAACAAATGGTTAGTTTAATTTGAAATAGTGGTTGTCGAAAACATAAAAATAGGTTCTTATTACTGGAAAATCAAAATACCAAAAAACAATAATAGTGTTGAAATATTTTTTTATGGGTTTATTTTTGTGTACTTAAAACAATAACGATGATGAAGATGTTTGCATCATTAAGAATAATGAAGAGGAAATGGTAATTTAAATCAATTAAACTGTGTTAGTAAATGTAGTTACGATAGATTGGGATACTCTTGAAATGTNGAGGAAATGGTAATTTAAATCAATTAAACTGTGTTAGTAAATGTAGTTACGATAGATTGGGATACTCTTGAAATGTTATTTTTTTGAAACACACATATGCTGTAACGATGGCAGTCCACGCACGCATGCGCAGTAACTACGTCTAGGATGGTGGCTCAGACACTCGTGTGTGTCCCCTTGCGTTTGTCGACGCATTTTCATAACCTAGACCTTCCCAATTCCTCAACCATTAGGCTAGTGCAGGGGTGTNTCCCTTGCGTTTGTCGACGCATTTTCATAACCTAGACCTTCCCAATTCCTCAACCATTAGGCTAGTGCAGGGGTGTCAAACTCAAACTGGGGCCCATAAAATATAATCAAGATAGCCTAACGGAACGTATATCAGGCCAGGAAAATAAACCTGATGTGATTTAGGAAATATAGTTGAGATATCGTTACAGTATATGCTTACGCAGCCCAACGTGGTATAAAAAAAATAATACGTTCAGTAAAACCAAATACCAAAACAGATACTATTTAAACATGGAATCAGGAAATCACACACTTACGAGTATGTATAAAGTACTATTAGAAGCCTAGCATAAGTTTTTTCGCTACGAAGGTTCAAAATATGGTGGGTGTAATATCTTGGCTTGTGGCAACTCTGAATTTACTTATTTTAATGTTCGTCCGTAAATCCACTTCTGTTTTTTGAGTACTCAGAATTAGGAGGGAAGAAAAACCGTTTGCAAATAAAATTTGTAAGATTGATCGTACTGACTGTTGTTTTACCTAAGCTGCGCGTCATTTTCATATTTAAGGGGGATCAATACCCGAAATGTGCCTGCTTGCATTATGTTTTACTATCGACAGTTCATAGGGAATTGGTGTGTACATTTTACTAAATCGTTATCGTCTGCTGTTACTTGTATCATTTCTGTAATCACCTGCAAGAAAAACCATCTCTTGGTTATTCCCGCCACTTACTAGTTGAATACTAATAAAGGCAATCAAGCTGTAACATTTTAATAAAACTTCAGAAAAATGCGACGGAGTGTTCTCATCAAATTTGTGGTTTTTCTTTCTATATCCAATAATTCAGGTCTCCCTGTTCCTGGACGTAATGAAAACCTTGATCTGCCAAACTTGTATATGTTTCTCGCATTCGCAGCATGTGAATCACACTTCCAGAAGTCGAATTAACGCCTTGGCTCATGTGTTGCTGACCGAAAAAAAATAACACCGAGATTGTGCTTAACCTGAATGTTCGACTACTTGCCAAAGGCAGCTGCTGTGCAGGTTGCTGGCTGAAGAAGTCTAGGCGTTTTGTTTCGCCGCTGTGAAAAGTTGTTGTTAATTTTTATATAATTGTTTTTTTCCTTGTGTAAGTCCTGTAATAGATAGTGATTTGCTATCGATGACCAAAGTTGATGTAATGCAGTGTGATATCGAGGCTCCCTGATCGGGCGGCGCTTGTATAAGGATGGCGGTCGCGGGGAGGGAGGGCCTAGGAGTGCGTTAGCGCGATGGAGGTCACGAGCCGAGATGCCGTAGGGTGAACATCGTGCTCGTGGCTGCTATCTCGCCGGGATCTGCCCGCCCCTTACGACCAGCGAAGGCGAGGGGCTTCTNTGAACATCGTGCTCGTGGCTGCTATCTCGCCGGGATCTGCCCGCCCCTTACGACCAGCGAAGGCGAGGGGCTTCTGCGAGCACGCAGCTTGGGTGCGGCGACCACTCTGCAACTACTCGCGTCCCCAGGTGGCGGATGGAGGATCCCCAGTCTCCGGGGTAGCTGGAAATATTCAAGTACCAGTCCGTGGGCCAACTGACCGGTGGGCAAGTGCCGTCGTCGTGGAAGTCGGGAACCTGGGTAACTCAGCACGAAATGGCGAAGCGCATCGAGCATGAAGCAGCCCCAATGATCAAGGCAGGGAGGAAGATCTCGAGGTGCCACAAGGGCAAAGTATAGAAAACCTCACTGCTGGGTTCTGCGGGCTGCCAACTGCGGATGCGTGAGGAATGGAAAGGAATACATCGGAACTTGGAAGCAACATTGACATCAGCCTTCATTTTGGGCCAGCGGCTAACCACCATCACTAGTAGGTTCCGGATGTCCCGCCGAGCACTTTGTAGTACCTACCTACGACCGACGGAATATTTTAGTGGATTGGGAAGGAGCGGCTCTCTGGCAACAGCTCCCCGCCTTCACCCGCGGCATGGAGATCCTTCTGTCAGCGCGGAAGAGCGAATATGGAGAAGGTGCCATGGCTGAGGTGCCAAGTTTTCCGACGCGCTCGACGAGAAGCAGGCGCCTTGCATAAAAATTGCTGCTGTCAATATTGTTGTGCTGGTTCACCAGCGCAGGAATATTAGTAGCAGTTCAGTTCAACCAAGGGCGCCTGCTCCAACAAGCCCCGCCCCTTCTGTTCTAATTCTTCCAATCTACTTAAAGCGCAGTGTTATCCACGCCCTTTTTTTTCCCCATAGCATTTCAGTAATGCACATAAAGTTTTGAACTTCTTTTCTGTCGGGAGGGATTTTTACGGTGCCTATATCGGTTTTTTCCTTTCCCCTTCCTAGCCATAATCTCTGTTATAGGTATACTATAGGGAGGCAGTTCATGATGTTATACTAATTTATATTCCTATTCATACTCTAAATCGTGGATTGGATGAGATAGAGATGATTACTCTTATAATCAGAATTATTCTGAAAAGTATGTTTGATGATTTATTTATAATTAGAAAAAGGATAATATTCCATTGTACTCCATACTTGGGTAATCGAATAATTAGCTTATTTTTCTATACTTTGTTGTATGATGCATACAAGTTTTTGATTCTTTAGGTGTGGCTTCAATCGCGGCCATGGCTGCCTTAATCCCTCTCTGCTGCGATGCACGTCTCCTTTGCACGACTTCCCTTCTTCTTGGGCGTATGGGGTGCAGTCCTGCGAAGCAATTAGTTCCCGTTCCTTCGCCGGATGTACATTTAATACTTAGCAATAGGGTAGGTTAGGAAAAAATTTGCCTTCGAGGTCAGGCATCGCCAGTCCAGTGCCAGTGGAACGTCAGCGAGATATCGCCTTGAGGAGAGACGGCTTGAGGACCAGGGGAGAAAATGCTTCGGAGCATTGGTGATGCCATGCGTAAGACTACATAAGTCAATGTATGTGCTGGGACTCTAACTTTCTTGGGGGAGATTCGGGACTCGGTCCATCACAGACATTGATTCAGTCGCACTTATAGGGAAGTTGCCTTCAGAGAATACAGGACTACGAGATATTTCGAAGATATACTTATACCTTTCTGTGAAAAGATGGAACTCTGGGGTACGAGTTCAGAGGAGACTTGTACGGGAATGTAGTAGTGGAATGTCAGTCCAGGAAGCTGCAAGTGTGGCCTACGTTGGAGTTGTATTGTGGACCGAGAGAGTGCGAGTGGGACCAGGCGAACACTGCCAGCATCGCAAGGTTGTCCATCTCTGTCCTGGTTAAGAGCGGCACAGTGGAGAAGCACCATCTACTCCCTCGGGGGTACTGTGAGGAGAATATCCTCGACTTCCGGTCCGTGGAGTGAATGATTGGAGAGAANACCATCTACTCCCTCGGGGGTACTGTGAGGAGAATATCCTCGACTTCCGGTCCGTGGAGTGAATGATTGGAGAGAACATGGGCGACCACTACCGACGCTTTCGGGTGTTCGGCGAGGGGAGTAACCTCGGCTCCAGGACTGATGAGGACGGATGCTGCGAGTGAGCTTGCGTGGTCATGAGAAGGTCACTGAAGGAAAATCAAGAACATTTAATTGCATTTGCCCTTCTGGGAGCCTCTCTGTTACGTCAAGTTAAATTTAAATTGATTTTTATATGCCCTTTATATATTTTTAACGAATATTGTGTGATACTTACGATAATAGGGTTTTTACAGCCAGAATTATACTTAAAACCATAAATATTGATGTGCTGATTTTACAGTAGCACTCTACATAACCATAAATTAAAATTATTGTCATATTTCCTTTCCTGTTTGTTTTGAAAGTTTTTGTAATAATATCTTCCCATTCCTTCCTCACTCTGTTTCTGTTGAAGGAGAAGTGGCAGAGCTAGAGGCAGGGAGTTATGGTGGACGGCATCAGAAGTGATTCGCTGCCTGCCTCACGCTATTTTTTATGATACGAAATGTGGAAAATTTCGTTGAACCTTTGGAATGGAACTTGATGCCAGAAAATGTTTGAACCCTTGATAAGGGGGGGGGGGGACTGATTCCCTTTAATTTACGAACACACTGAATGCGGGCCGCATTCGACTGGTTTCTCTTTAATAATTTAGAGCCGCACAGATATAAGCCAGGGGCCGCGATTTTGACACGCCTGATATAGTGTCTTGGATAACGTATGTGCAAGAATCAGAGAAATAATTTACTTGCTTGTAATTTTGCTTGTATTATGCGGAAGCATAGTCGTTAAAATGTGCATTTTTTGTGATCCCAAAACTGCAATTTCTAAAGCAGACAACTTGACATAATTTCCAGAGATCCGAAGGCAGTCAAAAAAAATTCTTTAAGAACACAACTCTATCGCATTTCGTCGTTAATCTGATAAACGTAAAAAAAGAAATTACCTTGGTTGTACTCCGACAGGTAATTAGTAATAGCTATCATGGATCTATATTCGTTTTATCGCCAGTTTTAGTTAGGAAACAACCAGTAATTTGAAGGTATTTAAATAAATTCTTTGCGAGGTAATTAACATTCCCTAGCAAGGCACACAGTTAATGAACATGCGGAGTTAATGTTTCGCAATAAAGAAGTAATTTTTTTTTGTCTTTTATTAGTTAGTTCGTAGCTTCGATCTAGTTGGACTGCACTTGCTTTTAATATAATCATGCGCCTTCCAGNTGTCTTTTATTAGTTAGTTCGTAGCTTCGATCTAGTTGGACTGCACTTGCTTTTAATATAATCATGCGCCTTCCAGGCATTGTCCAATAAGTTACCCACTACATGTATCGATACGTAATATTTCTATACGTCGTTCTTAACCCGTTTACAAATGGTATAAGAGTAAAGTTCCCCGCACTGCCATACATCCCAAAACTATGTCGCACGGCGATTGCATTGCCAGCCGCCAGTCACACAGAAGCTGTAGAGCCTTGTCGTCTCGGTGGTAAATGTCCGATACACGAAACGCCAGCAGGAGTAATATGCGAACGGGCCAAGAGAAAACTTTAGTGCTAAATCCGCGTGCAGCACCTGCTCGCGCGGGGTTGGTGATTGGGAAGTCTGTCCGTCTGTCCGGTGGACGATGGGCAGAGACGTAATGGGACCGGCAGTTTCTGTTCTCGTTTCCAGCGCGCGATAATGGCCCCTACACACGCTCGCACACACGCACCGCTCCTCATCACACCACGTATGACGGGAACGTAGCAGGTCGTTAATCATACGCAGCCAGCGCCGTCCAGCGGCCGGAGCCAGAACTAATGCACCTCGAGGGGGGGAGATAGCGTCGGTGAAGCTGAGTTTGCCTCCTACGCTAACCTGTTACATCGCTGTCGAAAACTTTCCACACGTTGCTGGGTTTCATCGGCAGAACCGAAATATAGTGTTCCTCTTCAACTTTTTAGCATCGACGGGAAACAAGCAGACAAAAAATATTCCCACCTTTTGTATTTGACAAGTGAATATTCTACGGTCTCAAACTTCACACATTTGATGTGAGGGACTATATTTCTTTATGTCCTCGATGGTTTTTGCAGTCTTTTGTAACAATAGGTTTTTATAATTAATTACCAAACTTACTCCAGCTTTATTCGATTCAGATAATTCTACTGAGATACCAGGTAGCCTAGCGATTAGGGTAATGTACTTCTGACACACTGGACGCAAGTATTAACCCAACTGGTATATTAAGTAAGTTAGTATTCAGTGGCAATAAAGCCCATATTTAAGGCTAGTATTGACTAACCAGTTAATGTAAGAAAACTTATTTTGAAGGAATGTTTTTAATTACACAGCAGTCTTTAAGTAGATATTCAAATATGTTAAAATTTGTTTGTTGGATCCAACGACGTATTAATATACATTTTAGGGCTGCATATAGATTTAATAATGAAATACCTCTTGTAAAATACTTTTTAAAAGTTGGTTTTTTGCGTACAATTGCTAAGGACCTCACTCAGTGCCTAAATATGCCACAAATTCACGATTGCCATTAAAACCATAATATTTATTATTATTTAAAATTGGCTGATTCAGTGAACAGAAAATTTCGTTAAAAACTATTACGCTGAATAATATTTCTTCAAAGTTATTTACATAATATTAATCGGCAGAAAAATGAGAAGCAGGTGTTGTAGTCAAGAAAGCATTAAAATTTAACTCACAGTAACATATTCCTCTCATGCATATTTCCGAAGTTTCTGGGGTCGACCACGGACCCCGGGTTTTCACATACGGGAATCGTGCTGAACGATGCCGCTGGTCTGCCGGTTTTCTGGGGGACCTCCCGTTTCCTCCGCCGATGCATTCCGGCACTGCTGCATACTCACCTCACTTTACCCTCATCGGTTCCCAAGACCCGTATTTTAAGAGCCTTCCAAACCCCTTCACCCACTTTACTCACACCGAAGTTACTGGAAGCTATGTCTAGGGGCATGGCAAATTCGTTATCATTTGATGACAGTCTAAACTTCACAAGCTTGTGTGATTTAATTACCATAGACTAAAGATCAGGTAGACCACTTATTTGTCTTCTGCANTGCTCACCCGAAGTTACTGGAAGCTATGTCTAGGGGCATGGCAAATTCGTTATCATTTGATGACTGTCTAAACTTCACAAGCTTGTGTGATTTAATTACCATAGACTAAAGATCAGGTAGACCACTTATTTGTCTTCTGCNTGTCTAAACTTCACAAGCTTGTGTGATTTAATTACCATAGACTAAAGATCAGGTAGACCACTTATTTGTCTTCTGCATATATAACCAACATTGAACTACCCCCCAGTGGCGTGTGGTGAACTGCTGCAAGGTAACCGTTGTACCCTGTTTTACACTCCCAGCACTAAAACGTGGCTCGGCAGCTGACGCCACAAGATGTGTGTAATGGGTCCCTTTATGGTCGCTTCTGAGTGGTCGAAATACATTCAGTTTCCCTAGGCTGCACAGTGGATATTGGTTATTTCTTCGTGCACCGAGAATGTACAGCAGTGAGCAAGCACCAGCTTACCTTGCAATATTTCACCATACGCCACTGTCTACCCCAAAGGAACACAACAGTCAGCCACTCGGCCAAAAATGAAGAACATGTTTGTTTATATATTAATTTTCGAAAGAAAGGCATTTTACATTAATAAAATACTTTCACAAATTTGAATTTAATATGACTGCATTCCAAATTGGTAAGAGGAAGTACACAAACATCTCAAAGCATTTGTCTCTTGAACAGTGTTCTAACCTCAAATCCAAAGCACNATTGGTAAGAGGAAGTACACAAACATCTCAAAGCATTTGTCTCTTGAACAGTGTTCTAACCTCAAATCCAAAGCACCTGTCTCTTGAACAGGGTTCCAACCTCAAATCTAAAGCACATGTTTCTTGAACAGTGTTCTAACCTCAAATCCAAAGCACTTGTCTCTTGAACGGGGTTCTTACCTCAAATCCAAAACAATTGCCTCTTGAACAGTGTTCTAACCTCAAATCCAAAGCACATGTTTCTTGAACAGTGTTCTAACCTCAAATCCAAAGCACTTGTCTCTTGAACGGGGTTCTAACCTCANTTCTTGAACAGTGTTCTAACCTCAAATCCAAAGCACTTGTCTCTTGAACGGGGTTCTTACCTCAAATCCAAAACAATTGCCAGAACTTGTCACAAGATTGGAGTTTAGGTTTCGTGTTGTCTCTTGAACGGGGTTCTAACCTCAAATCCCGTCCACGCCGACTTTCGCTTACCCTATTGGCAGAAAAGCAGTTAAATGTTGGGACACAGATATCAGCTGTGTGCTGCCAGTGAGATCGGCCTACCTCGTTTTTAGTCTGCGCTAATAACGGGACAACACAGAGTACTTAATAATACGGAGGCGAAACGGCCGCTTATTCCGCGAACTTCAGCTGCACCCGGCGGCGTTGCCACCGGCCAGGAAAATGTTCCAACGTCGTTCTCGAATCAGCGCCTGGTTAACCACTCGTCAGCTGGCAGCCCAGCCAATAGGGAACATCTTGTAGCATGCACTAGCCAATCAGACGCGAGGGCCGTTCCTAGAGCCGCGCGCTGCCAATCAGAGAATGAGTACGCTCACGTCAGAGCAACCGCCTCAGCACTACAGCTGTTTACTTTGTCTCTAGCCCATTCACAGTTACTTGCGACTTTTCTGAAGCACTGCTTAGGTTCGACTTTCAACCTATTCCTTTACCTTGCGCAAATAAAGCTCAACTAAGAAAAGAAAATTACACGAAACGGACAACGTACCCCGTTTTTGCGTACTTATTTTAATAATATTTAGCGTGAGAGCTATGTCCTACTAGCCCATACCAACACACCTATGTGCTCTCTGGTTTTATTCATACCAATTGTAAATTAAAAATTTTATTCATACATAAAATATATGTAAAAGTTAAATTTGACCAAAAATTAGGTATTCTCATGTTAACAGCAGCATAAAACTTTTATGATCCATGATACATTTAGGAAACAACCAACGTTAGATTCAAGAAATGTGAAGGTACTGCTAATTAACACTATTCTGTGATCACTGCTTAATTGACACACTTTCCAGTGTTACGAGTAAATAGGAAAAGATCGCCTATTTGAATGCCTAATAATCCAAAACAAAGTAATAACATAAAATGCGTCCTCCCTGTGACAAAACCATAAAACGAACGAAACCAACTATTAAGTAGCGTGCTTCTAGAAAATAATGCAAAATTTTATCTATAGTCGTATCGATTAGGACTACATCTTGTCAAATAATTTTGACAACAAACTAGTTTATTCTCAACGAAATTTGATAAATTCCCATAATGTAACAATTCATAGAAATCTGTTAAGCGATGGCCTGTGTTCCTGTGTTAACACTCTGACAAGGGGGGCGATCTAAGTTTCTGTACATTCCCGTCTTCAGAAAATTTTTTTTAAATTGATTTTATCAATTACTAGTGCTCTGCACAGAACATTTTCAAGAATGTTTTAGTAACTGTTTAGACCACATGTGTGTGTTTGATACAATTGCTCAGTAATCAGTTAAGAAGTTGAGTGTTTTGTATTGAATTACGTACTTTAGTCATTCTGAAACGGTCACCGTATTCGACAGTATATTGAATCCGATTAAAATTAATTTTTTTTATGGTTTATTTTGCCACACTTTCGTAAGATTTTCAAAAATTTCCGGGTGGCTATATTGCGAACAGAAATATACTTTATTGAATTTGTTCTTGTAAAATTATTTCCCGTAAATCTTCGGAATACAAAGAGATTCGTAACAGCAAACAAGCTGGGGTATTTATAAACAGCTCTCATTTCATCTCAGTTATATGGGCGTACACGCATATGTGTGTAAGCCGTCAATATGAAATCAATTTCCCTGCGATAAACTTTTCACTATAAAGTGAACACTTTTGTAATCAACGTTTGAAAAAATAACTGCCCGTTATCCGACTTTAGTTTATTCGCCGATCTTCACACTTCATGATAATCTTTGAAAAATCACTAAGTGTACATATAATGCGTTTGATTCTTTCCTAAATATGTCTTGTACCACAAGCGTTTTATACTACTGGTAACATCAAAGTATCTTTTTTTTTTTGGTTACATTGAACATTCACTTATATTGCATCAATACATTATAATATTTAATAGGTAATCACCATGAATAAAAACAGAGATAAAATAGGTGTGCTGATAACACCTAGTAAAAAATAGCTCTCATGCAAAGTATTGTTAAACTAGGTAAGGACGAATGTTGTGCGTTGTCACTTTGGTGTAATTTTCTAGACCTAGTTAGGCTATGTTTTCATTAGGCCGATGAATAGTCTGAAAGTAGAACATTAGCAGGCCTTCAGAAAAGTCAGAAGTAAATATGAATTGACTTTATATGCTACATTACGCACCGGCGTGTAGAATCTTTGTTAAGTTGGCAACGAGTTTATTAAAACGGGTACAGGTCTTGATGTTGCATTGCAAGTATAGCGTTTACATATATGGTTAATTTATTTTTCCCTGTACACTTTTGAAAACGAACTCACACATTACCACCTCATTCAGATTGTGTTTCAAGTTTTCACTTCACTGGGCATGAATAAAGACGTTAGGCCCATGTAAGTGTAAACTTTACATTCGGCGGAGGAATACAAGAAAAAAAAACCCTAAGCCAGGCTTTCAGAAGTACTCGATAAACCGTGGACAGTCTTCAGCGCCGGGCATTTCCGCGACCTTGAAAATGTCTGTCCCAGTTATTAGGAAAGTCGCCGCTGCGTAGGAGTTGGTTAATCCCAGGGATTAANGCCCAGCCGATAGGGAACATCTCGCGGCATGCACTAGCCAATCAGACGCGAGGGCCATTCCTAGAGCCGCGCGCTGCCAATCAGAGAATGGGTACGCTCACGTCAGAGCAACCGCCTCAGCACTACAGCTGTGTACTTGTCTCTAGCCCATTCACGGTAACTTGCGAATTTTCTGAAGTTCTGCTAAGGTTCGACTTTCAAACTATTCCTTCACCTCACGCAAATAAAGCTTAACTAAGAAAAGAAATTTACACCAAACGGACAACGCACCCCTTTTTTGCGTACTTATTTTAATAATATTTTGCGTGAGAGCTAAGTCCTACTAGGCCATACCAACACACCTGTATGCTCTTTGGTTTTATTCATACCAATTGTAAATTAAACATTTTATTCATACATAAAATATATGTAAGAGTTAAATTTGACCAAAAATAAGGTATTTTATGTTAACAGCAGCATAAAACTTTTATGATCCATGATACATTTAGGAAACAACCAACCATGGGGTGATTTTTCAAAGGTTAGATTCAAGAAATATGAAGGTACTGCGAATTAACTCTATTCTTTGATCACTGCTTAATTGACACACCTTCCAGTGCTATGAGTGAATAGGAAAAGATCGCCGATTGGAATACCTAGTAATCCAAAACAAAGTAATAACATAAAATGCGTCCTCCCTGTGACAAAATCATAAAACGAACGAAACCACCTTAATTAGAAAGAGAATTATTAAGTAGCGGGGCTCTAGAAAATAACGCGAAATTTGATCTATAGTTGTATCATTTAGGACTACATTTTGTCAAATAATTTTGACAACAAACTAATTTATTCTCAACGAAATTTGATTTAATTCCCATAATGTAGCAATTCATTCTATGTTAACACTCAGACAAGGGGGTGATGTAAGTGTCTGTAAATTCCCCTCTTCAGAAAAAAAAATGTAAAAAAATTGATTTGGTCAATAACTAATGCTTTTCACAGAAAATTGTCAAAATTTTTTAGTAAACGTTTAGACCACATGTGTGTGTGTGATACAATTGCTCAGTAATCTGTTAAGAAGTTGAGTGTTTTGCATTGAATTACGTACTTTAGTCATTCTGAAACGGTCACCGTATTCGATAGCATATTGAATTAGATTAAAATTCATTTTTTATGGTTTATTTTGCCAGATTTGTTAAGTGTTTCAAAAATTTCCGGGTGGCTATATTGCGAACAGAAATACACTCCATTGAATTCGTTCTTGTAAAATTATTTCCCGTAAATCTTCGGAGTACAAAGAGATTCGAAACAGCAAACCAGCTGCGTTTTTTTTAAACAGCTCTCTTTTCATCACAGTTATATGGGCGTACACGCATATGTGTGTAAGCCGTCAATGTGAAATAATTTTCCTGCGATAAACTTTTCAGTATAAAGTGAACACTTTTCTAATCAAAGTTTTAAAAAATAACTGTCCGTTATCTGATTTTAGTATATTCGTCGATCTTCACACTTCATGATAAGCTTTGAAAAATCACTAAGTGTACATATAATGCGTTTGGTTCTTTCCTAATTACGTCATGCACCAGAAGCGTTTTATACTTCTGGTAACATGAAAGTATCTTATTTTTTGTTACATTTAACATTCACTTATATTGCATCTATAAATTATAATATTTAATTGGTAATTACCATGAATAAAAGCCGAGATAAAATAGGTATGCTGATAAAACCTAGTAAAAAATAGTTACCGTGCCAAGTTTTTAAACTAGGTAAGGACGAATATTGTGCGTTGTCACTTTGGTGCAATTTTCTAGACCTAGTTAGGGTTATGTCTGCATTAGGCCGATGAATAGCCTGAAAGTAGAACATTAGCAGGCCTTCAGAAAAGTAAGAAGTAAATATGAATTGACTTAATATGCTACCCTTACGCACCGGCGTGTAGAATCTTTGTTAAGTTGGCAACGAGTTTATTGAAACAGGTATAGGTCTTGATGTTGCATTGCGAGTGTGGTGTTTACACATGTGGTTAATTAATTTTTCCCTGTACACTCTAGAAAACGATCTCGCACATTACCACCTCATTCTGGTTGAGTTTCAAGTTTTGGCTTCACTGGGCGTGAACAAAGTCGTTAGGCCCATGTAAGTGTAAACTTTACATTCGGCGGAGGAATACAAAAAAAACCCTAAGCCGGGCTTTTAGAAGTACTTGATTAACCGTGGACAGTCTTCAGCGGCGGGCGTTTTAGCGACCTTGAAAATGTCTGTCCCAGTTATTAGGAAAGTCGCCGCTGCGTAGGAGTTGGTTAATCCCAGGGATTAAANGCGACCTTGAAAATGTCTGTCCCAGTTATTAGGAAAGTCGCCGCTGCGTAGGAGTTGGTTAATCCCAGGGATTAAAGGGGAAGTCGGGCGAGAACCAACCAACTGTCCTCCCTGCTGCGGCAGGATAACGCACGGGTACGGGGTTTCTTCAGTTCTTGGGAAAGCGGTCCCGGAAAAGCAAGAGTCGCTCTCGCGTTGAATTCGGTCGAGGGAGGGAGGGGTGAAAGCAATATCGTCCTCCTAATCTGCATGTCTTCATAATGAAACGCTAATTGGATCTCCACCCCCCCTTCCCCCTCTTCTTGGCAAACCTTCCCGAGGGTCGCCTCCGGCAGTAGCGCGGACTTGTTCTTGCGCGCTCGTAAAGTAAACATCCCACAAGCCGGCCCTTGGAAGACGCTGGGAATTAATTTTACGTCCGCGCCAGTAGTTTCCGTCTAGGTTTTCTTAAATCCCCCCAGCCCTTTTTCACTTTATCGCTCTCTATCTCTCTCCCTCNCTCTCTCCCTCCCTATCTCCCTCTCTCTCTCCGTATCTATCTACCTCTCTCTCTACCTCTCTCTCACCCTCTCTCTCTGTCCCGTAATGTGTACCGCCACTTAGAAATTGGTATGTTACGTAATAATTTTCCATATTGTTACACGAAGCCTAAGGGGCATATGTGAGTTCGTGAGGGATGGAGATCTTAATAAAAATAAAATAACTAAATGTGTTTTATAATATATTCACACAGCTATTATTTACAGCATTAAATTATTTATCTCCACTCTTGCTCTTTTTATTTCTCAGTGAGCCCAACATTTAATGTCTATTTCAACTCTAATTAACGCCCTTCTAAATGTCGCTGTTTCGGTATTGTCAACTAACTTATATTCATCATTAACACACGTTCAGTCCGTATGTTGCTGTCATTTATATTGTCTTTCACACACGCATCTAGTCAATTGGTCCAGCCTGCCAGCCGCACTCTTCACTGCTTGATAATCGCAATCGCAATTTTTTCTTCCGCTGGTCACTTCTCTCGTCGCTCGTCGTCTATCGCTGAAACTCAGCCACTCATCCATTAAACAACTGCCGGCCCGGAGGCCCATCGCACTATTTATATTCTGCTGGCATTGACCTCGAAATTTCGACGTACCCCGAGTCACGCTTAGACCAACTAGGGCAGCAAACCGCCAGAAAATTTTTCAGATGAATATAGAAACTCAATACGACCAAGGTCAGCAGAGCGCGCCACAAAAAGGATTAACGTTTCGGCTAGCTTTTTATAGCAGAAACATGGTTCCTAAGTTTCGCTCCCTTATCATTGAAAACATTCCCTTGACTTGCTACCGCCACTATAAAATAACAAAGTAGCGAGTGCGTAACAATATTAAATCCGTATAAAATATAATCATGATTACTACTTTTAAACTCTTTACGTCGTCTATTTCAATTATTTAAAGATACTCACTGAAAATTTTGTGGTTAATATACCAAAGACTAGTTGGGACACAATATTTCTGCCAGCATAAAAAGTGGTCTCGTTATTGAATATTTCAGTTCACAAACATCGGCACACCGCATATATTCAAGTACGGTTTTGGATCGCGAAGAAATCCCTTACATTGTTAATATTAACAAATCACATGAAGATATATGTCACCAATCATGAACAGTGCAAAAACACGCGACACCCTGTTGTGTGTTTCCATTCTCCCTTTTGCCAATCTGTGTGGTTCGTTTTCCAAATCCAGGNCGGCATATTTTTAAGTACGGTTTTGGATCGCGAAGAAATCCCTTACATTGTTAATATTAACAAATCACATGAAGATATACGTCACCAATCATGAACAGTGCAAAAACACGCGACACCCTGTTGTGTGTTTCCATTCTCCCTTTTGCCAATCTGTGTGGTTCGTTTTCCAAATCCAGGCAGTGCTGAAATAGTTTTAATGTGAAAATATTAACGTGTACCAATATTACAAACCCTTTAAATAGGTGTGGGTGTGATTTTCATTATAAATAAAATAATGCACGGATATCATAATTTATGTTATTATAAGTAGAAAATTGAGTTTTTCGTTCCGTTATGCTTCAATTTAAAAAATGAAAATATGTTATTCGCCATAAATAATGTTGGCTAATGAAAGACCACAAGTCGTGATAAAGTTATTGTATAAACTTACTCGGTATTGAAAAGGTCGAACAGTTGTAATAGTTTATAGACATATTCTTCTAAGTTAATGTTTTAAATGTATAATTATAATTATTCTTTTAATAGCTTATGTTATAGTCAAATATTTTAGAATTATTTAATATATATATTTTAATTTGTCATTATAATTTTATTTTGCTGGGAAATATTTTATTTTATTTTAATATCGTACTATTAAACTTATGAACGAGCGAGGTGGCACAGCGATGAAAACCGTATACTTGCATTCGGAAAGACTTGTGTTAGATTCCAGGTCCGGCCATCTTCATTTCTGTTTTCCAGCGCTTTCCGAAATCACTCCAGGCGAACGCTGGAATGCTGGTATGGTTCTTTAATACATGCCCTGAACGATCCCCTCCCAGTTCCAGAATACCTAGCGTCCCTCTACTAAGTCCGCCGAAAAGGGGAACTCTCAACATCAAATAAAATAATGATGTGGTCAAGATTCAGTAGCTGGTAGTCAAAAATTCCTCCGACTTAGCAATTTATAAAGGCAGGCAAATACGGGTGTAAGTCAATAAGTAAGTTTCCCAATTAAGTTTTGTAACTGAACGGGTAAATATAGGACAATATACACAACCATTTTTTTTCTTTTCAACGTAATCGTTAAGTCATCTGCGCCGCAGATGTTTTTTCACCTAGACAAACGGATGAAAGTCCGGGGATTCCGAGTTCCCGCTGTACGGTGTTTGGGGAACAAGTTCGCAGATATGAGGCCCTGGCATTATCGTGCAACAACTACACTCGTCATGAAAGATAACCATCTACGGCGAATAAGATTTTCCAGCGGCAGCGAAGTGAAAGACGAAATGGTGAAATGGCTTAATGANGAGTGTAAGTCAATAAGTAAGTTTCCCAATTAAGTTTTGTAACTGAACGGGTAAATATAGGACAATATACACAACCATTTTTTTTCTTTTCAACGTAATCGTTAAGTCATCTGCGCCGCAGATGTTTCTTCACCTAGACAAACGGATCAAAGTCCGGAGATTCCGAGTTCCCGCTGTACGGTGTTTGGGGAACAAGTTGCCAGATATGAGGCCCTGGCATTATCGTGCAACAACTACACTTGTCATGCAAGATAACCATCTACGGCGAATAAGATTTTCCAGCGGCAGCGAAGTGAAAGACGAAATGGTGAAATGGCTTAATGNAAAGATAACCATCTACGGCGAATAAGATTTTCCAGCGGCAGCGAAGTGAAAGACGAAATGGTGAAATGGCTTAATGAGCAAGGCGCTACTTTCCATCGTCAGGAAATACTATGGAAATTGTTTAGATAAATTTGGTGGTTATGCGGAAAAACAAATGAATGGTGTCGAAATAAAAAGGTGTTTTTTATCGTGACCCATGTTTACCAGTTCACTTACAAGAAAATAGGAAACTTACTTTTTGACTTACCCCCATACAATACCCTTAAATTTGTTTGTGGTTTTGAAGGATATTCTGCTCTTCCGATCGCCCGCATCCTGGCACGGATGTGTGGTATAGTCTATTCGCGGTTTCTTTACACTTTTTTAATCAAACATTTGAAAAACCACCCCGTTAATGACGTGCTTGGCTGTTTCTAAATATGCCGTGTATCAAAAGTGTTTTATATTTGTGTTAACATAAAATACCATTTGTGGTTTAATTGCACTTTTACTTATAATTATCTACGAATCACAATATTTTATTAATAATTACTATGATGAAATATGGAGAGAAAATACGTATGATGGTAATGCCTTGTCAGAAATAGTTCTTATGTAAAATGTTATTACGGTGAGTGCGCACGAAAACGGTACGNGTATGATGGTAATGCCTTGTCAGAAATAGTTCTTATGTAAAATGTTATTACGGTGAGTGCGCACGAAAACGGTACGCCCTCCCTTTGGTGTAGTTTTCTAGGCACGGTTAAGCTTTGTTTGCATGAGGCGTAGGAATATTGTGGAAGTAGAACATAAGCAGGGCCTCAGAAAAATTGNACACGGTTAAGCTTTGTTTGCATGAGGCGTAGGAATATTGTGGAAGTAGAACATAAGCAGGGCCTCAGAAAAATTGTGAATTAGCTGTAAATTGCCTATATGACGGTAGGGGGTTATGGAGGGAAAGGGGTTGACCTCAGATTACCACGGCACGCGACTTCAAAAGCCCCGTCGTTCCCTTTACAGCCGGCTCGCCTCTGATGAGAGTCCAGCCACGCAAACCCTGAGTGTCGTTGTGCGGGCTTGGTCGAGCCCAGCCCGTGCTTCGTTCCCGCCACANTCATCCCGGACTCCTCGAAGTGAGACGCGCGCGCGGCCATCATTTCGACGTCCTACCTTCGCGTTTAAACCCTTTCAGTGCCACATTAATTTACGGGTTCAGGTGCTGCGAATAAGAAGCGGTATGTTGTCCACCGTAAGTAGATATAAATAGTTGTTTCTGGCGCATGATTCATGTGTAGCAGCCGTCCGCCATCTTGGTTAACGTCACAGCCAGTACTCGAGACCAGCGGCCATTTTTNGCATGATTCATGTGTAGCAGCCGTCCGCCATCTTGGTTAACGTCACAGCCAGTACTCGAGACCAGCGGCCATTTTTGACATACATCCCTCCCTCCTCGCCCGAAACTACCCGTAACACTAAAAATTGCTTTAATAAAACAATTTTAATAAGAATTATTTAAATAAAAATAGTTTCCATACAAACATTATTTTATAAGAAAAGTATAACAAATTTAACCCCACATTACCACCAACCACCATCTATCCCCTCACCCCCCACCATCATCACTTCCACCCTCCACCGCCCGGCCCAACCAACCCTCGTATTCATTAAATGCTTTGGCAAATTTCAANCACCATCATCACTTCCACCCTCCACCGCCCGGCCCAACCAACCCTCGTATTCATTAAATGCTTTGGCAAATTTCAAACAAACTCTTAATGCTGACAGTATCCGATGGAAAGATTAGATATGTTTATAGAGATAATCTTTTGCCACATTTTTGTAAGATAGTTTCAGGTGATAAAATGCAACATTTATGCCATATCTCTGGAAACCATCATTTAATTTACACTCAAATCTGCACACAAGTAGTGCTACGGTAAACGTACCATGTAAATTTACATGATTTAAGTGACTCACACGCGAGTTNAAAATCTGCACACAAGTAGTGCTACGGTAAACGTACCATGTAAATTTACATGATTTAAGTGACTCACACGCGAGTTTTCAAAATGTTGTCTGATTAAAAATGTCTCACTTTACACGTCGAAAGCCGCCCTTCCGAAACTCTTCTGGGATACGTAACTTTAGAAACCCGCTACTGTTGATCCTCACGCCCAACATCCGTTTCGCAAAGGGTGATAAGCGCATCACTGATCATTTCGCCTGTCTGGGAGTTTGCATACGCGGGCTGCGTTATCTCTCGTGTCCTCTCGCTAACCTGACGATGCGGATGGGACGAGACAAAAAAAAATGACGGAGTTTGAATCGCCATGGCCTTGGCCGAGCCTGTGCCGGGGAATGCCGGGATGAATGTGCTATATCCAAACAGCATACCCCCCCTCCCCCACCCATCCTTCTGCAACAAGCCATCTCTAGTACCAGCAAACCCGCCCCACCACCAACGACGTCTGGCCATCGTAAGCCCTCGCCTCGTTATGTGGGCACGGTATCCCCTCCACCCTGCCCCTTCCCCGCTCCTCCGCAGGCCAGCATGAATAATGGCGGCTGACTAAATCCCCGCTAGGATTTTTATTTGCTTTCTGAGCTATCATCTCCGCTGTCGTTCCAACAGTCGCTCATCCCTAGCGCTGTGAATTGTTTTTGTCTTTTTTTTTTCTCCCGTCTCCACTAACCGTTTCTCTCTTGAACGTGAAATTTTTTTTTCTTTAATCAGTCGTCGGGATAAATAATCGGCGATGTTTAAGCTTGCGAAGCGTTTAAAAAATACAACGGAATGTTTATTTGACGTTTATGCAGCGAGACGTAGCAAAAAGTGTTTTAGGTGCCAATTTTTAGCGATACACTAAAGTAATAATTAGTTGGGTAATTAATGAGAGATGAGGTATAATTATATTTCTACTGCGAGAAGAGATGCTTTCCGTAAGTGTTAAAGACAAAAAAAAATGATTGATCTTGTATGAGCAAAGAAATCTTAATTTTACACAGAACATTATTCCTTTAGAAATGTATTCTAAGCGGCATTTATCGAGGGGAGAAATATCACCTACAGAACGAAATCTTCTTTGATCATACCAAGTGGTTTTTATTTCGGATCCTACTATTCATGAATGAATGCACGAGTAGCGTATTTACGATGTGTGTCAGCTGTAACATTTTTTGAACAACTCAANCCTACTATTCATGAATGAATGCACGAGTAGCGTATTTACGATGTGTGTCAGCTGTAACATTTTTTGAACAACTCAACACCGTTAAATAATAAGCAAATTCTCACATTGTTGTTTGTATAATTTTATAAATAAATTGAAAGTTAAATTTTTAGATCTTTAATATCATTTAATTGGAATTATTTTTTGGNCCTACTATTCATGAATGAATGCACGAGTAGCGTATTTACGATGTGTGTCAGCTGTAACATTTTTTGAACAACTCAATACCGTTAAATAATAAGCAAATTCTCACATTGTTGCTTGTATAATTTTATAAATAAATTGAAAGTTAAATTTTTAGATCTTTAATATCATTTAATTTGAATTATTTTTTGGACGTGTTCACGCACAACATTACCCGAAATCACTTAAGGCTTATCTCGGGAAGATTCCTTAATGCATGACGTGTAATGTCCTCTATAATTCCAATAATTGGACAGTTATTGTCTTGGAAATGATCCTGTTTTTTAATTACTTAACTGTCGAGCATGACTGGAAAGCCTTTTCTATAAATATATTTAATCTGATGAATACATCTATTTTACGCTGTTCGCGGCAAACTAAGTAAGCACTTTTAAAATCCCTGCTTAAGATCTTCTTCAATCCACATTGTTTTATTTTCCATTATATGACAAATTAAAATTGCCGTGGCCCTTATCATTTCATTCAGGTGTCGGACAAATGAAAATGGTGAAATGATTATAAAACAAAAATTTTAAAATTTCCTTATTTTTACACTTACATTCATTAAAAAAAGAGATAGCAAAATAAATCATTTGATTATTTACAAATATTTACCTAGCATTTTTAATTCTAAGTTAACGTGGAACTATTTTCTCTCGGTAGTTACCAACTTTACTGGGCGCACGCGAGTCAGCGTGCCCACTAAAATGCATGCACGTACGGGCAGTGTTATTTTTCAAAGGTTGATTTTAAAAATCCTTTATTAACTATGAATAGCTTATACACCTGATTTTTTNCGGGCAGTGTTATTTTTCAAAGGTTGATTTTAAAAATCCTTTATTAACTATGAATAGCTTATACACCTGATTTTTTCAACAGAATTACTGCACTGTGAATAGTTACTCCCTGCCGTGTGCGTATTCATGCTGAGTTAAAAAACATANTTTTTTCAACAGAATTACTGCACTGTGAATAGTTACTCCCTGCCGTGTGCGTATTCATGCTGAGTTAAAAAACATATTATTCTGTTTTCTTCAACGCTATGTGACACCAATGTTTCAAAAGTGTTAGTTTAAATTAATGTATGACTTCTGAGCGTAAGTAAGTTTATTCTGGAGATGAACTGCTTGAAGGGCCGTTTCAATTATCCCCGACGAAACAGAAATTATTGCTATTTTTATGAACTTAAATTTACTAGGAGATATTTGCAAATTATTTCATTAAAAATATGATTTTATTTTGAAACTAATGGCAACCTACCCTTAAGAAAGAAAACATGCTGTAACACGACAGCCTTTGTAGCAATCTCCCACATTTTAATTTTCTTCTGCAGAACTGCTCTAGCCGAGAATCTAGTATATCTATTGTGGCATTTTGTTTATCGTTTAATAGGTCAAGTTTTCTATCTTGCTCAATTAAAGTTGCTTATAAAATCTTGGTACACTATATTTTTCAATATACAGACATTCTAAAGAGCTGCTATTTTGTCTAATTCCGAAAAAANATAAAATCTTGGTACACTATATTTTTCAATATACAGACATTCTAAAGAGCTGCTATTTTGTCTAATTCCGAAAAAAATATAATATTTTGAACCATTTTTTTATATAGGTTATGCATTACTTTTTAATAATACATGCTGTTTTTTTTTGTAGAAATGTATAAGAATCTAATTTTGAAGACACAGCAACTTTTGAATTGGATAAGCCGAAAAATACTGGGTCTGAAGAAACTTAAATAAATCAACTTGGGCAGAAAACTTAGAAATACATTATGAAAATCCAATTAGTTGCCCAATCACAAATGACTTTCCGTGACTAATGATTATGTTTCGGAATGAATGTAATTTTGCTCATGTTAAATGTGTTGACTGGTAAGATTTAGTGCAAGAGTTATAGAAAAATATAATTACATATACACAAGTGTGCATTTTATCCAAGAAAACAACGGTGGATATTTCATGGCCAGGAAGGTTCTGAAACCAGAAATCGCAGTTCGCTATCCGAACAACGTAAATCACTTTCGTGCAGCCTCTGGTCAATGACCGCGAGCGACCGATCTGTTTTAACACGACCCGCGTTGCGGGCGAGCAAACATAATTATATTTGTCGGGTGTTATTATCTCGGAGAAGTTCGGGAGAGTTCGATTAAAGCGCGGGACATTGCCGTAACTCCAGAGCGTGCTTGCTAAAAGCAGCGGAAATTTAAAACTGTTTAATTCTTGCGTCGCGACGAGTGCCGAGACGAAGTTAGCGTTTCAGATTAAAGGTGCGGTGCGTGAAGTTTAGAAACCACATCAGTTAGATGAGCCTCGGGAAAGCTTGGCTACGAAACATGGCTACCTGTAATGCGAAGCAATACACGTCCGTAACGTAAGTATTTATGTTGCGTGTAAAATTGAGTTTGCAAGTGAAAATGATTAATGAAAGTAGAAGTAAAGTATATATCAATTGATAATTGCACCCGACTGTACGAAGTGTGCAGAGTTCACAACAGGTAGTACACAACTATCAGAAAAGCAAGGTTTCAGCTGCATTTGAAAGGAGAAAGCGTATGTTTTCTAACAGTAAAAATATCTAACTAAAACGTACTCATTTAAGTGATTTTAAAAAATGTATTTATATATATATTGCCATTTAAAATTTGAGCGTATTATAATTCTGGGTGCTTCGGGAAACCCATTTTGCAACCCTCCTTGCACTTCCTCATGCAAAATCATCATAAAAATTACTCTGATTGTATGCAATAAAAATTAGTAATTATGCTTAACATATGTAACAAAGATAATTAATTACAAAAATGATACAATTATACAAGGAAAAAATTCTTAAGTAAATGTGTGTTTCGTTTATATATATTCCTAGTGAACGTTATTTTCAAAATTTCATCCACGCCTATAGTTTAAAAATATTAAAAAAATGTACTTGTGTGAAGCAGTTTGGAGAGGAGTGTTATTACACAGCTTCCTCTAAAAGGTGATGATATTATTTCCCTTTGAAAATTATTTCTGCCATTCAGATAATATTGGTTAATTTTGTATTCCAGAAGAAGTAAAATTATATGTTAATGCATGTTGTTATGCGAAAAATAGCAATTATAGACTACATATTCTTGAACTTGACGCGAATAGCTTCACATACGACGTGCTTGGCACTTGTTTGCTTTCCACCGCACGTAATAACTCTTCTGAGCATCCACACGTAATGCAGTTTGGGGGAGATGAGACACAGCAGTGCAACGCTGCGCTCAGCGGCCTTTGTCATCTTCAGGTTACACAGGCAATTTACGGGCGCTCGCGACATAGACGAACACTGTTAGATGCTAATCGCAGGTTTATAATTGTACGGAAGGCAATAGAGGAAAGCGAGGAAAGGGCAATCCTAAAGAATTGTTTTTACTAACTATAAGTTTTGCCATTTTTGACACCGTCAATGGTTTATCTTTTCCCGGTTCAAGATAGTGCGCAAAAAATATGCGTTAATATCGCAAAATGGTTGCCTACAAAGTTGGAAAAACCTTTATCTAGTGTTGCTCTTATTTAATATTTTCTATGTTGGCTTTCAAAATTTGGTGGAATTCAATTGACGCGTTTGGAGTTGATATATGACACTCGATTTCTTAACAATGCTATACGAACTCTTTTGACTTTGCTGAGGGTGAATCCGAGTTAGTCAGGTTTTAAAACTGAGTATAGAAGAAGTGGGTTTGTATCTCTTTTTAAATGGTATATTCTATGAGTTTTTATGAGCATATTATTAGGTTTAATACTCTAAAATTGATATCTGTTTTATAACCCATATATCACCCTCATAATCCGTGCCCCACAATCCCCGCACAAGAGCTGCATGAGACAGGGAACGAGGATAGCCAATTAGTAATTGCTCCAAGGTCGTTTTGTTCGGAACACAGTCCCCTTGAGATCTCCAATGCTGCAACCCACATAGCACTTCTGCTGTACAGGTGCAAACTCAACCAGGCGACGCATCTGCGTTGTTCTGGTTCCGTAAGACAGTTGACTGAAGCAGGATTCCCGTTTGCCTCTCGCAAATATCCTGCCCCGCTGGCTTCGAATGAAAAGCAAAACATTTTCAGATGACAGGAAATTGTATGCCAGCATCATGTGAAACTCGTGTGGAGACATAACAAAATGTGAAGAACACTCCATCACAGCTTAATTATAACTCATCAGAGACGGAGCTCTCGTAACTCCATTGTGAACACAAGTACTATTTTATATAAATAAATCGACACATAATTAATGCAAAGGTACCATAGCGAGCGCCATATTAACTTCAATGTGAATCGGTCTGAAGGGACATGTCGACATGCGTGTCTTATAAGGGGTAGCCTATACGCGCAATACACTATGCTGGGGTGCAGTTTATTTGCATCGTGATGTTTGGACCAATGTTTGATGCAGGCTTCTGTCTAAGTTTCACTTGTGTTTCGCTGTTACGTTTCGGTTGCTTAGGACAAGGTTTTTCATTAGGAACGCTCATTGCCGCATATTCTTGGTTAAATTAATAACACGGGGACCCTTGGTTTTTCTCCCCCGACAAAAATTAAACTTAAAGATTATAAAGGTTACTGTCCAAGCGGTTTTACGTATTTGTATTGGTGGCTTTAATAATCCGGAATAATTTTTGAGACAGAAGTTTATACTATCCTCGTTAGCAGTCTTTTAGGGTTTCATGCACACCAGCTTATGGGGAAAAATGTTTTCTGTTGGTCAGAAATGGCTCCCTTGTAATGGGGTAGAATTTTCATCACTCTTAATACGAAACAACTACAAAAAGTTGCGTCCAGTTTGTTCGGCGTCTGATGTTTCAACGTAGTTAAGGAAAAAATTTTAATGTAGTTGAAATTACCCCTTAGAACATCGCCAGAGCATATGAAGAAATAAAACGAGGACACGCGTATGCAAGTATGCAGAGCACGAGAACGTCAGCGCAGTGACTAAGTGCGGCAGTGTGTGTAGCGCAGTCGTGCTCACGAGTACCGGTGGGCGTCCTCCGGGGAGATGTCCGCTGTCTGCTTCACAATGGGGATAGGCTCCGGCTGCTGAGGCCTGGCGAGTGCCGCTGCGACCACGGACAGCAGGCGGACCACCTCGCGCAACAACACCGCCACGCGCCACTGACTACGGGCTCGCCTGTCCGTCCCCACTCTCCGCGAGTGCGGACAGGAACAGTTTGCATTATTGCCAGGTCTTGCACGCAACATTGAGCGCTTCGAGTCCTGAATTGTGTCCATTAGTAGACATAAACAAACCTTTTTGGAATAACGTATTTTGAATGAAATTATTTATCTGCTATAAAAACACGTAAGCCTAAATGTAAAAAAATCGACAATATATACATAATACAAAGCATAATGTTAAATCCGCGAATTAATTTTTTTGGTAGAATAGAATTTCAAGAACGTGTATTGTTCTGTTCGTTTCGTGATTGTACCATAATTGTACCCTGGTTTATTCGATACCCCACCCTGAGATGAACTTTATGCTGTCGCAGAATATTTAATATCAGAGGGGTGTCTTTAGTATGGTTCTAAGTCCAGTGAAAATTTTCAAAAAAAGTAAAATCGACACACTGTGATATTTTAATTTTCATAAGCAATGGTGAAGGAAGTGGGAGTACCCCAAGAAAACCCGCTGGCTGGTGGTAACGTCCGACACGTTTACCATAATATACGAAAATCCGGGTGACCCGGAAGGGAGTCGATCCCGGCTTACCTTTGTGGGATGCGGTTAGTCTGACTGCCGCATACCTAAAGAGCAAAACATCAATTTCCCACAAAGATTACTGAATCTTGCCGCTGTATGGATCGAGACAGTTTGAAATCTGCACGCCGTCAAGTCGTACTGAACCCACAAACTCGCATCAAAGTAATGAATGAGGACTAGACAACGACTTTAACTAAATGTCGAAGGTTTTTTACCAGCTACTGCAAAAACACTCAGGAACGAAGCTTTTTAAAATTGGCGCATTTAAAAAAATAAAATTCGTAGTTCAAAATGGGGAAATTTTCAGCCAAAATTTGTAAAATCTTATAGAAATTTATAGATGTTTAAAATAAACAGTTATTTTCCGTACAATTTAAAAATATACTTAGAACAAAAAAAACGACAAAAGATTCGTATCTAATAATTACAAAATGAAATTTATCTTCTAAGGTCAAATTTAAGGTTTCTTACTTTACACATAGTTTTATTACGTAATTAAAAATGCCACTGTTGTAAGGACTTTTAAGGCGTTTATACAGAACAAGTAGAGGAAATTTCAAACTCACAGTAGAAATAACAGTGACTCCAGGCAACTATAACATTGTATGAAATGTTCTGCTATTTTACGGTCCTTAGTCGTGCCGCGACGTCAAAGGCTTCTGCTGCCATTCTGCTGTGTTCGTGAACGTATCCAATATCGATACTCGGGTCGTTTTAAGCGATTCCCTTTGATCATATACCTTCCTCCTTGCTTCGCGTGGGGTTCGTATTTTCATCAGTTTTCTCCCAAAGTATTTCTGATATGGCGCAATGTTATGGCACCTCTAGCGCTCGCAGACGTCGCGTGCGAACGGAAAATGTACCAGAACGTGTGTGTGTGTTTGTGTGTGTGTGTGTGTGTGTGAGAGAGAGAGAGAGAGCTGACACGTAAAGAATATTTCTTCCGTAAGTCGGCGAAACGTCTGACTGTCACACACAACAGCTCAAAGCCAAAGTAGTTGGAGTGACATAAATACGTATGACTGACGTATTGGCAACAGTGAGAACGAACGCAGGGGAGCAAGTGTCCCTTACTTGTAAAAAAACCTTTTTTTTTTTGGAAGTGTATCACTACTGTAAAAGAATAGCTTCTGTGCAGTGGTGCAAAATACTACAAATGCATGCTCATTAGTAGCTACCTCAGTCAAGAAGAACGCTCTACAATTTAAAAAAAATAGGTGCGTGTACTTAAGTACGCGCGTTAGAAGTTATAATTCTTTGGCGTGACTGAAATAAAATTTTATTACGTTTGCAAATAATTTATGTAAGTAGGAAAACAATAAAATGTTTTGTTTATTTAATAAAATATCAATACTTTTATTGATTTAATAAAATAAAGGCTTAAGAATAATACTTACAAAAAATTAACCTCAAATAATTGAAAACACTTTCAAAATTTTATTATACAAGTTTTGTAACTAACAAATTTTTCACGGTACAATGTAAGTAAAATTAATAAATAATATTTATGTATATATATGTTCGCAATGAATTACTAGTATAAATGAAATGTTTTTAAATATGCTTATTGCATTAACTGATTTTCTGTCGGTTTTAAATATAACCACGTGCTATGTTGTGTACCTTGCGTTTGTATATAGCTAGACGATACACGCATGCGCGTTGGGTCATACCCCTATACCACGTTCACTGTCAAATTTCGTTACACTGTGCGCGCGAAACTTCCCTTGCACACTTATCTTTTACCCTCAACGCACCAAAAGAAGAATAACTTAAAAAATACTGGGATTACAAGGGAAACTAATTCGATGGCTGGTATCATGCTATCGGCGTTTCTGTCAGCGGTAGCAGATTTTTAGCTCTAAACAGTTATTACGCTTCTTTGTAAGATAGCTTGTAACGTGCGATGAAAATGCAAAACTACGGCATTGTCACGATTCAGAATGACAAATCAGTCATTACACTTTTGTAGTATCACTATTAAATTCCATGAACAAATAGTTTTTTTTTAAACACTTCCAGTAGTTGTACATTTTATTCGTACTTTTGTAAGAGGAATGGTACAAGTCATTCAATCATTGACTTAGACACATTTTTTTTGTCAATTCTTGATCAAAATTCAGTTTTCGATGTAAAAAAACCTATTTTAATTTAGGTGTTGTTAAATGTGGGGTAAATTGAAAATTCTAATTATTAACACTGTATGAAAAATAGTATAATTTTACCTTTGAAAGCTCCGGTGATGATGACGTACAGTATAACAGTAACATTAAGAATTGTAAATATATTGTTGACGTTTGTTGATTCTTTTACTCCCATAGCCAAAGCACCTGGAAAAAATATAATATTACTGTTTGCAGGTCCAATATTACTGAAAATAATTTGCACGGACACTTTTTTTAAAATAAAAATTATTTTAGTAAGTGTACCAGACGCTAACATTACATTTATGCTTTAACATTGATCCTTGACTGCTAGCAACCCAGATGAGATTAGCGTACTGTTATGAATATGTATACTAATTCAGAGAGTAGTTCATTTATTTCAGTCACATCGTCTTCGGGAGTACTGCAATATAATTTCCAACGTTTTCATGACATTTTTTCTTGTTGTGTGACACGGTTGGTGTCTATTCAGTTTTAAGTTATTTATTTTTATTAATATACTCCGTTTAATGCCAAGCTGTACATACCAAATTAACAATTCGGCAGGTGATTGCACTCTGATATCTGCAAGACTGGAGAAATTCTCTCTCATCAAAGAATTTAGCCATGCCCTAAAATTATATTCAGTAAAATTTAATTGAGAAAAATGCACACATATATATATATATATATATATATATAAATACACACACGTAATATATACCCAATATCTAAACATCTTGTCATTGAGACAGCGCGCTGCCAATATTTTACAGGCAATAAGCAAGGCATCAGAATCAGTAATATGGGTAGTTAGTCAAGACCAGACATGGAAAGTGGGAAATGTTGACGTGGAGCAGTTAGAGCAGCAAAGCACAAGCAATGTTGGGAGCCATAGCTTATCTTAAATATTTATTTCATTAAAATAGCAAACAAAAAACGCCACATAAGTTATGAGTGGAGAATTAAAAAAATTATGGCGTCTAGTGTCAAAGACACAGACAACAGGCTAAAACTCATTACTGGAATGGTTGTTTGAGAGTTTGTTTAATGTAAGTAATTCGGAAAGTCCAGTAAGTTGTGGATCGACCGAGAAAGATGTAGGAATTATTTTCGAGTCCCCGTAGACGTTTCTATTATACTCGAGTTACCATTAGGCCGTATATTTTTTACCAAAGGTGTTTTGGAGCTGTGGAAATAGCTGTTTAAAAGGGTTAATTTATTTTAATGCAACTACAAAAACGTGCATACTCTCGCTCTCTGTGTGACTAGATGTCAGTATTTACTAATATTTTTTGTTTTTAAATTTATGTCGTAAACGGCGAATTTAGTTTATAGGCGTCACAAATATTTATAACGCGTTGTTAACGTGCCAATTTCAAAAGGAAAATTTTTATATTAACAAATGTGATACACAAGATATGTAAGGGAAGGTGATCAGCAGAGAGGTTCGAAATATTTATACCAACCTGCGAAAATGTTGATTACGGCGAAAGCGAAGAAGTCTGGGTACGGAGACATGAAGCTGATGTCGATCGGCGCTATGCTGCGGAATGCGTCCTGCATGGCGTTGTCAATCAAGGTATCAACGTACGTGCTCAGGCCCCTCCCAACACTCGCCGCTCCTGGAACATTCACATAGCCTGAGCAGACTCTTCTACTCCTCACCGGAACTACAAACTGTCGTCGTAGTTTACCAATAATTTTCGATGGCGAAAGAGGAAAAGTTTTTTTTTTTCGTTATGTTGGCTGCGCGTCACAGAAAGGAAAATACACGGCGGAAGGCCCAGAGCTAACGAAAAATGTTACGTCATAAGATTGTAATTTAGTGTTGTGTGGTCGTCATAAGTTTTTGTTTACTTAAATAAAAAAAAATTATACGTTCGTAGGTTAACTCCGACCAAGTCGTAATTGAAGTGTAATATAATCAATTATGCACAATATCATAGGTCATTATTTTTAAAGCGCGGGTTGTTGTGGAACCAAACAAAAAAAAAAAAAAACGGCTTGCCACTGTTTCAACCCTTAATTTTCTCAGTTCTTACGGCAGTTCGGCAGCAAACGTTGAGGAAGACGAATCAGTCTATTTCATATTTAGTATAGGCCTATGAGTTTAAAAATGTAAGTCACACATACAAATACGTAATTAGAGGCGATGAAATGAAACAATTTTTTGGAGGTGTGCTAGCTTCAGTAAGTATAACGCTCTGTCATACATCGGGACAAATTAAACTCCGTATAATAGGCAGCAGCCTGTTTATGAGGAATACAGCCTAGTCTGAAAAACTAATGATGTTCCTGATGTTCCTCACACATAACGGACTTCCCTTGTGGAATGATCTGCGTACAGCATACATAATTCAAATCCATGCCTGTACAACGTCTCATATATTCAATATTTTTTCTGAAAGTGTTATGTGTATAACAGTTGGTAATATGTAGATGCTCTTCACGGTAAAGTGAGCACTTTTAAAATCAACCGTTAATACACATATTATAAAGTACACACTAGTGTTCAGGCTCCTAGTTAAGTTGGCGGTGAATTTATAAAAATTGTCCAAAGACTCGGTGTACATATTACCAGAGTAATATTTAAATTTATGGCAACTGTAAATGAGTTCTTTAATACGTATTTGCACATAAGTGACATATTTATTTTCTTAACAATTCCAAGTTTATACTTGGCTGGCGCATGAATAAAGTGATAAAGCCCATGGCAATTTTAAATCTACAAATGGCGGAAGGATACAAATTAGGTAAAGTAGATCATGAGCGGGACTTTCAAAAGTGCCCAGTTTACCGTGAACAGCCTATACCGAGATTTACACGGTGAAGTTGAAACTGTGAGGATTCCTATCAATAAGTGGAACTTGATGGTAAGCTACTGAAAACTTCTTCACTGGAATGAATTAAATTATATTGGTTAAAAGAATTATCATGTTAAGCGGTTTTCATCAGTTGATCGACCGAGTAATATATCATCTAACTTATCCGCAACAAATTCCTGAAATCTTTATTGGTGTCCATGCCAACCGCAAGTGACTCGTTACCGTTAAAAATAAACTATCAAAAAGAAATTATCAACATGTTAACCAATAAATCTTTGCAACCCACATCAGAATAAAGTTACTATCAGATCAAAACCTATCGGTATACAAACATTTTGTGCTGCATTAGAAATGTTTATAATGAAACTGTGTCACGCCACCGAATGTCAGAATCACACTAACACAATTTTGTCACCGAAATCGATAAAGTTGTCTTTCATTCTGCCTAAATTTTGTGGACAGTAGATATGTGGAAAAAAATTGTCGAATAGTTGAACATCTGCAGAAATCATGTACTGTTATTAGACGCCCTGTAGTCCATTAGTGGTTAATTCCAACTTTCCTGAAGCCCTGCTAAAGTTCTGTTTCCAGGATATTCCTCGGCATCATACAAATAAAGCTCAACTAAGTTCATGAAATGACACCAAAGGGACAACGCATCGCATTCATGCGCACTCGGGTTATAGTCTGTTCACGGTAAAGTGAGCACTTTTGAAGCCCTAGTTAAATTTTCCTTTCAGCCATGTTTTATCCTTTAACCAACCTTTATAAATAAATATCGGAATTTAAGTAATAAACACAGTGTGTATATTCCCCCACACTCGGAATTTAATGTCCAAGGCTAAAATACAATATATTTATTGACTATTATTTCAAATGAGAGGGCTTTCAAAAGTGCTCACTTTACCGTGAATAGTATATTAATAATATTTTGCATAAGAACTTTTCTTACTAGGCATTGCCAACACGCCTATTTACTCCCTACATTTATTCATATTAATTATAAGTGGAATATTGTATTTTATAGATGGAATATCAGTCAAAGTTCAATTCAACCGAAAATAAGGCACTTTTACGTTAACACAAGTATAAAACGCTTGAAATATGTGACATATCTGGAAAATAACTAAACAGGTCATACGCAGGATAATTTTTCGAAGGTTCGATTAAAAAAAAAAAGAGTGAAGAATCCGCGAACAGATTATAGCATACGGCGTTCAAATTATGGTATCGCAACGGTGTATATTAGTACCCCGTGTGTTACTCGACCTCCGTTTATCCGACCATAACCACTCGGCTCTAAACCAACAATAAACATTTTGCTCAAGTCCGCGTGGAGGAGTCGAGCAAGAGAATATACGGTATGTTCACGAATGCAGCAGCCAATGAGCAAGTGAGTTCTTTTCGAGTGTGTGGATAAATGCGAAACTTAGCATTGTGCCATCTTATAACGTAAAATGCTTGCGTCTCTTTTGTCATCAGCACAGAGCCGCACTTGACAGTTTTCACTGCGAGCGTCGTATTGATACGACGATGTGTTTTGTTTGATTTCTAGGCCTTTTTTTTGTTCCCGATATTTTTTCTCTCTCCCCCCCCC
>NQII01003811.1:43369-76734 GCA_002778355.1 Clitarchus hookeri | reverse complement strand
CGAAGAGGGAAGTTTAGGCGAAGATGTCGCTGGCCGCCAAGATGGCCGCCGCGAAGAGGGAAGTGTAGCCACGCTGGCTGCCAAGATGGCCGCCCTAAGCCAATAGGCCGATGCCATGCTGGCTGCCAATATGGCCGCCACCGCCCTCCCGAGGCCGACGCCACGCTGGCTGCCAATATGGCCGCCANGATACTTTTCATAAGTTCATTTGAAAAAAACTAATTTTTAAAAATTATTTTATGAAAAAATAATTTTTAAAAAAAAATAATTTTTTGAAATAAATATTTTGCAATTTTGCAAATTTTTTGCACATTTTGGCACTGGCTGCCAAGATGGCCGCCGTTGGCACTTGCTGCCAAGATGGCCGCCGTCGAAGTGGAATGCAAACGCATGAAGTTTGTCATTTCCTTACCAAGCTTCTCAAGGTCGAATCCCGAATCCCCGCGAGCACGCTGTCTTCGAAGCCTCCATTTCACACTACTTAAATCATACATTTATTTCTTAATTCAATCCATAATTGTTTCAGAGTAGCAGTATTTATCAACCAGCCGTTTNGAGGCAAAGATTATTTAATTGCTCTTATAATCACCTTAGGTGATTGCAGTAGGCTGGAATTGAATACCTCTAATAGAGAGTCAAACCTATTTATGAATTTGGCTGTTAGGGTAGCTAGAGGTTTGATGCTATTAAGATCTTCTCGAGCCAATATTCCTCGACTTACAGAATGGCTCAGAACTAGAGCGGCGAGATCTATAAAGGTTTCGTTTTCAAACTGGGCGCAAGACGGGGATTCATATATTTGTCTTCATTGTAAAACATGCGACATACTTCCGTAATTTTTTTCTTCTCCATTCCCTTCTAGATTATACTTTTTGAAATTATTCGTGATTTATTTGAGCAGATGAGGTGCGTCGTAAAACGCAAAAATGCGCTCACCATCTACCTCGAAAAACGGCTTTCGTTCTTCTATCCCAAGTAGTAGTCTGTGCAGTTTTTAAGTCATTGAATCCATGGTCACAAACCAAAACTTTCGGGATGAGACCAGAGTTTTGATAAAAGTTAGATGCAAGTACAGTGCACCTCAAGATAAATAATTCATCTTTAAAGCATTGACACCGCATGTATTTCTTTCAGCAATATCATTAAGTCGGAATATATGTTTCCATATTGTGCTGTCGTATACAGTGATAATACACTTTTTCTCAAACATGGAAGAGTAAGACATGACAATTCCATAAATGAGTATTAGAAACAAAGGCTGGTAACAAACCATATGTAGCAAGACGCATAAACACATTGATGTTACGTGTGAATGTTCATATGTCTCATGAGACATTAAGCGCACAGAAGCTTAGCTTATGAGTGATAGAGATAGTAAGAATATTGGGCTTGTGCGGTACGAGATATAAAAAGCCATGCCATGTGGTTAGTAAACATTGTCTAATTAGTTCGTGGAAGATCGTTGAATTTATTTTGGCACTTCCGTTACAGCAGTGCATGTTTACGCCACTTACTTGTATGCAGTTTTAAAAGTACTTACCACTGAGACTAGGCGAAGGATTTTCAGTGCTCTGGCTATCTTGCAATCTGGTTTTAGGATTGCTGCCGGGGGGGANNNNGGGGGGGAGGGGGGGTGTTTACCGATGTTATTAATGCTGCCCGACAATTAATGCTGACTTGGCAATCTGGAATTTTTAAAATATGCAGGGTCAAAATGTTCAGAACACACTCGATAGATCCTACACAGGACCATGTTTCCTAAAAAATATAGCCTTTATAAAAATCTCGTTGGCATTTGTGGATCCATTGTTAGCAGCTGTAAAGAAACAAAATAATTTCGGTTTTACTTTATTGCTGTCAAGCGATTGATTGCATATATAAAAATTAATTAACAATATCAACTTAACATGTGTCGATCTGGAAATCGGAAATAAGACTTCGAGCTGTGTGTAATATAATATTTTTCACAACCATATACAGCACATATTCCCCCGGACATTGTTCGTGGCTCAATGACTCAAGCGGCGGCTTTGCGCAGTACGTTTCCCAAGAATTGACTCGCAGCCGCAATGTAAATAAAGTCACATTGCTGGTGGCACATTATAAATAAACATTTAGTCCTACCTTTAAATATTTACTACCATCGATACAAAATTCCTCTCGTTTATTACCTTTTCGCTCTGCAATGTTCCGAAAAGAAATGCAGCTTACGGTAAAGTATTTTTTTAAGTGAAAACTATCATTACTTCAGAAAATTTTATTTGCTCTACGTGGAAAGAAAATACTAAAGATTTGACAACAAAAATTTTCTAGTAACTCTGACTATTACGTTTTGCACTACAGCGAGTTTAGTTTAAAAATGTCTCGTCTGCGCGATCGCGGACGAGACGCGGTCATCACGCCGCGCCGCTTGAGTGCAGCACCGTCGTCTTCTCGCGTAAACCACCCAGCTGTCCTGTATTCTTCCTTCTAGCGTATTTTCCAACAGGATAATGACCAGCCTCACACAGTACGGGTATCTCTGACCAGCCTTCGTGATGTCACCGCGCTTCCTTGTCCAGCAAGGTCCACAAACCTCTCGCCAATCGAGGACTTTTGCGACCAGACTGGATGGAAACTCAGGCCAGCGCCAACAACGGCGGACATGGAGTGCCAGTTGCGCCAACTGTGTCAAAATCTTCCCCGGGAGAACATCCATGCCAGACCGTATCGTCGGCTGTTGTCGTGCGACGGGTGGTTCAGAACCACACTACGTGCATCCTGCAATTGCTGATCGCCTGCAATACTTGCTTGGTGTTGTACAATATTTTGATGTTTACTGTATACATACTACCGTGTACTATTCCTGTACTCACTCACGTGCCCCTGCAATACCACCTTTAGGGTATTTTTTTTTGCAAATGAGTGTAATTTCCGATCCACACTGGTCCCGTTTCTAATAACTCAACTGTAAAAAAAAACCTGAAGCCATAAAAAAAATCGAAAAATGTATTATTATCTCTTTTATATTCTGAATTATTTACTGTCATGGTTATAGTAGTCCACTTTAAGTTTCACAACGAGGAAATTTTCGCAACGAGTTACTACGTGTTATAGACGTCTCGCTCGTCTGCCATAACGTAAAGTGAAGAGTTGACACACTGGTTGCGACATTGCCAGAGGTCATTTCTGTCGCGCAACAAAACACCGCGGGCCATTTTCAACCGCGCATGCGCGACTCCTAGAACAACGATAGAAAATTCAAATTTATGCGAGGGTATTTCGCTTTATCTTAAAAAGTATGCCTGCCTTGCATCACGTCTTCTGATAGTGCGTGTAACTAATAGCAGGTTCGTACCACGCACAGTGTGACGTTCACCGTGGATTGTACCAGAAGACTGTAGAATATGTGTTTTCCAGTGTAGCGCTGAAAACTGCAGGCAATTGTGTAGAATTCAGTATACATGTAATCTATTTGACACTGACAAGCAATTAACTGGAAATTGTTGGCAGGAAAACGAAAACATTTGTAACTTGTTGNATGTAATCTATTTGACACTGACAAGCAATTAACTGGAAATTGTTGGCAGGAAAACGAAAACATTTGTAACTTGTTGGCAGTCAAAATGTCTACGTCGTCCATACGATGAGAAAAAATCAATATAGTACTAAAGTTTACAGTACACTTATATTATCACTTGTTGATGTAACAACAGTTTAACGTCAGTTTTAACATCTGAAATAGTTTGTTGTTATTTATTACAGTTTTTATGTGCTGCGAAAACGACGCAAACATTACTGAAGCTCTGTTATGGAAATAAAGTAATTANATGTAATCTATTTGACACTGACAAGCAATTAACTGGAAATTGTTGGCAGGAAAACGAAAACATTTGTAACTTGTTGACAGTCAAAATGTCTACGTCGTCCATACGATGAGAAAAAATCAATATAGTACTAAAGTTTACAGTACACTTATATTATCACTTGTTGATGTAACAACAGTTTAACGTCAGTTTTAACATCTGAAATAGTTTGTTGTGATTTATTACAGTTTTTATGTGCTGCGAAAACGACGCAAACATTACTGAAGCTCTGTTATGGAAATAAAGTAATTANGATTTATTACAGTTTTTATGTGCTGCGAAAACGACGCAAACATTACTGAAGCTCTGTTATGGAAATAAAGTAATTAACTAATTTACTATATGATTTAAAAGGTAAATACAAACTTTTCGTATTTACACTTAGATGTGTTTCGAAAAGATTGAATGGCCCACTGTTATTTATTAGCATGGTTGAAATATTTCAAATTCCTTTGTTGTCATGGTACTTTAAAATATTTTTATTCTCATTTTCCGTACGCATAATATTATTTGAATTACGATAGTCTTGCATTCAGAAAGCGACATATAGAAAAAAAAAAAAACTTTTACAAACGGAGAGAAAACAGTGGTGGTTAGTAACTTTAATGGTAAAGGTGGTTCACGATAAAGTGTGCACTCTTGATATCATCCTATGAAAAAAAATCACTGCCCGTAACTGCATATATTTTAACGTAAGCAATGGCCGCAATACTTACATTTAAGTTGGCAGCGAACAAATGTTTTAACATCTTACTAGTCGAAAAGTTAAAATTTCTTGTGACCTGCAATCCAGTTTCTTTTTGCTGTGGGCTAATAAGAATAAAATTTGACTTCATTGTAACACATTTGTGTTTATAACTATTTCACATTATCGCCTGGCTGACACAACGTTCAAGTTAGCTGGTTCATTGTTTTGTTTTTTTTTTTCTCCGCACCGCACTTATGTGTCGACAAAATGGCAGCTCACTCACGACCAACGTGATTTTAAGAGTCAGTTTGCAACTTCTGAAATAAATAATTCATTAACGGAATAAATAAAACATTTTTATACATGTTATGAGTGAAGAGACATTATTTGTTATTACTTTCTGTTGTATTTCAGCGTAGTTTCTTGTGCCAGAAATTCTTGAAATTCCACATAATATGACGCGACCTGTAAAATGTGCTCCTTCTTGCAATTTTAAGTTGGTATAAATTTTGAACCTCGAATAAATTTGATGACACTTAGGGAGTGCGTTTTGTTATATTCACGTTCTGTGTTCCAATTCTGAAAGCTTAAATTAATGCGTGTGTGTGTGTGTTATTTAGTATTTACGCGATTCCCAATATACGAGTTAATACCGCGGCACGTATGTCATTCGTATAAAACAATAACGCCATAAAAATGTTTTATACTAGACATAAAACTTTCCATGGGTGTTGGGAATACTTAAAAACAGTATTATAACGTCTGTTCGAACATTTTAATTTGTATGAGCCGATATATCAAACAGTAAATTCTAGCTTCCACAACTAAGCTTCAGGTTAAGAATTTTGGAGCTAAATCCGATTCTGCATTAGACGTGTGCATGCAGTTTCATGAAATACATTGCCATCAGCTAGGTATTATGTTTTTTTTGTATTCTCGGGAAGTTACGTTCATATCAGTGCAGGCATTTAGATGTTATAAGTGAAAAGTGATTTTTTTTTTNTTTTGTATTCTCGGGAAGTTACGTTCATATCAGTGCAGGCATTTAGATGTTATAAGTGAAAAGTGATTTTTTTTTTCGTAACCTAAGCATTAGACCTTAGTATATGTTAATGTGATGTGCTTTCGAAACTGTGTGGCTAGACNTTTTTTTTTTCGTAACCTAAGCATTAGACCTTAGTATATGTTAATGTGATGTGCTTTCGAAACTGTGTGGCTAGACGAATTTTCACGAAACTTGCATCGAGTGACGAATATTACTGTGGAAGTATGCTGTAAAAATTCAGATCAAATCTGTTAAGCCATTTAGTTTCATGACAATTGTTTTCGTTACTCGTGATGTAATATCAACGCCTGCCATTTGCTTGTTGTGCGTAGTTTCGTATTAAAATGTTGATTTGTAAGGTATGTGTGCATTGTAAAGTTGTTAAACATAATTCTTATGTTATTTAACGATTGTTTGAGGTACGTTGACTCCTGTATGAAACAGTAAACACACATTATTTAAAAGCGTGCGTTTCTTGTATGACACGAACGTATAACGGGAGAGGGTTTTTGCTTGGCAGCCTTTTAAGGGCGAACGTTCGAAAGTCTTGGCGTTGTTCTTAAAACGGGATAGCGGGGAAAAGAATGATGTTCAACTCCTCTGCTATTCTGTTGACAACCTAAATTAAAAATATTTTCTTACACCTCGGAATTATTGGCCACAGTTAAAGGATTTAATATAAATCCAAACAGAAAGAATCGGGAACATCAGTCAATATTCACAAACCAATATTATCTACTGGTATTAACGTGTACGTGTTTATAGAGCTGATTAAAATATTGATTACTTTTATTTGTTTATTTAGTGAGTATACAGTGGATATATGTATAAGTAGGGGAAGTGATATTTCGNAATATTGATTACTTTTATTTGTTTATTTAGTGAGTATACAGTGGATATATGTATAAGTAGGGGAAGTGATATTTCGCGAAAAGATTTCGAAACAAGATACAGTCCAAAGAACTATAGAGTCGTCCAACTTCTTTGATTGGCTAAAAAATACTCTGGCCCGTGTTAACCGTTTGCGCACGAATCACGAAGGTTCNAATATTGATTACTTTTATTTGTTTATTTAGTGAGTATACAGTGGATATATGTATAAGTAGGGGAAGTGATATTTCGAGAAAAAATTTCGAGAAAAGATACAGTCCAAAGCACTATAGGGTCGTCCAACTTCTTTGATTGGCTAAAAAATACTCTGGCCCGTGTTAACCGTTTGCGCACGAATCACGAAGGTTCANGTCGTCCAACTTCTTTGATTGGCTAAAAAATACTCTGGCCCGTGTTAACCGTTTGCGCACGAATCACGAAGGTTCAGTGTCGGAGTTATTTAATCCTGAGTGGTTTGGTCAAAGACGGACACGGCACCAGCAGCCTATGAAAGTATAACAACAGCTGAGGTGTGCATATAATATTGAAGTCTACTGTGTGCTCCGGTTTTTACGCGAAAAGTCACTGGCCCTTTGTATAAGCCAGTTCATGTAAACACCAGCTGAAAGTCACGTGGCAGTGTTTATTTTGATAGGTACGCGGAAGGATACGCAACCAACGCAACGGGCCGAAAGTAGAAACTTGGCAGGGCTTTCAAAAGTGCTCACTTTACTGCCATCAGCCTTCAAGCGTAAGGAATGCCCTGCATTGCAAGTGCGTAACTAAGATAACTACTGTTTCAAAAATGTGAGAAAGAAGGGAATGAAATTGTACAGCCGATGCTCAAAAAGCGTGTGCTGCCGGCCGGCAACACAACACTCCATGATGGCCAAACCCTTCCATGTGCTTGGAAAGGTGGAGTAAAAACAAGTAGGTACAAGCTGTTACCTTGCCGGCCACCCAGCAAGGTCGGACCAAACTTTGGAAGTTAGAATTGGGGAAACATGGTGGACGTTGCCGGGTAATCCCGTCTCCGCCGTCTTTGCATTTCGTTGCCCCGCCATCTTAGGGCTCCTACTTTCTGAGACCCGTCATTCCCTGTGTGTCACTCCCAGCCTAGAGCGCGCCCCTCACGGCGAAATACTGTCTTCTTTAAATTCTGATATGAGGCATTGTTATCACTGGAGAAATTCATCATACACTGAGGAGCCAAAAAAACTGGTACACCTGCCTAGTATCGGGTAAGGCCCCCCGAGCACGCAGAAGTGCCGCAAGACGACGTGGCATGGACTCGACTAATGTCTGAAGGTATGCAGGAGGCAATTCACACCAAGAATCCTGCAGGGCAGTCTACAAATCCAATCTGCGCCAATTTGAGAAAGGGTTGCACGTCTGTCGCGTTTAATGATTCTCGTCAGTCGTCGTTTGTCCCGTTCTTTCACGATCTTTTTCCGGCCGCAGCGATGTCGAAGATGTGATGTTTTACCGGATTCCCGATATTCACGGTACACTCGTGAAATGGTCGTATGCGAAAATCCATCGCTACCTCGGAGATGTTATGTCCCATCTCTCGTGCGCCGACTATAACACAACGTTCAAACTCACTTAAATCTTGATAACCTGCCATTGTAGCAGCAGTAACCGATCTAGCAACTTTTCCAGACGCTTGTTGTCTTATATAGGCGCTGCCGACTGCATCGCGTTACTGTGATTGGTTCCATACCTCTGTTATTTGCATACGCACGCATGTACCAATTTTTGGCTCTCCAGTGTGTTACATACACTGATATAGTTATTCTGCAGTTATTTGTGAACTTTTGGAATCATTCTCAGAAAACATCCCGGCTCTTATGTGCATATTATTTTTATTGATTCAGTAACTTGCAGTAAAATCCAGATATATTATCAGAAAAATAGTTCCATTTCTTAAAGTCATTAAAAAAATTGTGTTAATTAAATGCGTGGACAATTAATTTATTTTACTAAATGTCTGTTTGTTTTATGCACTTATGGACTATGAATTAGCACATTAGTAATGTGTTTAAGTTCCTTGCAACACATTCACTATTTCACTTGAACGTCACATTAATTAAATCATATGGCCCATGGAAATGTTAAGTTCGCGTGCGTCGGAAGGGTACATAGATGAGGGGGGTGGAGAANGGGGGGGTGGAAGTAAATGAAGCGGGGAATACAGAAGTGCACAACCGTAATCAGCCTATAGCATTAAATGGAAAATTATCGTTGTGAACATAACGCCATTGTAGAGCTATGTTGTCATATAAAATCCACACGATGACATAAATAAATAGGTTAGATGTAAAGAGATATGATACAAAATATATAATAAATATTAATATAATACAATTATTATTTGCGCATGTTCTTGGTTTGATTTCACTATACGCTTCCATGCAATTGTCTGCGTTTTCTGTAATGAGATAGCTCTACAAAGGCAAATGACCACGATAATAATATCTCATTTAATCACGCACTCCCATTACAAGAATCATTCAAAGTGGTATATATTATAAACAAGAGCTTTTCTGGTAAAATTCATAATTATACACTGAGGCGATAAAAGTCATGGGATACCTCCTAATATCGTGTCGAACCTCCTTTTGCCCGGCGAAGTGCAGCAACTCGACGTGGCCTGGACTCAACAAGTCGTTGGAAGTCCCCAGCAGAAATATTGAGCCATACTGCCTCTATAGACGTCAATAATTGCGGAAGTGTTGCCGGTGCAGGAGTTTGTGCACGAACTGACTTCTCGATTATGTCCCATAAATGTTCGATGGGGTTCATATCGGGCGATCTTGGTGGCCAAATAATTCGCTGGAATTGTCCAGAATGTTCTTCAAACCAATCGCGAACAGTTGTGGCCCCGTGACATGGCGCATTGTCATCCATAAAAATGCCATCTTTGTTTGGGTACATGAAGTCCATGAATGGCTGCAAGTGGTCTCCAAGTAGCTGAACATTACCCTTTACAGTCAATGATCGGTTCAGTTGGACCAGAGGACCCAGTCCATTCCATGTAAAAACAGACCACACCATTATGGAGCCACCATCAGCTTGCACAGTTCCTTGTTGACATCTCGGGTCCATGGATTCGTGGGGTCTGCGCCACATTCGAACCCTACCATCAGCTCTTACCAACTGAAATCGGAACTCATCTGACCAAGCCACGGTTTTTCAGTCATCTAGGGTCAAACCGATATGGTCACGAACCCAGGAGAGGCGCTGCAGGCGATGTCGTGCTTTTAGTAAAGGCACGGTCTTCTGATGGCATAGCCCAGTACAGCCAAAGTTCGCCGCACTGTCCTAACGGACACGTGCGTCGTACGTCCCACATTGATTCCTGCGCTTATTTCACGCAGTGTTGCTTGTCTGTTAACACTGACCATTCTGCGCATACGTCGTTTGTCTCGGTCATTAAGTGCAGGCGGTCGGCCACTGCGTTGTCCATGGTGGGAGGTTATGCCTGAAATTAGGTATTCTCGGCACACTCTTGACACTGTGGATCTCGGAATGTTGAATTCCCTAACTATTTCCGAAATGGAATGTCCCATGCGTCTAGCTCCAACTACCATTCCGCGTTCAAAGTCTGTTAATTCCCGTTGAGCGGCCATAATCACGTCAGAAACCTTTTCACATGGATAACATGACTACAAATGAAAGCCCAACCAATGCACCGCCCATTTATACATTTTGTACCCGATACTACTGCCACCTGTATATTTGCATATTGCTATCCCATGACTTTTGTCACCTCTGTGTATTAGTATATTTACTTTTAAATTTTGTGGCTTTAAGCTATATGTACACACAGACACTCTGTAAACATGCCACGTTCCAAGTCAGTCGTCCCTGTTGAAAGACTTCTCTTTTGGTAGGCAACTGAATTGGGTCATAAAACGATTATTAGACCTGACTTTATCGCCACAGAGCTTGATGCATTAAGGTAACCTTAAAAGATAAACTACTCGAAGAACAATAGAAAAGATAACGGGATGCCGCCAAGAAAACCTGCAAAGCTCTCGTCTCAGCCTGTCCTGCGTAGAGAACGCAAGGCTGCGGTAACACGGGGCACCGAACTAACGTGCTCAGCTTTGCACGCCATTACACTGACTCTGAGATTGTTCTGATCGCAGTCACTTCGTATTCAGAGGAAGCTGGCCCTGGAAATACGTAAGAAATACCTTTCCTCTGTGCTGCTGTCCGATCGGCTGCCATAAAGTAAATAAGATAGAGTAATTAAAATGGCTGAAATTTGCAGGATTTTCTTATTATTTGAAATAAGTAAAACGTCGGGTCGGAAAGTAACATCCATAAAATATATATAATTTAGAAGTATTGAAAGCTTTTATAAAGAATTGTGGAAGAATATTGTGAGTTTGGTATAGTTCCTTTTGTTTGCATCCAGTTATAGAGGTGTAATCACTAAAACTAATTCTGTTCGCTAACGCGATCAAATATGAATGCCGGAAGAACATAAGAAACACGTTCAGACCACTCGCGTGACCGCAGCCTGAGGAGATATGGCTTTTACCAGCGAGTTTCATACGTGCGAGTCGATATCGGCAGCCGATTCACCTGGTGTGTCACTCTAATTGTAGGTATATGCTGTGCGCGGTTAATTGAGCACGTTTGAAAGTCCTGCTTAGGATCTGCTTTTCTTCTAATTTTCCTTCGGCTACGTGCAAAATTAACATTGCCATGGACCGCCTCCCTATATTAATTCGTCGTCCAAGTGAAACCGTGAAATATTTAAGAAAGTAAATACGTTAGTTATATTCAAATTCGTGCTCTCGTGTATTAAAAAAAACAAGAAACATTCACTTCAGTAGTAATAAATATAAACATTACACTCTCAATATAATGTCAAGTCGTAGAACTGTTTTTTTCTTATTTTACTGCACATAACTGGGAACCTGTATACCAGCGGCTATAGTCCATTAACGGTTACTCCACACTTTTCTGAAGCCATGCTCAAGTTCTACTTCCATGATATTCCTCCGCCTCGTGCAAACAAAACTTTTACCAAAGGGACAAAGCACCGCATTCGTGCGCACTCAGTATAATAATTTTTGCTTGAGAACTATTTCTTGCTAGGAGTTACCAAGATATATGTTTTCTCACCGATTTGATTAATATTAATTATAATATAAATATTGTAATTTATGGATAAAATTTTAATAATATTTCAATGTAACCAAAAATAAGGCACTTTATAAACACATGTATAAAACGCTTGTGTTACATGACATATTTAGGAAATAAGCAAACACGTCGTACATAAAGTGATTTTTTTCAAAAGTTTTATTCAAAAGGTGTGAAGAAACCGCAAGTAGAATATACTATAGGGATGTGTAGTTATAAGCAGTGATTTTTTTCAAAGGTTAGCCTCAGAAGTGCCAATTTTGGCGTGAACAGCCTTTAACCCTTTCAGTCCTGTGTCCATTGCAGTGGGAAAGTTGCAGATGAAGGAATAAATATGATAAGAGCTGTAGACAGCAAATATCATGACACAATGCATGCAGTCAGTTGCTTTCTCGTGAACAATGTGCTTTGATGACATTTCTGTAGCTCTGGTTTGTGAGTGGTATTTGTAAATCTCTCTTACCAAGTACATATTTCATTTGCTGCGCGAATGAAGTAAGTGTTGAATCAGGGTAATCACAGCAAGAACGAAAACGTCACTTTATTGGAACACTTGGAACGGTAAATTAATGCGGGACTGAAAGGGTTATAGTCTATTCACAGCTGCTTCCAACTTTTCTGAAGACCTGCTAAAGTTCTATTTCCAGCATATTCCTCCGCCTCGTGCACACAAAGCTTAACAGAGTGTAGAAAATTATACCTAAGGGAGAGTGCACCGCATTCGTGAGTGTAATAAAATTTTATACAAGAACTGTTTTTTGCTAGGTATTATCAACATATATATTTTATCATCGTTTTTATTCATATTAATTATTATTGACTTATTATGATTTATAGATAAAATATAAATAGAAGTTCGATGTAACCAAAAATAAAGTACTTGTATGTTAACAGAAGTATAAAACACTTGTGAAAGGCCTACATGACGTATTTAAGAAAGAAACGAACACGTCATGCATGGGGTGATTTTTCGAAGGTTTGATTCAAGAAGTCGTGAAGAAACCGCGAATAGACTATGATGAAGGGCAGTGAGTTACCTGCGAAGACGGAGGCGATGGCGGCGATGAGGAAGGAGAGCACGACGGCGGGGCCGGCCGTCAACCGGGACACGGACCCCGCCAGCACATAAACGCCGACGCCGAGGGTGCTGCCGACGCCGAGCGCCGTCAGGTCCATGGTGGACAGCACGCGCGCCAGCTGGGAGCGCTCCAGGCCGTCGGCGAACACCTTCCGGCGGCGCAGCTTCTCCAGACACCCCATGGCGCACTCCTGGAGCTTGCGGCGTCTCCTGGACAATCCCTGAGACCTGGTATCTTCGTTGTCTTCGGCGGAGACCCTGTAAGAGCGGAGATCCTCACCCAGGACGCTGGTCGTCGCGAACGATTCTTGGAAGCAGTCGATCGCCGCCTCGATAGCGAGCACACCTACGCTTCCACAATCTCGATTAGATAACGCTATCTGCTCAAGGCACTCGAGAGTTGAATCACGAGAGAAATGTGTTTTCTTTCGGGACAGATGAGACACAGGAAAGAGCTTTCTCAAAAAGAGATCGTTTGTTTTATTGACCTCTGCTTTTTTCCCGGCAGGCTGATGGGAGAGTAGATGATGGAGAGAGAGANGGGGCAACTTATATAATTATCTTGCATGTAAAAACAGCACCAGCATCCACGTGGCTTGCCCTGGACATTGTGGCACGAAGGTAACTCCCCAGCGTTGTCCTCAGACGCAAGCAAATATTCGCGAATTCCGAAACGTCGGATTTAGTTTTGATGAATGGATCTGTCGTCTACCTATCCCGGTAATGATAAGACGTCGGGCTTAGCCTGAGATTACGATCACATCGCCCATGATTTGATAAAATGATCGTAACACATTCAAGTGAACATTAAAACAGATTGATTTTGGTGCAGAATTACGATACATCGCGCAAACACTGTGGGTGCGGTCACAAGAACGATCAGATTATTTCACAATACTCTAGAATCGGTCTTTATGGAAAATTCAGCGATCATGACTGCGGTCACAGCTCCACGCGTGAAGTCGCATAGAACTAAATACGTGATCGCGAGTGTGTTCATGTCATGTTGATCACTGTGTTGGTCAGCATCACAAGCAAATGATAAATTCTTTCTTCGCCGTACTCTTTTTCAATAATCGAATGCAATACGACTTAGTTACTAGTCGTTCATTTAGCTTAAAATGCTATACAAATATTGACTTCACACTCGTGCAGCATTTCATTTACGGTGAAAATGATTTTTCCAAGATTTTGTTTTCGTGAGTCGAACAAAGTAAACGGAAACTAGACGTTAATAACCACACAGGAATGCACTTTTAAATGGAGCCCTCTATACTCGTTTTCAGGAAACAAATTACCACACAAAAAAAAAACCTTCACAAAAGATAGACGTATACATACGAAGAATTTTTTTGATATATTATACAGATCGGGAGATGGTTCAGTGGTCCGAAGTGATATTAGTGTTTTATACTCACGGCCTGAAATGCTTCGTGGAAGCGGTGGAGATCAGAATTGCCCTGCTAGAGGTTTCCAAACTCTACGAAACGAGTGCAGTCAGAAGAATTTGGCAGCAGAATAGTCGTAGTAGTTGCACATATCAGAATGATTTACAGATCCAGATATCAGCAAAATGATTTCGGAAGAACGTCATCAGTATGTGCATGTTAAGTTGCGTCAGGGGTAACCAACTTCTATGCCAGTTTGTAGGACACTGCAGCATCAACACGCATTAAGAAAGTACTCAGTAATAAACACACACCCTTTCTCTTACGTCCTCAGGACCCTGAAACCCCATTTGTCGTGGGTGTAACTTTTTAACGCATGTTGATTACGGGTTAACATCGGTGCATTCGTGAAGCTCAATAGTGTCAAAGGAATAACACCACAAACATTAAGCAAAGCCTTATGTGCAATAAGTAAATATTATCTTAGACCACTGAATCAACTCCCAATATGTATAATGCCATCTCATTTGCATCCTATATAGGAGTCAGCTCATCAAAAACATAAGAGATTCGTCAAAACATATCACGTAGGTAATACACGGAGAAAAAATATTTTGTAGAAAGGTCACCCTGCCAAATTATTTTGTAGTTACTATAAAATAATTTTTTACTGGCTCCAAAAGTTTGGTGGGGACAAGTAAATAATTTAGTGTTCACCCCAAAATTTATTTTGCAAGGTGAATACTAACAAAACATTTTGTGGTTACCACAAATAATTTTTTCGGTGTACTTTGCCATATTTACATTCCACGTTAAACATAGTCTTCGGCATGATTTTTGTTACGCGAACGTACGTTTTGCATCACGCCACAAGAGCTTGATAGATGCCCTTGAAAGAAACACCCACGCCTTGCTCGAACCAACTTGTGTGAGCTTGTAACTTGTTGCTTGGTATGTATTACACAAAGCTGTCGTAATATCGGCATTATGAAGCTATTATGCCACTTGTTACCAAGAATCAGTCTATCTGTGTTTTTCTGGTTCAGTGGCCTCCTTTTAGTTTACAAGTTGTTACGGATTGAAGTGGGAGTTTCGTAATTTTGATAGCCTTACTGTTTCGTCATTTTTGAATCCCAAGTACATAACTTGTTTTACAGTTCTTGCGTAATACGCTATTATATTTGTAACTGTGTATGTAGTTGCTAACTTTACGATAAAAATGTTAGAGTAAATTAGATGATACATTTGTGTTGTTCATTTTATACGCACTTTGTTGCAATGAACTCGTTCGTTCATTTGTTATTTACTAAATCATTATCAGTTTTATATCAAAAGAGAGTAGTTATTAAAATTTCACGTTCGCATGCTTTGCCAAGAATTTTGATGCACCCGGTTTACGTAAGAAAAGAATGCTTTTCGATATTGTTCCTTTTACTACCGTTTGCAGTACAGGAAAGTTAAGATACATTTGTCAGTCTAGCTGCTAAGAACTACTCGATTAAAAAAAAAAAATCAACACAGGGCTTTGAGACACTCCGAAATTACAAATGAGAACTTTAAAGAAGGATGGACATTAAGTAACAAACAGGTAAGTGAAATGAGCGTAGAGTTGGAAAGGTAGTGAGTAAAAAGCTAAACGCTAGTAATCGTGGTATAGCCATTTTAGTTAGACATGCATCGTTACATTTACAATGCACGTCTTCCAATGCTGATATAACTGTTCGAAACAATGCTAAAAGATATTGGCTGTAAGACACTGTACGGCTTCTCTTGTGCCAGCGATTATCTCCTCGGCCGAAAGAACTATACGCCTATGCAGCTGAGTTTTGAAGCAAAGAAACGTAAAGAAATCGCATGATGCGAAATCAGGAGAGTATGGAGCGCAGAGTGAATACGGGGTAGAGCGATCTCGCTGGCTGCGCAGAACTAGTCTCCGTGTCCCAACATTGCGCTGCTTCTGCCAATCCAACTGTCATAAACGACGTGGATGGGATTTGAGGTTAGAACACCATTCATGTACACAAATGCTTTGAGATGTTTTGATACTTCCGCTTGCCAATTTTTAATGCAAATAGAGTGTTTTATTCATATAAGCGCGTTATTTTAATATTAAGCTATAAATAAGCTCGTTCGTAACTCTTGACTAAGTGACTTTGACGGTGTTTTTGGTTCGGTGTACATGCACAAAAGAAGAAGAATCGGTCTCCATCATCTTCAGTCTATGACACGGAGGGTGTGTGGCAGCACGGTGACCTGTTATCTTGCAAGTTCCTCTTGGACAAGCGCAGAGCTATGATGTGAAACGCCGTCATCGTGCAGCAACAGCCAGTTCCTCCTTCGCCGCAGCTCAGGACCATCGTCATACAGGAAACACCACGTCTAGTCCCCTGTTACGGTGCGGTTGAGAAACTCCCCGTCGACGTCATCTCTCCTGACCCAGGTCATCGCGAACTGCCGTATGCGATCGTCACATGTGGTCAACGCGTCAGGATGCGTGGCACGCCGCGTTGCGCAACGCGCGACGTGTTCTGGTCGTCCGACAAGAATTTTCGGCACGTTCAACGGCTAATCCCTACTGCTGCTGCGAGATCGTCTACGGTTTGGGTGCGGTTGGCACGTACCAGAGTTGCAACTTCTTCGATCTTGAAATTAGTTCAGTTCGTTCNTCGTCTACGGTTTGGGTGCGGTTGGCACGTACCAGAGTTGCAACTTCTTCGATCTTGAAATTAGTTCAGTTCGTTCTGTACGCTCGTCATCCTTCGAACTCTCTCTCTCTCTCTCTCTCTCTCTCTCTCTCTCTCTCTCTTTCTCTCTCTCTCTCTCTCTCTCTCTCTAACCCCTGCGCAAAGCGTTGCACTCTAAAATCGAAACCGTTAAAACTGATTCAAGTAAGTGAATTTGACTGTACAACTATTGAAAATGCCCCACTTAAATCAGTAAAATTTTACTGATAATTTTAGTTGCTGGTATTCGCTGGTTATAAACAGTGATTTCTTCTCATTCCTAATGAATTGCACTGACCTGCCAGTAAAGTCTCATTGCAGTCAACTGATTCGCCGGTAGATAACAGCTCATCGACTTAATATTCGGTAAAATAATTCTACAGTTTGAAATCACCGATCCAGCTTTGGTGTGCTGTGCCACTAAAACACAGCACTGCAGCCCATGGCGTCGTCTACCCTTACACGTGCTTCGTTATCTGAAACGTTTCGCAAGTGAACTTGACTAATTTTTGGGAGTTGCTCAAACTGCGACATTCTCGTGCAACGCGCTCGCATCCAACTATCCATCACAACTGAGGATATCGTTCCTCTTTCACTGTATCACTGTACCGTATGCACGCTGCTATAGTCCATTCACGTTACTTTAAACTTTTCCGAAGCCCTGCTAAAGTTCTACTTCCAGGATATTCCCCCGCTTCACGCAAACGAAGCTCAACCGAGTCTAGAAATTTACACCAAATAGACAACGCACCGCGCACTCGTGCTGTTATGAAGTGATCAGGCCTTAGCTGAACGGCCTGCCTGATCACACCTTCAAACATTGAACCAGGGCACTAGCGTGATTGCAGTAATACCTTGCGAGAGACAGTTGCAGAAACCCCCTCCACCGGGCAGTATACGGGGCCGAAAATATTAAACAACGCGCCCGATATAGGCCAGCGTAACACTGGGAGCGAGGTCTTTTGTCATCGGGGCAGCGGACCAAGAAGACGTGGATATGGGTATATCCGGCCGTCGTTAACCGCCTCCTAGAACCAGCCTCTGGCAACATTAACAAGGTGGGGACTTTCCAATTAGATTGTAATAGTAGTGGCATGCGATAATTAACATAATTAATTAGCATCTTGGTATTCCATTTAAGCACATCTGATCAATAGTCACGTAAATAGTTATTGCATAATCTATATGTTCAATAAACCCAATATTATACTGTTGGGCTCTACCTTATCATGACTAATTATTTAGCTACGCCCATAGCACTTTCAGGTTTGAATTGACTTAAAAGTTAATTCATAACAGTGCGCACTCAGTGTTATAAAATTTACGTTAGAACTATTTCTTATTAGGCATTACCAACACACCTTTTTATTTTCTGTTTTATTAATATTAGTTATAAATAAAATATTATAATTTATAAATGAAATATACCTATTCCAAAAGGGCAATGTATCGAGAATGTTAACAGAAGTATTAAACGTTTGTGTTACATGATATATTTACGAAACTACCAAAAACTCCATACATGGGGTGATTTTTCAAATATTTGATGCAAAATGTGTGCAGAAACCGCGAATAGACTATACCCATGGTGTAACNAACATGGGGTGATTTTTCAAATATTTGATGCAAAATGTGTGCAGAAACCGCGAATAGACTATACCCATGGTGTAACACCTATCTGCTGTTGTGCGACACTATGAAGCGAGCCCATGAACTTAATGTATTGACTGTCGGCGTTTTGTGGGGCTGCTTACACCAATTCGTCAGTTCGCGAACTTATTGACTGTACTACATATTGCGAGTACGGGTGGGCTGACATTTTTTTTCGGAAGGGAATTGTAATATCCAAATATACTACGGTGTTTGACAAAAGACGCTTCTTTTACACAAGTATTTTGTGTAGAAAATGTATATATATAATTAACGTTTTTTTGTGTGTATATTTTCGTCTGAGTAAATTTTTATTTCTGAGATACAATTTAAAAGCCTAATAGCACGCCTGAAAAATGATTTAGGTACTCAAAATATACATTTTGTTTTTTGACAAAGAAAGCTATTTTTGCAGTTTGTTTTAAATCATCCTACTTAATATTTGCAGAGATTTAATATAAGTACTCTGAAACTTTCATAAACAATCCTTCTGAACGATACATTGGTTTGGTTTTGGACCAATTCTACTTGAATACTTATTTGATGAATGAAACTATTTTATTTTTTTGTGGGATTGTGATAGAAAATGCTTCACAGTTTTGTAACTGGACTCCCATTTTGCACTTATAACTAGTATGCCTAAATACCCACTGCTTCCATGTAGTGAATCATTTGAAGTTCCGTCGTCAACATCCCTAGGCAAGTGTCTGAAATTTCCATCGAACGTGCTAAGATTTTTAGTAACTACGAATAGTTTTTATGTTTCCATTGAACTTGGATAAGTTCAGAACAATTAGATATTTTATAATAATTTGCAGTAAACCAGTGTGTTTAATATTGGTAGTGTGTTTGTTGTATTTCATTACAAAAACCTTTCTGGNATAATAATTTGCAGTAAACCAGTGTGTTTAATATTGGTAGTGTGTTTGTTGTATTTCATTACAAAAACCTTTCTGGAGCCACCAGGGTTGTGTTTAGCAATATTTATTTACTTCGCTGAACTGTTTTTTATTATTATTTTTAGTTAAGACTGNCGCCACCAGGGTTGTGTTTAGCAATATTTATTTACTTCGCTGAACTGTTTTTTATTATTATTTTTAGTTAAGACTGTGTCAACTTCGTGAAGCCGTTGTTTATTGGACGCTTAATTTTTTACTTCGGTAAAGCATTAGACACTGAAGAACCTGGGGAAAACCCACCGTTGATAATTGTTTTCTCAGTGCATCACGTACAAAGTTGAGCAATTAATACTCTGTCAGTTGAGCCGACGGCTTCGTAAACTTGACTTTAATGAACTACATATGTGTATGGATGGAGCAGACAAGTTTTAAATGTCTAACACTTTGGTTCAAATGGAACTGAGTGTACGGACATAGGGTTGGGGGGCAGTGGGCAAAGAACAATTTCCAACTATGGTAATGACGACATTATACGGAATGTCCCACATTAAAGTTTATGCTATTTGAACGTAAGTAACAGAAAAACTATTAAAGACAACCTGATGGACCTGCGTGTTTCTGGCGCAATAAGGACAATGTTAGGTGTGTGCGAATGTTGATAGCAGTTAAAAACGTTAAAAATGTCCGCAGTCAGCAGCAATACATCGTCTGTAACGCCGTAAAACAGAGCGACTAACAGTAGTAGATTCACAGGCGGTCACAATAGCGTCTCTCATGGCATCCAATGTCCGTGACTTTGTGGCGTACACGTTGCTCTTCAGATTTCCCCCACAGATGGGAGGTCTAACGGTGTTAAACTTGGAGATCAGGGTGGATACTCAACACTTCCTCTTCGGTCTGTCCACATCCCAGCAAGTGTTTCATCCAGGAGCGGCCGTGCGTCCCGATGGAAGTGTGGCGGTGCACCGTCCTGCTGGAAAAGGCAATCGCCATGTGAGTAGAGTTGGCAAACAGCTGCCGCAGTGTTTCCCTGCAACGATTTGCGTTAACTTTCACCTGTCACCATTCCGTCAAAGAAGAATGCTCCCCCATATCCTCTGGCAGACATACCGCACCACGCTGTTAACCCAGGAAATATTAACTGCTCGCTCTACCACGATGTAAGAATTCTTATCGGCCCAGTACACATAGATGTGGCAGTTGACTGTTACTTTCAATTTAAAGGCTGCCTCATCGGACGAAACTATCACGCCAGTAAAATCTTCGTTATCGTTGGACGTGTTCACGTCTCACTCACAAAATTCGACACGCCTATCTCGGCTATCTTCATTCGTGGTGTGAAGTTATGTGGGAGTGTAGGGCCTCTACTTTACTTACTTTAAAATGGAATTGACATTTGATTTACCGACACTTGACTCACGCACGGATTGCCGCGCGGACTTCAACTTCCCCGGGGGATGTGTGAATCTGCGCAACACAGCCCTCGCACTTCTTTCGTCTGTCGCCGTTCTCTTCCTGCCACGCCGTCCTTTCTACACATCACACACAGTTCCGTCCCTCTTAAACTTGTCGAGTAATCGTCTCATCATTACACATGGCGGTGGCGCTGTATCGGATTCTGCCCTCCGTCGTTTCTGCACCTCAATCATGTTCTCGCTTTTCTCATAATACTTTAAAATCCACTTAGGCTTACGTCTCTCGAAAGAAACTCTTGTCACCTCACAATTTCCTCTATTATTGTAGTGCTGCTTCTCGTTGCTGCGAACGTAACTGGCAACAGCAGAACATTTACACGGGCTCGCACAAACCCAATGTTGTCTTTACCGCGTCAAATACACGCAGTGCCATCAGATTGTCGTTAATAGTTTCTCTGTTATTTACGTACAAAGAGTGTAAACACTAATTTGGGACATCCGGTATGTGCTTGTAAGGGTAGCTTAACAATGAAAATTACCAGGCCTGCAGTTACTTCAACTACATTATTTGTTTCTACAATTAAAAAATAAATCTTTTTTAACAATACTTTTCGAATAGTTGCTGTGTATAAATACGCATGTACGCACAATACACATCGAACTGCAATACTTACATAAAAATTATATGTGCTGTTATGGATGGTTTTTTAAATTTCATTTCGAAAGCACTCATTTAACTACAAACCATTCGCAGTGATTTTCACCGAATATTTTAACGACTAGAATGAAATACGAAACTGAGTTTTTAAAACAAACCCTGCATACAGTTGTAGTGATTGAATCTTTAATGAATTCAATATCATGCAAACGATTTTGTTAAAACAATTGTCTATATTTGGCTGCAAAAATACATACTTTGGGGGGAGGGGATGTTAAACACATTTTTCAATGCATTTTTCTATAAAAATGTAATTGGAAGAAACTTAAAACGATATAACAGACTATCGCCTTCTTGGTGTAAGTGAAGAAGTTCTGTTATTTCAGTTATCACACAATAACTCTGCACAATTTTTTTTGTGTACTGACTGGCACACAGTTATAAATTTTGCTAACATTGTATGTAATACAAGCCTGTCACAGACACTAGTATATTCTCAATTAAAAGAACGTAGCCTATGTTCAGATTTTTCTTCATTTTAAACTCTTTTCCCCGTCCTGTGGGGTGGTGACTTTGTCTTTCAGGCTTGGTGACTTTGTCTTTCAAGCAAAACGTCTTTCAGGCTTGGTGTTCTTCAGGATAAACATCCATCAGGCTCCACGCCTGCCAGGCTAAATGTCCTTCAGACTAAATGTCTGTCAAGCTAAATCTATAAAGCCTACTTACTGCACACGAGACTCTTTCTTGAACACGAAGGTGGACATGAAAGTTGAACAAGAAAGTGTCAACTAACCTGAACACTATCTAGTGAACAAGGAAGTGTCAACTAACCTGAACACTATCTAGTGAACAAGGAAGTGTCAACTAACCTGAACGCTATCTAGTGAACAAGGAAGTGTCAACTAACCTGAACGCTATCTAGTGAACAAGGAAGTGTCAACTAACCTGAACACTATCTAGTGAACAAGGAAGTGCGTGACCCATACACATGGCGTAAGTTGGTGAACAAGAAGGTGCACACCTTTAAAAATGTCAAAAAGCAGATTTGGATTCAGTATTTGGGGTTGTTGGTGCAACTTGTGCAGAATTGATCAAGTCAGGTATAAAAATAAATAAAAGTTGGAAAAAGTGGCTAGTGGTACAGCGGATTCCTGCTATTATATAAAATTCATACATTTAATTAATAATTAATAACACTTCAAAGAATTCTTTCGTCCACTCCATTACATTTTATACTCTAAAACAGGCAAACTTCGGTCAAATGCACATTCGCGCGCGCACAAAATGGTTTCTTTACATTCAACTTGCACAAGAAAGATAGAGAAAAAAAAATTGTATCGTCCCTATTCGGTACCCCCTAGTATACAAGGGCTTGTATGCTAACCACTAGCGAACTAGGTGGATGTTCGCACGACACAAGTTCGCTGCAAGTCGAGGGGTCAACAAGTGCGGTGTGCACAGTTTTGCTCACGAATGAGTCGCGTGTGTAGTACTAGGTATAAGGTTACACTTCTGTCGGGCTGACTGTCTGTAAGACCAAACACCTGTCGTGCTGGACTCCTGGCGATGAGTTTTGTGCCACTACAAAGTGTTATAATGCTGACGTGCGAGTGTACATAAAATACATTATTTTTTATCGCGGCTTTGTCTACAAATCTGTCTTCCGTCACAATGCATTGCTCCTCAATCATTATCAGCCGATAACAAAAAATTGTGATTTCAACAGCTCAAGAACGTCTGTCATCTAAGCCACGTCAATTCATCATGGCAATGCACGCTGTCTGAGGTTTCTTACTTAATACGTTTGATAACGTGATCAATTTCTCATCGTATGAGCACATGAGTCTCAATACTGCTTACAACCTATCTGGAGCCTGTCGACATACGCCAGATATATGGGCGGCAGTTATTTGTTATGAGCATACGTAAAATATCCTGTTGTGTTCAAGTTTCTGTAGCAAAACTACATTGCCTTTGAGTACCGCGGGAGAATAAGTGAATCGTATTACGAAGATCATTAAATAGGTTCCCTATTGACAGTACTATGAATAGGTTTTATCCAAATGGTTTTTTTATTTTTATTTCAGGAAAACATGTTGATAGATAATAATTTAAAACAGCATGCCCAAACTGACCCTGCCCTACAAATACAGTTATCAACGAAGAGTTGTTAATGGCTTACATTAAAAAAAATGTGTAGTTCTGCCCATTATGAAATGGGCTAAGGAATTTTTACAGTCCTTATATATGCAGTATAAATTGCTGTACTGCAAAAACTGCAAACAACTAGAAGCGCTGGTCATCCAAATATCCTTCTAAGAGTATCGAATAATTTTCTTGTACCAAAACCTTGACGCCATAAAGTAATAAATCTTTTTCTTTATAGTTATAGAGAGCAATGCTAGAAGTTCTCTTGTCTTTTGTTTGTGTTTATTTCACAAATGTGTAATTTCATGTCTGTTTTATTTGTACTTGTGACAGTTTATATGGCGTGTCACTGTATTTATATTAAATTATGAATTTCTTCCCCAATCTCAGTCATTTGCCGGAGAGACATAGTGCTTAGATGTCAGAAAGTTGATCATTCATGGTATCCGCATCAACGGAAATGATGACTGGTCCATGTGACTATCGTTGAACACAAAGTCTTCTGATTGTTGGTTGTGACAAGGGAACACGCACAGGGTCATCTTAAGTAAAGCACGACTTTCAACACCTGGAACGATAATTGTGAGCTACTCTGAAAGAGTGAAATTTTATTTTTAGAGGAAAATTGTTTAAATTTTTTTTTTCACATGTGTTGATTTTAGATGAGACATTGGCTGGACTTGGAAGAACAGATCTGGAGGTTTGTGTTGAGGAGTGATTTCGTTTCCTTGAGTAATGTGTTTATTTGGATGAGTGTATGACAAACAATTAGCTTATTTCGGCCATTAACAAATTACCATTGTTCCACGTGCTCGTAGTAATAGTGATTTCAATTGAGAGGGAATTTTCGGGGCTGAAGATTCTAATGATGTTATTTTATATATTAATATAAATATTACTAGTCTTGAGTTAGTTAATGAATTTGAGCGAGAATTAAAATTGTGTAATACCCCTTTGCTGTTTACAAATGAAGATATAATCTGTTTTATTCGTCATACTTTGGTATATATTTATATTTATAAAGGTAAACAAGAATTTTCTGACATGCAGGGAATCGCATGGACCAGTAAGTCTGCAATTTAAATAGCACAGCTTAATTGACTAACGAGATAAAATAAATTGGCCTAGGTGTTGTTATCCCTTCTAGTGACAAGTTAGAGGATTTATAACAAAATGTAAGGGCGCAAATTCGGGATAAAAATGAGAGACTGGAGTTCTTGTACCTAGCTTAGAATTTAACGTTATAACAAGCAATTAAAACTGGTTTATAAGGGCTGAAGTCAAAGGAAATGTGATGAGTACCTCATTAGTGGGGCAGTTTTATGCGGAGAATAGTTAACTGGGTGGCGATGAGGCGAATATAGCTATGGCGATTTCGAAAGGTGAGGTCCGGGTTTGAATGCCGGCTAAACCATGAATGTGTGTGCTGTTTTATACGTAATATGAGGTTAGTTTATTATGTGAGATAGCCTCGAGCACCCCCCTCCTCCAGGATAAAATCGATGGTAATAAAAACAGTTAAAAATGATTCTGTTACGTCATGAGTATCGGGTTCTTAAGAGGTGGTGATATGACCACGGCCCGAGAAATATTATAGCTGGAGAATTTTCAGAACAGTATTAATACGCTTAGCAGCAGTTTATGCACTCAAGTCATGAAGTGGAAAATATGTGAGATGTCAACAGAAACTGAGAACAAGTGAAGTGCGCGTGTTAAGTGTAGTATAAGTACGCCGGACTAAAGGCACTCGATCACCACATCAAGCCCCGGGAATGTTACAGCTTTGGAGACGCCTGAGCAGTAGAATGTTTCTTCAACTTAAAGACACAAAATTTTTTTTCGGCACTGAAAGCCCATATTTTTGTTCAACAACGTCACATGTGAATAATCAATCAAAACCCAGAACAATAGTGAATATAGCCGGAACCCCAACTGTTGTTCAGAATTACAAGAAAAAGTCAGTTCGCCAAGTCATACAACTGGTTTTTTATGTAGGAAAATTTTTGGCATATCTAACTGGTTGAAATAGTTACAGTACCAGTAAATGGAATAATCTTGTATGTTTCTTTCTCGCAGCAAATGGGAAGTCTAGCCAACCGAAAATTTGCCGGATTCCCTCAAATACACTGGAAATTAATGGGAGTCATAATCAATTTGGGAGCTAAGATTAAACAACTGATATGAAAATAATGTGAATCTCCTAATATCAGGAAGGTTACATTTCCCTTCCCCCCATTTTATGATTTGAATCTGGAACCAGAAGTTATTTGTCACTGTGTTATTTTTAGAGTTCTCGTTTAAGAAGTTTCTCGATATCACCAGGATGTGCTGTAGGAAGTATAGGCAAAAGTGTCGCGAAAAGTGTTATTCAGGAAACAAAGGGAGAATACTGAGATAAGTATTTATTTTTTACTCCCAGGTGTATTGTGTTGCGAAAATTTAAAAATCCACTCCGGGCAGTCAACTTGGTAAATTATGAGGTAATGCACAGTAGTGGGATAAAATTAGGCAGGTTGGGATATCTTAAGGAGATATTAATATAAATATTTTTAATAGCTTTCACAATATTGAGACAACAGAATGTCACTAAATGAAATAAAAAATAATCGTTAAACCGTTTCTCAAAAAAATATATCTTAAATAGGCTATATCTTACAGGATGTCTGCTTCAACTAGAAGCCCAGCAAAATTAGTATTCGAGAGAAAATGTTTGTGTAAATACTTGAGACAGTCTCCAGATTCCATATCTTCCTTACTGTGTGTCACCAGAAAAAATATATTAATACCTACCATTGTGTAAGAACTCAATCAAAGTGGCGAAAAATACGCTGTAAACGAATTTAGCATTCCCCCTTTTAGGTAAAGGAAAATGACTATGGACGTCACTGTTTTAATTACCTTTGCTTAACCCTACAACTGAAGACTTTCTTAGTCATTTGGGAGAGAAGTAATATTTCAGCCACCTAAATACTGGCTCTTGTTAAAAATCTTTATGTAAGACCAGCAAAAGACCTTGATTAAATTCTGTTCCCAGATATGCAGTTCTGCCTGCAAACGAAACATTGTATCTTCTGAGTGGTACATAAACAAGAATACTACTCAATTAAAACTAGAAGTATGTTAAGTCTAACTTGAAGAGTGTAAGTTGCAAGTAAATTCATTTGCCCAAATTTGAATGTGTTTTGCAGTGTTTTCAGAAGCACGCCATTACACAGAAACCTGAGAATTTTCTTTTTCTGCCAAGAAAGAAAATTAGTTGTTGGGTCGTTTGGTAGGCCTAAATAGTTATAGAAATCAGCCGAGCTCCCAGAAATTGACACTATCAATACGTCTCCAGTTCGTTAGGAACAGGAAGAAATATTTTAATTCAACATTACTCTCATAGAGATAACCCTTACAGCCACTTCTGAAGGAAAATCAGCTTTCACTCGGGGAGACGAACAAGAAGTGACCTCCAGAACACTGCGATAGAGATTAACCGTCCTTAATTTCTTTTCAAGAGAATTTTACAATCACAAGTCAATCTGATGCCAGTTCCTCGAAGGTGGTCTAACCCCAGGAGAGTTAAGACATCCCGTAGCCCTATGCGAATATCTGGTGTTGTATATGCCCTTACGGAGTAAATACTTTACAAGGTATCTGAAGCCCTTTCGGGTGGTAACAGGCCATCATTGCTTGTGATAAAAGAAATACTTGAAGATGTATATCCATATCACAGGTTATCTAACCAGATTATTGAAAGTAATTTCAGTTTACAATATATTTCTAACCGGGAAACTTGTAAACGTGTTAACACCTTGAGCAGGATTTAAATGGCCTGGGAAATGAAGGGAAAAAAAAAGGGAGAAAAAACTAGAGTTGTCCGTAATTTTTTCCCAGAATATGGATGTGGCTATGGTGTTTTTTTGCTATTTGCAGATCAAACAGAAAGAACGCTTCATGTGTAGTTAAAGTCGTATAAAAGTGCTACCATTTTTGTTTATTTTATGGGCTACTTTGGATGAATAACTACAATCCAACGTTCAAACTAATCTTTATGAATAACTTCATTATTTTAAAAACATATTTAAAGACAACCCTTCCGCATTCGGAGATGTTGGTGTGGATCAGTAAGATCACACTAAAATCGAAACACTTAAAACTGCTCCAAATCAGCGAATTATTGCTAATCTGTTGAAACTGTTCCACTTGAATCAGTAAAATTCTGCTGAATATTTTAGTTGCATGGTATTCACTGATTAAGCAGCGATTTCTAGCTAACTGCATTGGCCTGGCAATAAAACCTCAGTGCCAGTAGATAACAGCTCACTAACTAAAGATTCAGTAAAATTATTCTACTGATTGAAATCACTGATTCAGATATAGAGTTCAACGCACATTTTTCGGCTATGTTGGGAAATTTTTATTTGTATGGCAGGAGGTACAGCAGATGTCAATCAAAGATCACAAAACAGAAGCGGCTACGATATATCGAACCAGTACTTAATATGAGGACCATTAGAGAAGAATAAATTGGTTTCATCAGACCTTCTCTCTTTTCGTGTTAGGTGCCCGAAGAAGACCACGCGAGGTGTTAGACAGATAGCTCAATAATTGTGACATAATTCATTCGGAGAAATTTCGTTACGGACATTTTCACCTTAGAGCCTTCTGGATATGAGTCGTGAACTGTTCATCTCAAAATTGGTTGTGCATAAATGAATGTTGAACCTTACAGCTATGAAACTGAAGTATGAAAACTAAAAAAACCTCTTATCCTCAACTAAATGTCCATATTAACAATTTATATTTGTCTCGTTAAAAATAATTTTAAAATAAAATGTTTGAAGAGGTTTTCAAATTACCCTTTCCTTCCCTCCCCACCCTCCCCATTCGTAAATCAATCAAATCTCTTATTTAGCCACCTATTCTTCCCACTCTCCTTTTCTCAAGTGTTCTTTGGCTGTTTGGGAATTTTCTAGTAATTGGAATACAAAAATGTGTTAGTTGTTACAAAACATTTTTCAAAAGTTTTAGTTTCAAAAGTCTTTAAAAAACTTTATATAATGTAACCTGGCTGTAAGCAGAATTGCAAGCGGCATGTCTGTTTATTTTCTGTAGAGTGTAAACATTGGTAAACTGGAGCTGTTACGAAGCTCGTGTCTGACGAATTGGATAATTTTTAAATTCCGTGTTCAATTTGCGACAAAAGTACTTAGCTTCCTATATTAGTTGATGGTAGGAGTTGCGCAACAGTGGTTAACAAATTGGTTTATTCCCCATAGGTTTTTCTACGTCTCCGTGTTATACTTTACATGGCTAGTTCACAGTACTCAGAATATAACCTATACTTCCACCAGCAAATGACAATATGTTACAAATATTCATGCCATATACGACGTTGGCCATAACGCATGTGCCAAACTCCGGGAGACGAGTCCTTATCAAAAATAAGGTGAATATCGTAAGGTGAATGTTAGGGAGGTATGCGGAATTGAATATCAGAGTTTTAAATGTATGATTGTAAAAATATCAGGAAGTACTTGAGATGGAGCAACTAAAATCAGAATCGCGTTTCACGAAATAGATAATATAAATCTGTTAAAATGTGGTTGGTAAAATCGTCCTTCTTCATTTCTTAAGTAGGAGTAGTCACCATATTTTCGCATACGGTGATAACTTTGCGCCAACCGTAATTTGAGCGTATTTATTTGAATGGCGACAGCACAGTTCAAACGCGGTTGAAGATCGATCAAACTAACTCACTTAAATGAAAATTTTCTGCGGACATGCATACGTAAATTATAAAAATCATCCATAGAACACTATCCGAAGTGGCTAATTTAACTTTAGACGCCATCATAGCAGGTTACTTTTAACTGTTTCAACCGATTTTCATTAGCAAACTGCTAGTAATGTACTGATGAAAAAACATCAAATAAATTCACTGTAGCATGCTATTTTTTTTCCATTTACGTACATATTCATAATGCACGAGAGTGTAAAAAAGGAAATACAAAAAACTGTATTTGCTTTTTAGAGTGCTAACAAAGTGAAATATCAAAAAAATTTCCGCCAAGCTGGTCATTTGCCATTAGTAGTGAAAATGAAAACCAGTATTTGCAATTGTTCCACCTAAAGTAAAATTTGGAACTGAACGCCATTTTTACTTATGTTTTACATATGTGGAAGTCATGTACTGTTTGGTGTTTACAAAGAATACTTACAGTGTCCCAACCACCATTCAAATTTTGGGTTTATTCGGTGATGTTAACAGAACGGCATCGATGAAGCACAAACATATGCCACTTTACAAAAGATAAAGTTCACCATCTTGTGTTCTTGACGTCGGAAGCTACTGGAAATAAATTATATTCACATAAAACAACCTATAATTATCAGCTGGTAGCAAGTAACGCTCTATGAATTTTGGAATCAGTAGCTAGCAGCCAAGTTAGGGTCGTAGGTATGCATAAACCCAGACAGTTGATGTGTTACGGGCGCATCCAATGGGTGAGCGATGACACACAAACAGAGTTATACAAAGGCAACAGACATAAAGGAGGAAGAGAGGAGGAGAGAATAATGGAAATTAGATACGTAGAGAGCAAGGAACGTAAAAAATATTTAAGATAAGAACAAGGGAACAAACAGAGAAATGGAAAAAAAATCATGTAACATCCTTATAAAAGGTTTTGAACTAGTGAATATTACATGAAAGTTAGAAAGAAACGTCGGTTATATGTAGTTGTATAATGCAGTAATATTGACGTAACCATAACTATCAGCTCAATGACAAGAGTTCTGTATACATAACATTTTTCAATAAAATACAGTAAGACACTATTTGAAAATATAAGTTTAATGCAAATAACTTTCGATTTACATCACCATTAGCGCAGATAATAAAATTACAAAACAATGCACAGTCAGATCTATCTTCTAACAACATAATTTAAATACCAGGTACAGTTTAATTTTTACTTCAACATTATTGCTTCAGAAAGTAGTTTTTGTTATTACTCAGCACTATCGAGCAATATCACAAAGGCACGAATACAACGTTCAAATGTACACAGTAAACACGAATGAATGATAGAATCATAATTTCTGATATAAAGTAAAATACACTTAATAGTCTGCATCATTATAAATTTCTGCACAGTGTGTAGGAAATTACACTTTTAATGTATGTTACAGTTTCCATATCAATAATGGCAACTACTCACACACTGGGTGCTAAATAAAGCTAGTACCTGTAGCGAATGTAAGTTTGAAAGTGATATTTTGACAGGGCTCTTATACAAATTAGAGAATAAAATATCACATCTATGTAAAAGCGTAGTGTTGTAATATGCTGACATTTTAATACACTTGAAAACAAACTGTATATGTTTTTCATCTTAAAATAAAAGAGTGCTTATTTACTTTACTGCTTACGAATTTGCCAAAATTACTTGGGCCTTTGCCACAGACTTTTTTTTAAAACTGTTTTTGTTAACAATCCACTAGCAAAATATTGGAAAGTCGTGGAGAAACACCTATCAAATGTCTCCTGCTGATATATTTATGCCTCAAGTTGTAGTATCAGCTCTCTTCCGCTTATATAGTGGTGAAGAGTTCTGAGGAATGCTATCTTCTACAGCAAAAAGTTCAGAACCCTAAGAACTGTGATACAAACTGGAATCGGTTAATATTTCATGACCTTTCGGTATAATATTTTTTCCAGAGTACACGCCAGTCGAAAAAGGTAAAAAAAAATGTGAACGAGTTGGATCACTTGTCTATGAAAAAGCTAGTGCGAAAGGTGAAGTAATATCAATTTAATATTTACGACATGCTGTTTCCTTTTAACAGAATACAATTATTTTATACTTTATTTTAGCACAGTAACTAGACATTTTTACGAGTAATTTTAACAGTATATTCAATTACGTAGAAACATTTTTAAAAATAGAGAAATTATCGATAAAAATATTTGTGAGGTTTAACGTTAAAAATTCTTAGCAAAGTTTTGTCTACGCCTTATTTCATATCCCTGACACTCAGCTTGCATAAAACAATAGTATCGTTTTTACTACCAACAACCTTCGTATGTGTTTTCTGTCTTTCAAAGCGAATTTTTGATTCCCGCGTCGAAATTACTGGAGCAGTTTCAATGAGAAGTAGTACCGAGGTAGATATAAATAAATTGAAACTGGCGTTAAATGCGACATTCATCACCGCAAGCAGTGTTCCGAGCCGGAGTTCCACTCACACGCTTGTTCGCTCCAGCCTTGCGTCTCGCCGTCGGCGGGACGACGCGCGAAGCGATGTCATATCTTGAAGCCAATCGCCGGCGACATGTGGTCGTCAGCTGGCTTGGCGTTCGTGTCGGCTTTCTCAGCTTCCTGCATTTTGGAAACTGCAGCCAACTCCAGGTGGCCAGTTGCTGCGAGTTTAGCCCTTTTGTTCGCTTCCTCGCTGTTTCTGATCCCGTACAAGAAATAAATGAGAAAACCTGAAACAATACGACACACACTTGCCATTATTAATCTATACTTACTTTTCTGAAGGTAATAATTATTGGTTTTTAAAAAACGTCAAGAGTTGAGGTAATGCGGTAAGAAACGTGTTTAAAAACTGTTTAGTCAGCGCTGTGAGAGAATACAGAGCATCAGCACAGAATAGATAAGTATACAGAGACCAAACGGCGTGGCTGTTCCTTTGATGTGGACGGACTCATTCTCTGATTGGCTATGTGAGACTCTGGGTGCAGGCTATGGCTAATTGGCTACTGCGTGTTACTAGAGGTTTCCAATTGGCTGGGCTGCCTGCTAGCAAGTGGGTTACCGGGCGCTGATTGGCGAACGGCATTTAAATATTTTGCCGGCTAGTGGCGCCATTTTGCTGGCATGTCCGGCTGGTATAAGTGGCTGTTTCGCCTCTGTATTCTTAAGTTCTTTGTGGTAATACCCTGATTCAACTATTTGCTTATGATGTTTATAGCGAAAGCCAAGTGTAGGAAGGGACTGGAGAGTTTTTTCAAGTGCAAGGTGTTTCAAGCATTTGGCTATATGTATCATGGAATTAATAATATTCTTTGAAAACAAATAGTAAAATGTCTGTGTTTGCTTTCAGATAGTTAAACAAAAAAATAAAAGCAAGAGAGAGAAAATCCATCTTGCAGTTGATTCTGGGTTAAATGGACGCCTTTGTTAGACCAGTTAAGGTCTTTCTTTCAACCACAATCTAATATTGCAGAGGTTGGTATCCGTGCAACTGTCAAGTAGTACTTAGAAATCGTTAGGAACATAAAAATGTTAATATCATATCCATACTTACTATATTGATTTTATACATTAAAAACTTTATTTTGAGACTATTGATATAAATGTTACGATATTAAAATGCATTAAGAAATGTTTTCTTAGTCCATTGAAAACACTGATGTAGATGGTTCGGTTTTACCATCGAATGTATAGAGTGCTGCATATATAAGCAAGCTCCTTGAGCCCACTTAGCCATCGGCCATCCGGGGTGTGTTAATCTTATTTCTCTTGAACTTTCTCGTGCTGTCGCCTTCCGCCCCACTGGACATGTTCCCCGTATCTGGGAGAAAACACCTACCCACCTTCGCGAATTTCCAAACCAGTACCAGCACGAGTGCAACCTCGTCTGACACCGTGGGCCTCGGTGGGCATCGGCGAAATCCTGCACACCAGCCCCTTCCGTTGTGACTGGTACCCCCTGACGTCCGCCGACTAACGAGAACCTCTCATTGCAATCGACGTCGGCCACTTGCAGCTTCTTCATTCTCACGACACTTGCGTGTTT
>NQII01003811.1:0-38307 GCA_002778355.1 Clitarchus hookeri | reverse complement strand
GCTTGCGCATTAGGCACGGGAGACGCTGGTTCCGGACTCCCCAAGGAGCGAGGGAGATTACTGTGATCACGGCCGGTGTTACAACTCATTCGCACTTTCTTCGCTCTTTCCGAATCAAACCTTTGAAAAATAATCACCCCATGTATTACGTGTTTGGTTCTGTCCCAAATACGTCACGTAGGCCTATCACAAGCGTTTTTTTATACATGTGTTAACAGAGAAGTTCCTTATTTCTTGTCAAATTGAACTTGTATTTATATTTTATCTATAAACTTAAATATTTCATTCCTTAATGAGACTAAAAACAGAGAGAAAATATGTGTGTAGGTAATGCCTTGTCAGAAATAGTTCTTATCAAAATATTATTTCTCCGAATGCGCACGAATGCAGTGCGCCGGCATTTGGTGTAATTTTATAGACTCTGTTAAGGTTTGTTTGCATGAGGCGGAGGCTGAAAGTAGAACTTAAGCAGGGCTTCGTTTGGACTATACGTATTAAGTCAAATATTCGTTGCGACGATACGGTTTATGACGCGGTGTGATACGTTACCGATAAGCGAGTGGCTATCGCGGACCGCGGCAGTAGACAATTGCAAAGTATAATTTTAAAATTTCCGAAACGAGCATATCCGGCCGTGCTGCGTGGGTTCGCCATTGCGAGCCAATACGGAACACGTAAAACTACTTCCGGTTTATTGACTGTTAGAATGTATAACGAGCACAATACTTCTTAACAATACACGTTACAATAATCAATATAAAATATTGCTGACATTAGGATGTTACCTGAGTCTACATGACCGGAAGGGACATCGCAGAGTACATATACATTAGAGGAAACATTGTATCACAAAATTGTGTTCAACATAGTCCTAGTAAAAAAAAAAAACATAAAAACATTTGAGATTCAAGGCGCACAAACCTGCTTGCACATTTGCGTACACAAAGAGATGTTCCTGGCTGGAAATGATTCATTTGTACCTACAGGAGCAAGTATGAAAGGTTACAACGTTGCACGTTTTGTTGTTTATATTTATTACCGTCACAATGGGGAGAATGCTTTAAATTTGCGCGTGTCGCTCCCCCAACCCCTCTCATATAAACAAAAACTCCCAGCAGACACGCCGAGCAAGATTGGTGTTACGTCTGTGAAGGCACGAAAAATATGGATGTGAAAAACGCTGCTGTTGGTTAATGCAACGCGTCTGCAGTGCTACGTATTTCCATATGACTTGCGTTGTTTTTTTTTTTAACTTTTTAATTTCATTATTTTTCAGGAGAGCGTTGAAATTTTGGCACCTTACAACACTACGTCGCTGATTTACACCCGTCTTACGGCCAGTCGCTATAAAGTTCCGTGCTTAAACACCAGCCCTAAGCAAGCATCGCGGGGGAGTCTATCATCTGTTTAACCTTCAGTTGTGAGAAGCTCAACGAGATGTCAAAGTAAGGACTTCCTCTGTACGTCTTATCAAAGAGCGGGTTAGTATTACAGAGGTGGAATAGGAGCTTGTACCGCGAACTCCAGAGGCGCAGGCCGAAAATTAGCGCCACTGGCCAGCAACATGCCGGAACGTCGTTCGTCAATCAGTGCGTGGTAACCACTTCGCCAGCCGACAGGCCAGCCAATAGCGAGTCTTTCGCAGCACGCGGTAGCCAATAAGACACAAGGCCCGTTTCCAGCGCCTCGCGCCACGGATCGGATCGGCGAAGAGGTACGCGCACATAAAAAAAAAACTGAAAATCCATTTCATTTCTGCATATATAACCTGATCTGTGACCAGGTAACGAACACTGTTAAGCAGGGCCGGTCCTTGATGTAAGCGTTGGATGCCAAGTAAAAGGGGACGCCGATGGCGCCGTGAAATAGTTTTCATCACACAATTCGAAGATGCAAAGAAACGGATTAAAACATTTCATTAAGCAAATTTTTTGAAAGCAGACTTGAATTAAATTTAAATATTATTAAAATATTAATACTACAGCAAGACACTTTAAACCAAATATAATTTAAAAAATTTAAAATCACCAAAACCCCTTTCATAGAATAATGGACTCGTCCGTGGTCGCGCAAAACGCCACCGCGACCGGCACGCGCCTAGCCGCATGTTATTCGTCAAATTCGCAGTGTACTCTGCCGTCCGTGTGGCATGGAAGTAAATGCGATGGTGTACCGCTACGTAACTGTCAAATTTCATGATTGTTTCAGATTGTTGTTATAAGTATAACAAACGAAGTTGAATATATAATACTAAAACTTGTTACTTCCAGTTGGCTGAGCCATAACAAGACTCCACAAAAAAAGGAACCACAACTGCGTAAGAGTTTGACAATAATTTTGCGNGGGGGGGGGGGGGACGCCAAGTTACTGTTTGCTCACACTTAAAAAATACCAAGGACCAGCCCTGGTGTTAAGGGGGTCGCCTATTGAGAGGTATGCTTGTGTGAGATGGAAATCGACGAAGCGCTGCACCGACGCCTACCGGCGCATGTAAAGCGATATAGTATCCACGCTCAGCCCATTGAAATAGCACGTGGTGGTTTCGTCGTGATCGCATAACTCACGGAAATTAAGCGGTGGCCGTATCATTATATTTCACGCTATTTTGTTACAAAATCAAATGCACGCCTCTATCATAGTTTCGCCAGTATCCGGTCCGTATATTTTGAGATACAGCAGTATGAAAAAAAAAACATTTTTCAGCTATGTTGGAGAGCGTGAAAATTATGTTTCTAGTGCGCTTGATGTCTTGGAACTACATTAATGGCTAGTTTGAAGTATTTTCTTTACGTGGACAAGCACTTTGAGCGCACGTTTACCGGTTTCCTAATTTTAAAAAGCTGAGATTTTAAACACCTTGCAACGTAGTTCAAATAACAGGAAAGCTATGCACAAAAGCAGTATTTTCTCCTCTTTTAGTCATAAGTTGTTTTCAGAAAGTTTATCAACGTTTGGACTAATTAAATTATTTTATATTAGCTTATTTAAAAAGGTAATATTATGTATTATTTAGTTTTCATATCTAGTGCTATAATGTGGTGTATATTTTTACACGTATTTGTTCAAAACTGGCCTATGGCTAAACTGTAAGTGGGTAAATAAATAAAATTAATAATTAATAAATATAGAAATAAAAAGTTAATAATAATTTTTACACCTTCTTACAATGTTAGATATTCACTGATGAAAGATAATAAATCACATCATTTTCTATCTTAGAATCAGTTTTCTGATAATAATAAAAGTAGTGTGTATGTAACAGTGTAATAAGGCGTTCGAAGTTATTATTTATGCATTGTCATTACAAAAACTTCGAAAAATTCTCTGAAAAAAAAAAACTTATGACCAAAATTATGTAAATATAAGGCGTTCGTGCACAATTCCCCCTAAAGTGCTGAGAATTATAAACTGTTTCTCGGTAAAATGAGCACTTTTCAAAGCCCCGCTTAAGATCTACTTGTATGCATATTGTGTATTATTCCACCATATTGTTACAAGATGCTTGAGGGATGTCTCTGTTTGATTATAGTCATTTAACTCATATTCATCATTAACACACTTTCAGTCGGTCTGTTGCCATCATTTGTAATGTCTTTCACTCACGCATCCAGTCCAATAGTCCAACCTGCCAGTCGTACTCTTCATTGCGCCGATGCTCGCAGTCGCAGATTTTTCCTACGCTGGTCGCTTCCTTCGCCGCTCGTTTCGCCGTCGTCTATCGCTGAAACTCCAGCCACTCATCCACTCATCAACTCCTGGCCCGGAGACCAGTCGCAAAATTTATACTCTGTTGGCCTTGACCTAGAAAGTACGACGCACCCCGAGTCATGCTGACAGAATATTCCTCAGATGGACGCAGAAGTTCAATCAACTGAAGATCAGGGGCGCGCGCCGCAAAAGTATTATCGTGGCAGCTCGCTTTTTGTAACAACATATGCGCCCTTGTGACTCGCCGCCGCTCTGTCCTTCACTGCCACTCGCTCGCGCAGCATTAAGCAGCAAGCGCGTAACAATATGCAAAATTAACGTTACCATGAGCCTGATCATTTTATTCGTGTGTCGGTCACAGGCAGCTGTAAAATTATTAGAAAAACAAATATTTTATTAATGTTTTTATTCTTACATTTATTTGCATTTAAAAAAAGTAAAATTTATATTTTAGTTTTTTACAAATGTTTTCTTAACATTCGTAATTTAAAGTTAACACATGGAACTATTTTCCCTCCGTCATTGCCGACTTTACCGACATCCAGTTGAGTTGAGTGATTTGGGCGGTTCTTAACAACGAGGTCTTGAGAGCCGATGAGGGTGAAATGAGGTGATAACGGAGCAGTGCTGGAATGCAAGGGTGGGGGAAACGGGAGATCCCCGCCGAAACCCGCGGACCAGCGGCATCGTTCCCACTTGCCGAGAATCCGGGGGGTGACCCGGCCGGGGATCGAACCCGGTTCGCCTAGGTGGGAGGCGAGCAGTCTAACCACTCAGCCACCGCGGCCCTCTTTTCGAAGGTTGATTTCAAAAGTGTTGACTTGACTATAAGCAGGTTTTACCCTGAAGGAGAGCTTGACTCCGGAGACGGGCTGGCGGCCGATGATGACCAGGATGACGATGAGAGAGACGCCCAGTAAGGAGGTCAGCAGCACCGCCCACTCCTTGCCCTCGGACAGCTGGTTGGACGTGTGGATGACAGTGGCGCAGAAGCACACGGATATCACACCTGCGAGCATACACGCCGGGTGCAGTATACAGAATGTTTCAGGGTGGAACGTACATACGTTAAGAGGCGATCATATGGGCCATTCTGAAGGGAAACATCAACGAACATATGCTCTATTCGCAAAGGTGTCCGAGGTACAGTTATGTGAAACTGACAGGAATGGGAAGGGCGCAAGTGATGGTAAATCAACAGATCGTTAGGCATTGGGTTTTATTGTGTAAATTTAACACGGGAGCCAGAAATTCCTCTCTTGTGTGCTCTTTTTGCCTTTATACTTCGGTACTCAACCAACCCCACAAACCGTAATCTAGCGAAGTAAGGTCGGGTGACCGTGGCGGCCAAGCAACAGCACTGCCACCACCGATCCAGCGGCCAGGATAGGTGTTTCATTGAGATACTGTACCACTAGCCATGAGGAATGTGCAGGGACTCCATCATGTTGCAAGTACATTCCAGCCCTTGTTGCCAATGGAAAGTTCTCCAAGTACCCCGGCAACATATACTGCAGGAAGCGCAGCAGATACCGTGCTCCGTTAAGACGGTTCTTTACAACAAATGGTTCAATGAGTTGTTTATCAACGATACCGCATCACACGTTCACTGGGAAACGACGCCGTGAGTGTCGCATAGCTGTATCTAGGACACCATTGTGAATAGAGCATATGATTATTATTGTTTTCCCTTCAGAATGACCCATACTATCACCTCTTAACGTATATCCGTTTCTCCCTAAAACATTTCGTATACATGCATACTCTCTCGTCATCACTCTCTCGCAATAACGCCATTACAGCTATAATAAAGAAAAATAAATTATTGACGACGAAAACTTGAGGAACCTTGTCATAGGCTATTCACGGTTACTGCACACTTTTCTGAAGCCCTGCTGAAGTTCTACTTCCAGGATATTCCTCAGCCTCTTGCAAACGAAGCTTAACCGAGTCTAGGAAATTACACCAAAGGGACAGCGCACTGAATTCTTGCGCACTCACCGTAATAATATTTTGCATGAGAACTATGTCTTACTAGGCATTACCAACCCACCTATTTTCTCCCTGTTTTTACTCATATTAATTACAAATGAAATATTATGTATTGCATATAAAATATAACTAAAAGTTCAATTTAATCACAAATAAGGTACTTTTATGTTAACACAAGTATAAAACACTTGTGATATATGGTATATTTAGTAAACAACAAATCACGTAATTCATGGTGTGATCTTACAAAGGTTTGATTCAAAAAGTGTGAAGAAACCGCGAATAGACTCTAGTTGTCATATGGTTCTCACTATAAGTAGTTGTGTTTATTAATTTTTAAAGAAACTATACAATATTCTAATATAAATATCTTTTAAGGGCAAATATGAAAGTAGATAATTCGTTGTCAATTTATAAATTTGGTAATTGAAACAAAAAATGTGGTCGTTGAAAAGTGTCATAGTCTCAGCAAAAATTGTTGTGAGCAGTCCTCTGTGTACGATATTTATTCTACTGTAAAACAGTGTTTTAAAGTATAGCGAATATGGTGCATTTTCTCTTAACAGATTGCGATATTAAAACCCTACAATCACCGCTCAGAATTCTGAGAGAAAAAAAAACACGCCAAGCTTGTTAATGCTATTCTCAATCGCCGCCGCAATGCTTATTTACGTCGTTACTAAAAGAAATATTTTGTTACTAAAAAAAATATATTCTAAAACAATAATACCGATCGCAACCTCGTATCCCAATTTAAATATTTAAAAAAATCATTAATGTTCAGTAGATTGGTGACCAGTTGAAAACATTTTAAAGTATTGCTTAGTTTCTTATTGTCTTATTTCTGTGCTCCCGCCACATGTACAAATCACAGACTAAAGTTGATGTAGACCGCTTATTCGTATTCTGCGCATGTACCCAACGTTGACCTATCCAACACAACTGTCAAAGTCACATGGTCAACGGTAATGAACTTGTTTGTTTACACCTTAGTTTTTAAATGACAAACACTATTATATTAATAAAATACTTTTACCAGTTCGAATTTAATCGAACTGCAATACAAATCGGTTGGAAGAAGTGTATAAACATCTCAAAGAACTTGTTTTCTATACAGTGTCCTAACCTCAAATCCAATCCACTCGGTTTTTGCTAGTCGTATTGGCAGAAAAGTAGTTTAATGTTGAGACACGGAGACTGGTCGTGCGCAGCCGGTGAGATCGGTCTACCTCATCTTTAGTCTATGGTAGAAATTAACATAATGGTGTTATCTATTTAACCGGTATCTATGCGTCCATAAAATGACTTGTTCTGTTACAAAAATCAATAAGTTAAAAAAATGTTAGGGATGAAAAACTGCCATTCGTGTACTGTAGTAGAGACTAATGATTTTTTTTTTCACATTAATTTTGCTTGCTAAGCTACGCATTTCAAAATTGATATTTTAAAATCATACGTAAGGAGTACATTAAAAAATAAAAACGAATTTGTAACATATACATTTTTGGGATAATAATAATGATTTAATATGGTTGATCTGACTGGTTTCGTAAAAGCATGCAAAGTAAAGTCCATTGTTACATATTTTAGAAATACACATAACAAGTTCTCATACTAATCGAAATGGAAATTTTCGTACTAAAATATTCAAGAAAAAACAGAGCCTTGACGCAGTTTGGAAAAAATAAAATCGTCACAGAAGGGAAAACTATTTGGTTTTCAGAGAATGCATTGCCTCGCATAAATATGCATGAGACAGCCTGAAACTGAATCATTTTAAGAATTTTTCAGGATGTATGTAAATTACCCTCACACAATATTTTCTCATCTCCAAAAGAAACTCGCCTCATGATGTCTCATCTTGAGTTCTCCTTTCCCTCCCTTTCCTGACCGAAGATAACCGAAAGGAGTTTGAAAATATGCTTTAATTTCGCTGTTTTTGGTCCTGAGTTTGAATTCAGTTGTTTCCAGTTGACCATAGACATTCAAGTATTGTGTCGTAATTTTTAAATCATGAAAACTTTTACTGAAAAAAAAAAATAGTGATGCAAGTACAGGATACCCCAAATCGAGGAATTAACACCCATCAAGAAGACGGGTTTTTGGAGTCGAGGCCCATGGGCTTCCAACTGCCCCTGAGAAATGACGGAATGGGATAACGGGGGTACCCCGAGGAAATCCGCCAGCAGCTGGCAGTGTCCGTCACGTTTTCCACAAGTGATAATCCGGGGGCATCCGCGCTGAGAATAAAGACCAGATCGTCCAGGGGCGGCTTGCTTACCGCCCTTCACTGACACAGTGATCAGCGTTTCTACAGAAGGGATCTGCACGCGTTTATAGAATCCTGCAGTTGTCAGAAAGGTTGCACAGACAAAAAATAATTTACGTAACCCCTTTTGAAAACGTCATAAAATAAATAAATTTTGTTACGGTGGTGTTTCCCGGAAGATTTGCCATGCCTCAGATTTGTAGGTTTCGACGCGGCGCAAGATTACTCCAAAGAAACTGGATTGATATGTTAAATCGTCAGTTCCAACAGACGTGTGTTTTTCAAACTGATTTCTATTTCTGCGATAGTTACAAATACCTAGTATGCTATGTGCAACACAGTGTGCCCCTTCAACTCTCGTGTGGCGAGGAAACCCGACCGGTGATAGCGAGAGAAATTTGTAGCAATGGTAAAATATATTTTTTTCAGCGACTTTTTCAGCTAGACACGCAACAAAAAAAATTCACCGTGTATTCACACAAACGTGCATATATTATTCTCGTACTTACTGTAGAACACAATTCCACATTTCGATATTTTCTCGGTCGTGGAATCAGGGTACTTGAGATTGGTGAGGTTGAACAGGTATTTAAGCGTGTCGGCGACCACCTCCCAAAGTCCTTTGCTACCGAACGTCAAGGTTGAATTCTTCGAGAACTCGTAGTTGACTGTAGAACTTTCTTCATATCTGAAACCACAGAAACACAGAAAAATCACCGATCGTTGTGCATCTTCATGCGGAAAAAATGGTTGCAATTGGGGCCGCAAACACACTCCTGCTCACGACTACTTATTTTTAACGTCACCGAAGACGACACTATTATCATGATACCTGGTACCTGTTAACTGAGGTGTTTAACATGAGCTATCAGGTTACCAATGGCACCAACTCAAGAAACTAGTCCTTTATTTGGAAGACTACTAACCTATCTGCTGTGGCGAATGGAAACGAATGGGAGTTCAGAAACGCCATGCGTGCATATTAAAGTGTCAATTTCTAGACTGTTTGCCGAAGTGTAAAACTTTTGTCACGATAATTTTCAGGTATGACAATTCTGGTACAAAATGTTTACCATAGAGACTTGCAGAATTCGTTAACATTTATAACTGTGCTTTAAAATAGCAACTTAGTGGTGGCATTTCCTGCATTCAGTGCGTCGTCACCGCCGCACGACCTGAAACACTAGCAGCTTACCCTCGGAAATCGTGGTACGCGTTGCCCCATGCTAAATTACACCCTTCGGCTACGAAGTTAACTCGTTCGGTCATACTTTAATTTGCAAGCCGAAGTGTTGCAATCGTTTAATATTTTTATATTCACTGTACTTGTGTCTAGTGTAGTTTTTGCAACCAATGAACAACGTGTTGCGTACTCAAAGACGTTACTACCCCGCCATCCAGGAACGAGAAGTGTGGTAAATTACACAAGTTAGATTACCCGTCGTCGGTAAGACTAGCTAAAAATTGGGTACTAATTCTCCGCCGTGTACAATATCAGTCATAAATATTCTCCATATGCAATTTGTCCACCATCGTTAACACGCTGATTGAACGGGTTATGGTAGGACACTTCAAATCATAAACTAGTACATACGATACATCTAAAGCTTGTCTATAAAATTATTCGCCTTGTGAATTAAATTTGACTCCCTCCTCTTAAATTTAGGAATTATTATCTCTTGTATTAGTTGTAGAATTTATATGAACTTTACACCATATTTCGGGTTGCGGTGGTGTAGTGGTTAGACCAATAAATTCCCATCTAGGCTAACAGGGCCCGATTCCCGGCGGGTTCACTCCCGGATTTTTGCATGTGAGAATTGTGCCGGACGATGCCGCTGGTCGGCGGGTTTTCTCGGGGAACTTCCGTTTCCCCCGCCCTTTCATTCCAGCGCTTCTCCATTCTTGAGCTTCGCCCTCATATGCTCTCAAGACCACGATGTTAAGAGCCGACCAAATCTCTTCACTCACTCACTCACTTTACACCACATTTATTTTATAAATTTTCACAGGACGTGTAATCTTTCAATATATTTTGACAGCCCTATGTTAATAATACAAACATCTTAACTGAATAATTCATTCTTCTAACCAAGCTTCTGGTTATCATAACAACAGTAAAATTAACTTTGTAGACCTTCACCAGCATTGCTGCTGCTGTCTGCCGTCACGACAGCTCGTCGAGACGTACGCCACAAGACTTCACGAGTGCGAAACTCAAAGATATTGCTCTGCCCCGTGCAACGCCGAAGCCCTAAAATTTTGGAGTTGTGATAACCCGTGGTACATTAAAAAAAAGTTTATGAGGAACCCATAGTACATTAAAAAAAAATATTACGTATGTAATGCCTTCCAAGACTCAGAGAAGTAACACATGTAAAAAAATATTCCTTGTATTATGCAGAATAATAATAATATTGTAAGGTGTGTGCACAAATATATGTATTAAAACCATATACAGATTTTTATTTTATCTCGAGTTATGTCCTCCTTACGTATGTTGGTAAGGACAATTATTTAATATATGCTTTTTGTTATAATTTAAAGAAAATAAAATATTTAGTGTATCAGTTTTGTTATCATTTAAAGAAAAAAATATCCAATGAGACTCTAGCCGTCACTAACATTACGTATATATGCTATTTTACGTGTACGAACGAATTATTTAGAACATAAATTAACGATTTGGAAAAAAATCATGTGTCGTGTACGGATGCGTTATGCTTCTTTCTATAAAGTAATCATGACTCGAAAAACCCAAAAACAGAGTTAGAACCACTTTGCTACCCCTCACAGTATGCGATACGCACAATGAAGGATCCTATGCATTCCCTCTAACCCAGGCATAGAAGCTCATCATTAAAAACATTTCCTCCCAAGTATAAAACCAGTGCATTAGGAAATTTAGGCAGTGGGAAAAAAAATACCCGTATGGTTACTCCATGTGCGGCGATTTTTCTAGAACCCATTTTCAGCATATAAAACTCTTTATACGCATAAATAATGAACATATAGTAATTTTTGAAGGGAAAAAATTATATACCGCGAGGAGACGCTAGTGTAAATGTACACCCACCACAAGTACAAAAACATAAAAAACAGTTACCTTCGGAAAACAAATTAACAAATTTCTGTACTTTCATACGCTGGAGAGCCAAAAAAAAGTTGGTATATGCGTGCGTATGCAAATAACAGAGTTATGGAACCAATCAGAGTAACGCGATGCGGTCGGCAGAGCCTATATACAAGACAACAAGCGTCTGGCAAAGTTGCTAGATCGGTTACTGCTGCTACAATGGCAGGTCATCAAGATTTAAGTGAGTTTGAACGTGGTGTTATAGTCGGCGCACGAGAGATGGGACATAGCATCTCCGAGGTAGTGATAACATTTGGATGTTCGCGTGCGACCATTTCACGAGTGTACCGTGAATATCGGGAATCCGGTAAAACATCAAATCTTCGACATCGCTGCTGCCGGAAAAAGATCGTGAACGAACGGGACAAACGACGACTGACGAGAATCATTAAACGTGACAGACGTGCAACCCTTTCTCAAATTGGCGCAGATTTCAATGCCTCCTGCATACCTTCAGACATAAGTCGAGTCCATGCCACGTCGTCTTGCGGCACTTCTGCGTGCTCGCGGGGGCCCTACGCGATATTAGGCAGGTGTACCAGTTTTTTTGGCTTTTCAATGTATATATATATTCAGTTTTATGAAATTCTTAATTGCAGTTCCATTTAAGCGTGTAAAATATTGTTTTAACGACTACGCCAAATCGATAGTGAACAAAAGAACTAAGTAAAACTTTATTTCAAAATATCTGGCGTACGTCAGATACGAACGTGAAATATGTTTTCATCACGCCATTCAATTTGCGCTTTCTTTTCTTTCGTTACAGGTCTCTGTTATGCCGAGTTCGGAGCTCGAGTTCCAAGAGCAGGCTCTGCATACATCTACAGTTACATCTGTGCAAGGCAATCAAATGTCTGAGTCCATCATCAAGTTCATTGAGTCTTCAGGAAATATGTAGTCGGTTTTCTTGTCGTCTTCTGCATTATTCACTTCATTTTTTGCAGCAAAGCCGGTAAGGAGATGTGTGAGGACGTCGAAAAAATCGCCCACTGTTTTCACCGTCAACACTGTCTTCATTATCGTATACATGGCCCTTCCCTTTTTCTGTGAACTCTGCGATAATCACCATCCCAGAGAACCACGAAACGTGGCAGTGGATATTAGGTACCCTTTCTATAATGATTGTTTGGCACCGACACAGGACCGGACATGCTCAATACTTAAACACCATAGTCTCGACAGCAGTTGTACAGCTACCAGGGCACACGCCTCCCATCAAGGCGAGCTAGGTTTGATTCCCGGCAGGGGTCGCGCCTGTATTTTCGCGCATGTGGGAAACGTGATTGTTGCCGTTGCCAACAGTATCACCCATGATGGTCTTGGTGATGTTCGGCAGATTTTCTCGGGTCACTTGACCTTCTTCTTCACCGACCTAAACGTCCTCGCCCATTTCAGCTGCTAAGTTCTCTCTCAACTCAAAACACACGGTGTCCCATGAAGAAAAAAAAATGTACTGGAGAGGGTGGGTTGGCCGCCCACCACGATATTTTCGTGCTTTAAAAAAAATTGCTTAATACCAATGTTAATCAACGCAGATCACTGACGAAGAGTAACCGACGTGTGAAAATGTTTTCATTTTCTCGAGTCAGCTGTCGAAAACGCAGTTCAAACCGCTAGTTTTCCAGTGAAAGGTATCGAGGTTCTAGGAATTTGACGGCCGAGAATCAATCAGCTCATTACTCAGAATGGAGGAGCAGTCGTCCATAGGAAGATTTTTACCCGTTTAATTCAAAGAGAAAACACGGATGTATCATAAATATTTAAATAAATCGTGGGAGCACCCTGAGAAAACCCTCATACTCTGTTCGCACCAGCAAGGGCGCCGGGGAAAAATATAAACCCCACGGATAGCGTCACCGGTGCCTATGCCCCAAACTCATCATAATCATTCTAATAATATCAATGTATATAATATAAATAATAATATTAATTTTTAAATTAATCCAAAACACAATCAACAGGTTGCATTTGCAAGTTGTTTCAGATAATTTTAACGTAATACTTGTAAATCAAATTTGCTCTGTAGCTGGTTTATTTATTTATTCCCTTTATGTCATCACCGGTTCGATACCCTGTCACAGAATGTTGAGGAAATCTCTCCGAAACGACGTTGCATTTTTACGCTGTGACCTACTCGTCGGAGTTTCCTTCTTCCAGTTCCTACCCAGATTTTTATCCACCGTTGCTCCATCCTTGTTTATTTCGTCTCACGGCATACCTTAACCACACCAGACACGCCAGATCTGCTTCAAAGCAAGAGCCATCAGGCTCCGTTCTTATAGGATCCAACAATATTTGAAAGATGTCTAAATCTAAAATAGGATCTCCACACGGCGCGGGCTTCAGCATAGGAATAGGACTAATGGGCGTTGCTACGACACGGATCTAGATTCTCGTTCTCCAGTTATGCGACCCTTTAGCAAAATTACTTCTTTCACTTTCCCAATTTTGTGATTGCTCAAGAAATTCGATAATACTGGTGAGAAAAAAGTTTTTATATCACAAATCTTAATACTATGTTTTTTCTGCGTGTTCATACGTTGTTGGATACAGCTGAGTATAAGAGTTTTTGTTTGGCGTTTCTTTGTGAATATAGCGCTTGCTTATTATAACTTACATTAAAAAAAGACAAGAACTATGGATGCTTGCAAGAAATCATGATCTTTATAGCAATCACCAGATTCTTGCTATTCCTGATGCGAAACCTCATGCAGTGAACACTATAAAAAGTAAACCATTAGGAGTGAAAAANACCAGATTCTTGCTATTCCTGATGCGAAACCTCATGCAGTGAACACTATAAAAAGTAAACCATTAGGAGTGAAAAATGTTTAAACTGGTGTATACTATTCGGTAGATAATGCTTGTAAGTGGGGCTAATTAAAGTTATTTTTCACANGAAAAATGTTTAAACTGGTGTATACTATTCGGTAGATAATGCTTGTAAGTGGGGCTAATTAAAGTTATTTTTCACACTGTAAACTTAATAAATAACTGAAGAGATGCGTCTTTCTGGTGATTCTATTCAATTAACTCTTATTCGCAGTTTTGAGCTTACACACTCACCTCAAAACAAGAACGCACACGGAGACAATCGTGTAGGCAAGAAGGGTGCCAATCGACATCATGTCAATTAACTGCTGCAGGTCGAATATTGTAGCCATGATACCTGAAAAAAAAANAGAAGGGTGCCAATCGACATCATGTCAATTAACTGCTGCAGGTCGAATATTGTAGCCATGATACCTGAAAAAAAAATGCAGACGTGATTTATAAAACCTTCAAAGGGAAAGAAAATGTTAAATGTTTTGAAATATAAGGTTTTAGTTTTTTTGTCTTCGTATAGTAAGTAGGCTCTAGAAATTGCATATTGGATATTCAAGAGCATTAGAAATATGGGCGATTAATTTAACTCTTATTTTGAATTTAGAGACAAAATAAATATTCAGAAACATTAAAAAAATTTGTTATTTATTCTTAAAATTTTGTAGACTTAACATTTTTGTATACAAAAAATTCATGCACTCTTATTTGCTAGCTGACTGCTGTCATAAAGACAAGAGACCGATACTCTGTCACTTGGTTTTTAAGTGTTTATCATTGGAAGAGACTCCCGGATGGTCTAGAAACTAAGTTTGCCGTAACAACGGCTCATATTTACTCTTACACATATTCAATGCAGCGATATATTCCTGGTATGGTAACGAATTTAGCAATTTTGTACTTTTAGTAAATCCTATGTCTACAAGAAAAACAGCAAATTACATTTTCTACAACTAGACTTTCTTTCTGTAAGCAACCATATTTGAGAATAAGTAAGATAAACAAGTTACGTGGGTTCGAGTCACCTCAAAGACACTGTTTTTAACTGTGTACAAAAAGAAGTAGATAATTTTAATGAAAGCCGACTAGCAAATATTCTAGCCCTCCTGGTAATTTATTGAAGACACTACTTACCTTAAAGAAAAAACCACTGTTGTTGGTAAAGAGTTTAATTAGAATGACGTGGAATGAAATGCTGAAATGGGGAAGCGAACAAAAGGTTTTCATGTCGAAGAAACCTACAAGACTAAAGGCAACGTCCACTCCGTTTCCGCAAGCAAATATACTAAAGTTTGTGAAAAATGCAACACCAAGAAGAATTCATGTGATTGAAATGAACTTTATTCCGAAGATTAGGTACATGACAATACGCAACTGATTAGAATTACAGAAATGTACATGATCTCTGTCCTTGAGAATTCAGTATGGTGTGAGGCCTCCACATGCTGCAATCAGAGCCCCCAAACGTCGTGGCATGTAATCAAAGAGGACCTGGATATGTTCCTGGGGAATCTCCCTCCACGCGGCTTGTATGCTGGAGGACCGTGGAGAACAAGTCGCCGACCAACCATATCCCAGACATGTTCGATGGACGACATATCAGGCGAACGTGCAGGCCAGGGAAGTAGTGGGTGGTGCCCGTCGTTCATTGAAGAAGACTTGCACATTCCTCGCCACTTGTGGCCGGGCATTGTCCTGCTGAAATATGGCATGTGGAGTCGCCTGAAGTACCTCGGGGTCTAAAACATCCCTGATGTAGCTGTTGCTGTTCATATTGCCATCAATACGTAGGGGTCGAGATCGCATGTTGTATCCAATGGCGCCCCAAACCATCATACTTGGCGTTTGTCCGCTATGCCACTCCACAATGCAGGCTGCCAGATTGCAGTCACCATGGTAGCGTCTAACACCTATGTGAACATCACAGTAGGACAGGTTGAAGCAGGACTCGTCCGAAAACACTACATCTTGCCACACAGGACGCCAGAAACGGCGTTCACGTGCCCATTGCAGTCTGAGGCATTTGTGGTTTCTGGACAATGGAAGTCGACGTAATGGCATGCGTGCCACCAGTTCATTCCGCAGCAGACGGCGTCTAACCGTCGACGCAGACTTGTCCACACCCGTTGCAGTGCTCCAGTTTTGAGCCAACCCTGAGGACGAGGCTGTACGGTCCGTTACGGCCACGCGGACAAGATAGTGGGTCATTCCATGCTGTAATCACATTACGTGATACAGTACCCACTCGTCGCTGCGTACGACACTCTTCTATCCACTGGCGCCACACACGCATCACTGTCGTAGCAGCATACCCTGTGCGAGCCGAAATGTCACGGTATGACAAATCCGTTTCCCACAGCTCGATTATTCTTCCCCGTTCGAACTCACTCACATGCTGATATGGCGTCCTTTGACATCGACGAGGCAAACTGACTGAGCTTGGCGTAACACTAACCTTTCCGGCCACACACGAGAGGGCGTTGCTGGGCGTACGTGTACGCCATCTCTTTGCAGTCGCAATCGCTTATTATTGGTACACTGTTATACACATCCTCCGAGTTTGGATTCATTCGTGCCATTCTTTCTGGGTGTTGCAATTCCCACAAACAATAGTGTAGATAGTCTATCCATTTAGTACTGGCTTTTATATGTAGCATTACAATCTAATGCCTACCGGTGTGCAAGTGATTTGATCACTATATGCAGTGCATATCCCCCAAGTAGCACCTTACTTACTGGGTCTCTAGAACCGCCAATGCTAATGGGTGGTCTTGTTGCTATCCGTGCCACCACGTGGTCGCACCTATGCCAAGAAATAAACAAGTGTGGCCCGAGTACACAAAGAACTGTGAAGTATAGGCTGCTGCAAACTGAATTTCGTAAAATTAACTTACCTACACTCGCACCACATACTACAGTCCATTCAAGGTTACTTCCAAATTTCCTAAAGGCCTGCAAACATTCTACTTCCAGTATATTCCTCCACCCCGTGCAAGCGAAGCTTAACTAAGTCTAGAAAATTACAAGGCATCGCATTCATGTGCACTCACTGTAATAATATTTTGTGAAAGAACTTTTTCTTAATAGGCATTACCAACACGCCTATTTTCTCTTTCTTTTATTCATATTAGTTATAAATGAAATATTATAACTTATGGATATAATATGTGTAAAAGTTATATTTAACTAAAAATAAAATACTTTTACGTTAATACAAGTATAAAATGCTTGTGACGCTTGGCATATTTAAAAAACAATTATAAATGTCATACACGGGGTGATTTTTTAAAGGTTTGGTTAAAAATGTGTGAAGAAACCGGGGATGGTCTATACGTAGATGACGTGCACTGTTATTTATTTTCTTTTAGCACGAGTACGGCCGGTTCCCACAACGGCGCGTGTGTTCGACAAAGTTTGAGACCGCTGCTGCGAGAACTCAGCTGCGACGTACCTGACAGGGTTCCAGCGATGAAGGTGGCTACGACGGGAGTCTGCGTGCGTGGGCTGACGTTGGCGAGGAAACGGAACAGTACCCCGTCCGTGGCCATGGCATACAGCACTCTGGGCAGCGGGAACATGGCTCCCAGCATGCTGGTGCAAACACACACACACACGCAAGTTACGCACTGTAAGAGGAACTATGGACTGTGATAATATATTAAGATGTGGGCAGTTGAACATGCAGAGGTCAGCAGTGGTCGCTGCAGAACTCAACAGAATCGTGATGGAGCAGAAGTTTGATATTGTACTATTCCAAGAGCCATATGTACCGTTTGATGATGTTGTGGGAGTGCGAGGCAGTGTGCACACCAATGGCGCTCGTCCCTGGGCTGGGGTGTTGGGGGGCCAACAAGAGTATAGACATAACAATGATGGCAAGTGTTTCAAACTCAAATCATGTCTGTGTGGAAGTAACCAAGGGCACAATAGAGTGTTGGTTGGTTTTTTCATACTTTCAGTTCGGGGACGAAACGCAGATACATTTAGACAAATGGGAAGTGATAGCGGAAACTCTAAGAAACAGGCCATTGTTAATGTGCGCTGAAGTTAACGCTAAATCCGAACTTTGGCATTCCCCTGTCACTGATGAGGCGGGTGAACTGGTTAGCCAGTTTATCCTCACAAATGACATGGAAGTGTCGAAGGGGAATTAACCACATATGTCTCGCAGGCACATGACATGCAGTCATACCTTGATATAACGGTAATGAATATGAAGGCTCGGGATAGTGTTAAACACTGGGCAGTGGTTGATGAGGGCTCAAGCGACCACAGGCTCATTATATTTGAACTACATGGTGGAGGGAGACGAACACCTCAAATAATGGAAAATTAGGTGCGCTATGTCCATAATATGGCTGATTGGCCGGCTTTCGACCTCACCCTGCTAGGTAAGCTTCAAGAGTGTCCTGAATTGCGCTTGGAGGCAGTGGAAGATAGAGTTAAAGCAGTGGCAAAAATAATACAGGAAACTTGTGAAGAAAATCCCCGGAAGACCACTCAAGGACTTCCAAACCTGTCATGGTGGGACAGGGAGTTGGAACTGTAAAGGAAGGCTTTGAGAAGGGAGAGAAGAAAGCTTCATAGACTTCGAGGTGAAGAGCGAGAGCAATTCTCCCTAAGCTAAAACGAAAATAAACAGGCTTACTTTGGTAAGGTGTGGAGGAAGAAGGTCAAGTCTTAGGAAGAGTTTGTCAAACGGGCTGGTAATGAAGACCCATTTGGCCTAGTGTACAAGCTGGCAGCCGATAAAATGAAGAGAGCTACTCCGCCGCCATGTATGAAAATTGATGGGAATCAAAAAAGGTCGATGGAGGTGTTGTTCCACGTGCTTCTGCCTGATGACTCCCTGGATGAAGAGGCGGAGGAGCATGCTGCTAAGAAATAGTCGATGGGAATAGTCCCTAAAATCCAAGACGCTCCAGAATTCCAGTTAGAAGAACTAACGACAGTAGTTTATAAAATGAAGAATGGCAAAGCTCCTGGAAGGGACGGAATAATTACTGACATCCTGAAAAGGTGTTATTCAAGGATCAAGGAATTTCTGCTGAAAATTTACAACGACTGTCTTCGGATCAGTGTGTTTCCTTCCCCTTGGAAACAAAGATGCTTGAGCATAATGTATAAAGGCAATAATAGGAAGCTGGATGACCCTAAGTCTTATCGACCACTGACGTTGCTTCCGGTACTAGGCAAAGTCTTGGAGAAGTTAATCAACAAGAGATTGATAATGGCATTGGAAGCGGAAGGAACCCTAAATGAAAACCAATAAGGGTTCNGGACGGAATAATTACTGACATCCTGAAAAGGTGTTATTCAAGGATCAAGGAATTTCTGCTGAAAATTTACAACGACGGTCTTCGGATCAGTGTGTTTCCTTCCCCTTGGAAACAAAGATGCTTGAGCATAATGTATAAAGGCAATAATAGGAAGCTGGATGACCCTAAGTCTTATCGACCACTGACGTTGCTTCCGGTACTAGGCAAAGTCTTTGAGAAGTTAATCAACAAGAGATTGATAATGGCATTGGAAGCGGAAGGAACCCTAAATGAAAACCAATAAGGGTTCAGGAGGGGAATGAGAACCGATTCCGCTCTTCACGACGTTATGAAGAAAATAAGAGAGTACAGTGAGATACATAATGGCTATATTTNCAGGAGGGGAATGAGAACCGATTCCGCTCTTCACGACGTTATGAAGAAAATAAGAGAGCACAGTGAGATACATAATGGCTATATTTCTGGACATCTCGGGTGTTTTCGACAATGCCTGGTGGCCGGAGGTAATGTATCGGCTAAAAACGAAAAAATGTCCCGCGAACATCTACAGGGTTATACAGGACTTCTTTAATGAGAGGTGGAGCTTGTACTCAGCCAAGACTGCACAGGTCAAGAAACGATTTACTAAGGGATGTCCCCAGGGATAGGTCCTTGGACCGGTCCTATGAAACATTCTCATTGATGTATTTTTGGAGTTGGGTCTCCCACCCGGGTGCACGGTCTTCGGATATGCAGATGATGGACTGATATTAATCTCAGGATATTCCAGAAGATAATTAGAAGTCAAGGCAGCAGATATCATGGATAAGACCAGGAAATGGTCTGGGACAACTATACTTCACTTCTCAATTGAGAAAACAAAGACCATGATGGTGAAGGGGAATACAGAGACCACCGACCGTGCGCTTTGGTGTGGTCCCGGTAGGAAATGTGCATGAGTTCAAGNATGGTGAAGGGGAATACAGAGACCACCGACCGTGCGCTTTGGTGTGGTCCCGGTAGGAAATGTGCATGAGTTCAAGTATCTGGGAGTCATCATGGATGATAAGATGAGCTTCCTCAAACTCATAGAATATATTTCTCGGAAGGCAGTGGNAAGTATCTGGGAGTCATCATGGATGATAAGATGAGCTTCCTCAAACTCATAGAATATATTTCTCGGAAGGCAGTGGTGGTCTTCCAGAAATTAAGAATAATTGAAAACACCAATTGGGGACTCAATTAAAGCGCTTTAAGAACAATATACAGGGCAGTATTTGAGTCCATCATATCATATGGTGCTGTGATGTGGTACCACAGAGCAGAACTTTTATGGCATAGGAGGAAGCTCATCAGTGCTCAGAGAGCAGCGCTGCTGACCGTGGCTGGAGCATATAAGCTGTACCAAATGAGTCGCTCCCAGTTGCCCGTTGACCTTTTGGTCAGGTACAGGGGAATAACAGCGGAGAGAGCACGGGCCGCAGGACTGACGAAAGAAGAGAAGAATTAAATCATGGATGGCTTTCTTGATGAGTGGCAAGAGAGATGGGATACTTCAGAAAAAGGTAGGCAAACATACGAACTGCTGCCCGATATTACGGCAAGAACGAAGTGTAAGTGGAAAAGAGCTAACCACTACAGTATGCAGCTGTATACTGGCCACGGGAATTTTAAAGCAAAGTTGCATAGCCTGCGACTCATGCAATCCCCGCTGTGTGAAGTATGTGGAATGAACGATACGGTTAAGCATGTGATTTCCGAATGTCTGAAGACAGAAGACATAAGAACTTGGTTGGCGAAAATCACAGAAGAAAAGNGGTTAAGCATGTGATTTCCGAATGTCTGAAGACAGAAGACATAAGAACTTGGTTGGCGAAAATCACAGAAGAAAAGGGCATTCACTTAGAAATTGGAAATTTTAATGACCGACAAAGATTTGCATAACATATGGAATGAGTTTGCTACTAAGATTGGTAGAAGGCTCGAAGACTTCGACAAGTGGCAAGAGCAATATTCTGATGCCATAATGGGGTATTCAGGTAAAGGCTTCAATAAAATGAAGTTGGAATATCCCATATTGGCGAGGAGGACAGGATTTTAAAAGAGAAAACCTATAGAATGCCGTGTAACGGCACAAAAAGAAAGTGANCCATATTGGCGAGGAGGACAGGATTTTAAAAGAGAAAACCTATAGAATGCCGTGTAACGGCACAAAAAGAAAGTGAATGGCCCGAAGAGACAAGAGGAGAAAGTGCCGTGCACTGTCTTGCTCACCAGAGTACAGTTGCAGTACGGGAGGATGGAGGGTATGCTGGCCTTCGGGCCTTAAAAACCTGTAAGAGGAAGCAATTTCTCATGTGTAGTGGGGGCCGCGGTGGTCACACTACCCGCCTCCCACCTAGGTGAACCGGGTTTGATTCCCGGCGGGGTCGCTCTCCGGATTTTCGCATGTGTGGGTTCGTGTCGGACGATCCCGTTGACCAGCGGGTTTCCTCGGGGATCTCCTGTTTCCCCGCCCTTGCATTCCGGCGCTGCTCCATCCTCACCTCACTTCACTCTCATCGGCTCTCAAGACCTCGATGTTAAGAGCCGCCCATATCTCTCCACTCCACTCATATGTGGCGTTAGAAATATTTTAGGAGCTCTTTAAACGATCACAAGCTTAAAATTTAAAAGGTTGCCATAAAAAACATACATGTACAAATTTGTAGCAGTATAAAAATTAATGTTATCAAACTATTTCTTGAGTAAATAACACTGGAAAATCAAGTGCAAGTAAAAAAATATATGATTAAATATCAAATGTTATATTTAATTATGAAAAATAAATTTATGAAAAAGTCTAAGATTGTTAATTTGTATTGTATTTTATAGTATTCAAAACATGCGGTTATTATGTAGTCAATTTAACTTTTTAACTGAATGCATTTTAAAGCCCTGCTTATAAGGTATATTACGAAGTTTTTATCATGAATTAGTTACTGTACAATTATGCTTATATATATATATATATAACAGGCCATGTATTCAATAAGATCATAAGATACAGGTTTGCTTTCCTTAATCCACTCTTAACTGTTCTAGTCCGTGCTCACGTAAAATTACACGCATTACAGTTAATTGGCAAAGATATTTTCGAACGTTGATTCCAAAATTGGACAACCGACCGTGTACTAGTTATAGTAAACTTTTTCCTGCACCCCATTTATCTTTACTTCTGGTTCCATTTTCGGGATGAGTGCCATGGCCACAATAAATTGCAATCGCAAGTCTTCTCTTCTGTCCCATCGGAGCTAAGTTGCTTCAGGAAGCAGCTTCATTTGCTTCTGTTTACCGGCACCATCATTTCGCGTTTTAACATGAGAATACACTACGCGTCATTTGCGTGTATAGGCTGTTCACGCCAAACTGAGCACTTTTGAAAGCCCTGNTTAACATGAGAATACACTACGCGTCATTTGCGTGTATAGGCTGTTCACGCCAAACTGAGCACTTTTGAAAGCCCTGCTTAAGATCTACTTGTGTGCAATTGTGTACCTTTACACAATTTGCAAAATTTACGTTGCAATGGGCCTGATCACCANCTTAAGATCTACTTGTGTGCAATTGTGTACCTTTACACAATTTGCAAAATTTACGTTGCAATGGGCCTGATCACCAGAGACGTGCAAAATTCGCGTTCTCGTTCGGTGACAGGATGGACTCCACCGCCCTATAAACAAACGAGCACAGTCCGTGGTTTCATTGGCCGCTGCTCTTTAATCGAAGTCATCTACCTGCTTGATCACCGCTTGATATTATCTTATTGGCTCAAGAGTTCTCCGAGGCGTGACAGGCATATTCCCGGGCAACGACTGAAGTCGGTCAAACGCACAGTAACTTGGAGTTCAGTCTGTCATTTAATAACATCGCACATTTTGCATGTTTTTACCGATCGCTTTATTCGGGCGACGGTCAAGTGAAACTGTGAAATTATTATAAAAGAAAGTATTTTACAAATTTGCAAACTGTTACACTTGTGCGCATTAAAAACAGAGAGCACAATAAATCGTTTCGGTATTCATAAATGTTTACCCAACACTTTTAATTCAACGTTAATACGTGAGACTAGTTTCCCTCCGTCGTTGCCAACTTTACTGCGCGAATGCCAGTTAGTGTGCCCGTTGAAATACACGCAGGTAGGGGCTGCGACGTTTTTCNGTTGCCAACTTTACTGCGCGAATGCCAGTTAGTGTGCCCGTTGAAATACACGCAGGTAGGGGCTGCGACGTTTTTCAAAAGTTGATTTCAAAAATGTTTAAATAACCGTAATCACCCTATACGTTAGTTTTACGTGTTTCATCGAACCTTAGCTCATGCGACACACCCTGCAGGACTCTGAACCTGCAATCAACACTCAGCATTCGGGTGACTTTATTCACTACGGCCGAACAGAGAATTAGGTACGACTGGGGCATCAGCCAATTGACAATTGACGTCTGCTTGAGTATGCACAGGTGTGTGAAGTCTGCCAGGGGCACCTCGTTACAACGAGAAATGTAAGGAGCTCTACTTTTTTTCTACTTTATAGGTGTAAATTCATTATCTCGCAAATTATCGAACACACTATGGTTTGCTTTTGACGCAGGAATGTGTCATTTAAAAAAAAAGAATTAACTACGGACTGCTTTGTCGATAGACGGCGATTGGCTGTTATTCTGTAACGAGAAAATTAAAACTATTTTTCACGATGAAAATGAGAACGTTTACGGAATGTTTTGCTTTAAGAGTCTCGGTAATTGAACGGAAAACCGGCCTTCCACAACACCACAGCGATTCCTGTTAAATTCCCGTCGGACACATGTCCGGGCCTTTTCACATGTGGCGAAACGTGGCGGACGTTGCCGTGGGCCGGCGGTGTTTTCTCGGGGTACTCCCGTTTCCAATCGCCCTTGCTCTCCACCGTTGCTCCACATTCTCCTCATTTTACCCTCACAGGCTCTGCATACCTCGCTGTTAAGGGGAAGAATCCTTGTCATCTTGAATTTACGTATTTTCCTCCATAACTTAATTTTCGGAGTCAAATCTAAAAACCAAGCCAGGCAAGGCGTAGGGAACATCTTAACAGTTATTTCGAAATCCAACTTATTTTTATTACATGATTAGTTTCACATCTGTAACCGAAATCAAATATTACCTAATTATTTAATAATGTCAATACCACATGGGAAAATACAGGCATAATTTAAACCGTACAAATTTCAAAACATTTCGTTAACTAGTCCTTTATGTCATGTCTGGCTTTGATTTTCATTACGAAGATTTGTAAAAAAAAAAATCTCAAACCCAAATCCTTTTTCTCAAACTTCAAAACCATTTTACTAGGAAGTCCCCTAACATAAAGTCGGGACAACATTCGAAGCAGTTACAACATTACTAGCCTTTGCGCACGGAACACCTTAGCGTTGTCGGTGTAGGTTGTTCAGGTTAATTGAGCACTTTGGAAAGCGCTGCTTAAGCTCTACTTTTAACCTCATTTTGTATTATTCCGCTGTATGCCAGGTTACATTAGCATGGACCATCTCACTTTTCATGCGTCATCCAAGTGCAACAACATAATTTTTTTTTTTGTAAAATTAATGTTTTAATAATGCGCAAATTCGTGCTCGTGTGTCTATAAAACAACAAATACTGATTTCAGTAGCCACGCATTTAAACAAACACTCGCAACACAAGGTCAAGGGGCCTCCTACTTAGAGCTTGAACTGCGCTGCAGTGTGTTGGATATGCAGGTCTTCTAACTAAACTGTTAAACGTGCGCCCAATATGCTGATCTACGAAAAGATTAAACACTTCAGACTATGCTTGTCGAACACTTTCAAGACGTCACGCAAATAAAAAATGCCTTTTCGGAGCACCCCAACATTGCTAAAAAAAAGCAGTTTTTTCGAAGCGTTTTATCTTATAATATTCCGGTCATATACTTACTAAAGTACTTCGAGGGGCCTGCATTGAACATCGCGCCAGACTTCCCACCAATACGATGATATGGTCATCGCTGAAAGTCCCATAGGTACACACAGCACGACGAGAAAACAGCACGCTTTATTCAATAAAATGCAATATCTCCAGTTTTGCACATCTATTCGCAGTGTAGGTATTTTTTTTTTNAACAGCACGCTTTATTCAATAAAATGCAATATCTCCAGTTTTGCACATCTATTCGCAGTGTAGGTATTTTTTTTTTAAGCAGATTTAATAATTTTGAGGTGTGATATTGGACAACAGTAGCTTCGTAAAATTGTAAAATTANATTTTTTTTTTAAGCAGATTTAATAATTTTGAGGTGTGATATTGGACAACAGTAGCTTCGTAAAATTGTAAAATTAAAGGTGGGATTAAGTTTCAAACACACATTAACATAATTAAAGGTATTCTAAATATAACATATTATAACAAACTACCTTTTAAAAAGTACATAAGTGATTACCATTGAAAATAAGTTTTGAAGTTGCCACAAATGCATTGAAAATCCACTGCGCCGGTTCAACTGTAGTTTTATTTTAAATTTCGCAATAAAATTAAAACAGCGAGGAGTTAAAACCATAACTGTAGGCGAACAAAGTTTCTGGTTCGAAAGAATAATGTTTCGTGTTTCGTATGGTGCAAAGAAACATTTCAGCTGAACTCAAACGTTGCGCCTAGCTAACAAACCAAGGGAAATACAAGATCGCGTAAGGTCAGCGGAGATTAGACAGTAAAAAAACGTACGAACGACGGGGCCTGGGTCAAATAGGCCGTATGTACGTCCTTACAGCTTCGACTACGTCTCTTCGCATAACTAGTACCGCCTTAATTATTTTCGAGGGTTTGCTTTGCCGTTTTCATTTCGTGATAAATAAACTACAGAAAGATATAACAGTATGATATGGAATTGATCTCTTCCATGAAAAGGTTAGTTAAGAAGGGCTGGGCTGACCAAACATGAGGAAAGCTGCAGGCATCACACACGTCACTCCCACCTACCTGGTGCAGAGAGCAAACACAGCGCCGACAGTGACAATCCATTTGATCACAGGCCAGCCAACTTTCATAAAGACGTACGGCAGTGGTGCGTCTGGGTCCTGGAATTAATCAAGTACACAAATATATGTTTTACCATTCCGAATTACCNGACGTACGGCAGTGGTGCGTCTGGGTCCTGGAATTAATCAAGTACACAAATATATGTTTTACCATTCCGAATTACCTATTCATGTCACAGTACAAGAATAATAATATGTGTTTTTATCCATGTCGTAACTGAGCACAAACTCACGCTGGGAATCCTTTTGAAACGCAATATTACTTTATCAAACAAATATATCATATACGTAAAAAAATTTAAGAGGAAAAAATTTAGTCTGTTATGCATGTTGACGTGTCTTACGCTCAGAACGACTTGTATGCAAACTATAATTAGATAAGTACTCTGTGATTAANGACGTACGGCAGTGGTGCGTCTGGGTCCTGGAATTAATCAAGTACACAAATATATGTTTTACCATTCCGAATTACCGATTCATGTCACAGTACAAGAATAATAATATGTGTTTTTATCCATGTCGTAACTGAGCACAAACTCACGCTGGGAATCCTTTTGAAACGCAATATTACTTTATCAAACAAATATATCATATACGTAAAAAAATTTAAGAGGAAAAAATTTAGTCTTTTATGCATGTTGACGTGTCTTACGCTCAGAACGACTTGTATGCAAACTATAATTAGATAAGTACTCTGTGATTAACAAATACTGACCTGATCGTAATAAGGCCACATCATTGTCAGAACTGTAGAAATCCCAAAATACGCTGCAAAGATTATTAGGAGAGATACAATAATAGCAATGGGAATAGACTTCTGAGGGTTTTTCGCCTCTTCTCCTGAAACAGACAAACAACACAACTGTTGTAGATCATGTCCTTACGAGCAGTTTTTAGTCTGTTCGAATAATTTATTTTCCTAGCTCTGGCAAAATTCAGAAGGAGAAAAAAAAAAACTAGTATTATAAATTTTTTTTTTTAATCAGTACAAATGTCTTCTTATGTAGAAGCAAATTAATTATTCTGATTGTCCCTACTGACAAAGGTTTATTGCTCAGTGTTTTTTGTAAAGCAATACGCATAAATTGTAACGAGAAAAGTATTATCTTAATTCAGTTAATTTAACAATGAAAGAAGTGTATTGCAGATAAATATCTTATACTCGAATAAAATCTGCACAATGATCTCTAATAAACACTTTAAATAAAAAATTTGAGACTTATTTTAGTAGTTATTGTAGAATGCTTTGTTGTTACAGTGACGTGTGAACAGGAGGCTTATTTAAGGGGGGCCAATAGGGCCTTGCCCCCCCCCCCCGAAATTAAAAAGAAAAAATTACACAAATACAAAAATATATAAGAAGTGGACGGTTCAGAATCTTAACACACATGGAAACATTTTTTCTTTGCGGGAAGTTGCACTGCATAAAAAAAGGTTTCAATATCCATAGAGACCTGAAAGTAACATGCCACAATTATTAAAATGTTTTCAGCAGATTGATTTTTGCAGTTTTCTTTTAAGTCACGAAAACACAGTTGTTGGTTTCGTGGTTGTTCCGACGCCACTTCCTAGATGGCAGCACCAGTTAAAAGAAAATAGTTTTTGGAGTTGCAACTGCGACTGCAAGAGACACCACACATTCTGCGTGTTTACTGTTTAGAGAGGAGTTCTTGTACAACACGTAATACCATCGTAGCTTTACGAGTGCAAAAGTTTGAAATGTAACCGTATGAAGTAAAGGGACGTTAAATATTACTGTATCGGTGACGACGATATACCAGAAAAATGAAGTGATCTACACATCAGAGCTCGATTCATCAGTTTTTTTTTTTACCAAGAAAACATGTAGGCCTATAGAAGTTAAAAGTGAATCAAGAGAAACAGTATCGTGCAGCAGCTCGCCTTCTACATCGAGTGCAGGTGGAACAGTAAGTGCACATGGAGAGAATCCAGTAGAATTCCTCATTGTAAATAATGAAAGTGGGTTTAATAATTCATGGGAGACAACTCATAACGTATATGATATCTGGAATTACTCCGGTCATCGCAGATCAGTCAAATCGCTTAACAATGCAGAATATATTGCTATTTTAAACAATATAGATTCCTAGCAATAATTATAGATTTCCCAAGCAAATCATACCAGATCAAACCCACTCCAGGTCTTTTCAGCTCAGTTGACCAGATGAGTTTAACTGGTTATCATATTCATAAATGAAAGGCGGCTCCCTCCTTATGTAAATATTGTGTGTTGTTTGTTCATAACAATGCTGTAGGCCAACAAAATCATCAACAATTGGGGGTTTTGGTAACAAAACCTTTCATTAACTTTAAAAAAGCAAAAGAGGTTTTTAAACAGCATGAGAACTCCAGATACCACAAAGATGCCATGTTGACAGCTGATAATATTAAATCAATTATCAGTAAAAAAAACTGATAGTGTAATTAATCAGCTTGACGCGCAAAGAAAAAAAGACGTAGTTGAAAATAGAAAGAAACTATTACCAGTCACACATACTGTTCGGTTATGTGGCAGACAACAAATATCATTAAGAGGTAAGCATGATGCTGGGTGAATAAACCTTCATGAACCAATAAAGAATGATGGCAATTTTCGTTCCTTACTTAGGTACAGAGCTAACAGCGGCTATGTGGAGCTGAGGGAGCATTTAGAATCTAGCGGAGGTAAAAGTATGTACACTAGTTCTGTCATTCAAAATGATCTAATAACCCTTTTTAGGAATTTAATTAAATCCAAAATCGTTACCATAATTAGAGAAACCAAGCTCTATTCAGTCCTAGTTGATGAAACGACTGACACTAGTCAAGTAGAACAATTTTCTTTGTGTGCAAGATACGTCGATGAAGAGTCAATGAAACTCAGAGAAGATTTTCTTGGTTTTGTTCCCGTTTACGACGTAACAGGTTGTGCTTTAGCTAAGCTTTAATGGATAGCCTAATACAAATGGGGTTCAACTGAAATGTTGTGAGAGGCCAGGGATATGACGGTGCTGCTAGCACGCGTGGAGAGTTCAGAGGAGTACAGGCCTATATTGAAGAGAAAACCCCATTCAGCCCTTTATACACATTGTTTCTGCACATTCATTAAATTTGTGCTTTCTGATGCTAGCAAAGTTCCCTTTATTAAAAACTTTGTGGGCGAAATTGCAGAAGTGTGTGCACTCTTTCATACTTCAGCTAAATGAACACGTGTTTTAAAAGCAGCAATAAATGAATGTTGCACTTGAGTCTAAGAGAAGAAAAAAAACTTGTCTCCTTGCTGAAGCCCGCTAGTTTCAGCACCATGATGCTGTGCTGCTGCTCAAAGAAACTCTTTAACCAATTATAACCATTCTAGGCACCATTGAACTGACGTCAAACCACTCTTCAGTTAAGGCCCATACATTGGTCAACTCAGTATGCCGGTTTCAGTTCATCGTAAGCACATTTGTTTTGAGTAGTATGCTGTTCACAACATGCAATCTATCGGAGGCGCTTCAGAACAAACAAATAGATTTGTCTCAAGCCATTCAGATGATATCTCATGTTATAGATATGTTATCTGTAAGACGTAAAGAAGCAAATGCACACTTCCGATCTTTATATGAAGAAATTAAAGAATTTGCAGAAAAAGTAAATATACCAGAAGTTCCTCTAATTTGCAAAATTGCAAACAGCGTGCTGTAATGTACCGTGTACTTCCCCAGAAGAGCATCGCCGAGCAGTGTACATTCCTTGCCTTGTAGACTTTTCCAGTGCACTTAAAGATAGCTTCCAAACTCACAAAGAAACAATTGTGTTGTTACAATGTGTCCTTCCAGAACTATGCATCAAGAATTTCATCACTCGAGCCAGCTGTCGCATTTTGTGAGAGAGACTTGTGTTACAAAGAAGCAGTTCACAGTGAATATGCATTATGGAAAGAAAAGTGGGGTCGTGAAAGTGAAAGAGGCATTCCAGAAACTGCTGTTGATGGCAGCACGTGACAAGATGTGTTTCCCAAATACTTTTATTCTTTTAAAAATATCAGCTAATCTTCCGGTTTCAACGGCCACTGCATAAATAAGTTTTTCTAGCCTAAGACGGTTCAAGTCAGATTTAATGAATACGACGTGTGAATGGCGATTAAATGGACTTGCTTTGCTAGCCATTCATCGGGATATTCATGTAAGTGATGAAGAAATCCTGGATAAATTTGCTAGTGTACCAAGGAAACGAAATTTTGTTTTGTAAAAAGAATAATTTAACGTAACGAAGTAGTCAACTTGTTACCTGTGTTCGGCAGGCCTACTGTAGCCACTTTAAAGCTACGTTATTCGCTAGAGTATCACGAGAGCTTGCTATTTTTTATAAAAACATATTTCATGTACAATAGTGATGATGTGCAGTCCTATTTCCAGTTATTTATAATTTGTTACTTGTTTCGTGAAAACTTAATTTTAGTTTTCTATAAAAAGTAACTTTACGTAATACAGTAAACTCTTATCGTATGTTCACTAATTTTACTTTTTTTTACATGTTACAGCTATGCAGCAAATTAAAAACAAACTGCATACTTTACACATTAATTTAATTGAACCATGTAATGCGAAAATGTAATTTACTTTCATATTAGAATAAGAATTATTGACAAATTATCGTATAAAGTACAATGACGTAAAAAGAAAAACCTATATACGCCCCTGCGTAAGAAAGTCATGTTGTTACATGCAGCCGCTCCACGTCCCTTCCCATGTCACATGTGCTTCAAGGGCACGCGGCGATATAATCGGTAACCTGAGAAGAGAGCGCAGTTACAAAGGGGCCAGCGCATTACACGAACGCGTGCCGCGATAAGTCGATCGGGACTCGTGCCACTTACTGTCCTTGGAGGATTGAAAGTCTTGTGTTATCGTTGTAAGAATGTTCTGGTCATCGCCCTCACCTCCCTCAGCACGACTCGGGGTGAGAGGAACCTTCTGGGTCGTTTAATCTGATCTATATAAGCCGCTAGGGGATAATAAGTGAAACAGTAGGGGTAGGCATCTTAATGATGTAAATAACAGACGTGTGTGGTTTTGTAATGTAGTAAATAAATTAAGATATCAAATTAATTAATTTTATTTTTGTCAAGACTCCACCCTTCACGAACTCAGATACACCTCTGGCGGCTTGAAACAATATTACTTCCTAATTGAATTATTAACTTTTAACTTCCCCGCTTTATGCTGTCCGGCTAATCGGGAGCTAAAAATTAAAATCAGGTCTATAAGCTGTTCGCGGTTAATTGAGCACTTTTATAAGTCATAGCAAGGCATCTTCTTTTGCGCCAATATTGTATAATTTTACAATATGTAAAATTAACTTTGCTGACTATCTGGACATTAACTAGTGCGTATACCCTAGTTTGCATAAAACATATAAAAGAAATAACATAATTCCTATGTACATAAATTTAATTTCACAATTTTGTTACTGCGGTAAACGCGTGATTACATTACCTGCATAAATTAACGGCGAGCCAGCCATAAAAACCACACGCACATAATTTCCTTAATTTCCTTGACCCTCGTATGGGACGTTGTAAGGGGAATAACTGCTGTACGAGTACACAGCAGAAAACCTCGTTTAGTTAGGAAAGCAGGGATGTACATCGAGTCACGCGAGGGAGATGCCATTCGTTGTTAAACCATATTCTGTAGTCTCATTTAAACCCCTGCTGCCAATAAGATCAAGCAAACGCACATTTTTATTGGTCCCGATAAATTACACAGCTTTATGCTTATAATTAGTACAGTCTCATATATAATTTATTTCGCTGCAAAGTTTATTTGTTCCTGAAAAATTTAACCGGGATTCGCACCTATAGCTTAGTGACCGAAAGGTNAGCATGAGAACTCCAGATACCACAAAGATGCCATGTTGACAGCTGATAATGTTAAATCAATTATCAGTAAAAAAAAAAAACTGACAGTGTAATTAATCAGCTTGACGCGCAAAGAAAAAAAGACGTAGTTGAAAATATAAAGAGACTATTACCAGTCACACATACTGTTCGGTTATGTGGCAGACAACAAATATCATTAAGAGGTAAGCATGATGCTGGNACTATTACCAGTCACACATACTGTTCGGTTATGTGGCAGACAACAAATATCATTAAGAGGTAAGCATGATGCTGGGCGAATAAACCTTCATGAACCAATAAAGAATGTTGGCAATTTTCGTTCCTTACTTAGGTACAGAGCTAACAGCGGCTATGTGGAGCTGAGGGAGCATTTAGAATCTAGCGGAGGTAAAAGTATGTACACTAGTTCTGTCATTCAAAATGATCTAATAACCCTTTTTAGGAATTTAATTAAATCCAAAATCGTTACCATAATTAGAGAAACCAAGCTCTATTCAGTCCTAGTTGATGAAACGACTGACACTAGTCAAGTAGAACAATTTTCTTTGTGTGCAAGATACGTCGATGAAGAGTCAATGAAACTCAGAGAAGATTTTCTTGGTTTTGTTCCCGTTTACGACGTAACAGGTTGTGCTTTAGCTAAGCTTTAATGGATAGCCTAATACAAATGGGGTTCAACTGAAATGTTGTGAGAGGCCAGGGATATGACGGTGCTGCTAGCACGCGTGGAGAGTTCAGAGGAGTACAGGCCTATATTGAAGAGAAAACCCCATTCAGCCCTTTATACACATTGTTTCTGCACATTCATTAAATTTGTGCTTCCTGATGCTAGCAAAGTTCCCTTTATTAAAAACTTTGTGGGCGAAATTGCAGAAGTGTGTGCACTCTTTCATACTTNTCTGATGCTAGCAAAGTTCCCTTTATTAAAAACTTTGTGGGCGAAATTGCAGAAGTGTGTGCACTCTTTCATACTTCAGCTAAATGAACACGTGTTTTAAAAGCAGCAATAAATGAATGTTGCACTTGAGTCTAAGAGAAGAAAAAAAACTTGTCTCCTTGCTGAAGCCCGCTAGTTTCAGCACCATGATGCTGTGCTGCTGCTCAAAGAAACTCTTTAACCAATTATAACCATTCTAGGCACCATTGAACTGACGTCAAACCACTCTTCAGTTAAGGCCCATACATTGGTCAACTCAGTATGCCGGTTTCAGTTCATCGTAAGCACATNACGTCAAACCACTCTTCAGTTAAGGCCCATACATTGGTCAACTCAGTATGCCGGTTTCAGTTCATCGTAAGCACATGTGTTTTGAGCAGTATGCTGTTCACAACATGCAGTCTATCAGAGGCGCTTCAGAACAAACAAATAGATTTGTCTCAAGCCATTCAGATGATATCTCGTGTTATAGATATGTTATCTGTAAGACGTAAATAAGCAAATGCACACTTCCAATCTTTATATGATGAAATTAAAGAATTTGCAGAAAAAGTAAAAATACCAGAAGTTCCTCGTATTTGCACAATTGCAAACAGCGTGCTGTAATGTACCATGTACTTCCCCAGAAGAATATTATTGCCGAGCAGTGTACATTCCTTAGCTTGATGACTTTTCCAGTGCACTTCTCAAGACCTTTATTGCTATCTGTTGGCACAGCCGCGAAACAATTTACTCCAACGCCAACACTGACTATTGTGCCATGGAACGTACTGTACACCAATTAAAAACCATCAACACCACCAACTACCACCACCACCACCAACCTCCAATTGTGCCAGGGCCTTAGTACTCACCCGTGGTGGCGACGCAGTCAAACCCGACAAAGCCGTAGAAGCACTTGGCTGCACCAGCCATCACGCCCGCCACCCCGAACGGCATGAACCCCCCGTCACCCACTGGTTCTTTCGTCGGAGGGATCTCCGACACGTCTATCTTCCAGTTGTGCAGGTCAGCTGAAATGCGAGACAGCGCGTGAAGACGTTAGAGTAACACAAAAAAATATCTTGAACACTTATAGCAGCCCTGCTGAGCTCTGCACTCCTACGTGGCCTTTCTTAACGAATACCGCCACGTCATGAAAACCTTGCAAATGTTTATTTTTAATATATCTTTAAATAAACATTAAAATTTATANACAAAAAAATTATGAATGACCAAAATTAAAAAAAAAAAAATCTTTACGTGGCAGTATTCTTTTAAAAAAAGCTGCGTTGAGTATTTTTTTGTTTGAAACAGTTATCTTTAAAATTAATACGTTGAGAAGGAATTTCTTTAAAATATATTCCTCATTTGAACTCTGTGGCCGCAGAATTTGTAAGCTTCAAAGACATGTTTATTTCTGTTATGTTCTCAATTAGGTCGTAGTTCATTACACACCGCGTCTAGGCGAACTTGAGCCAGTAACAGACTTGCAAGGAAACAAGAACCGAATCCCGTGGCACCTCATATTTGGTAAAAATGCCCACTCACTGGGCTAACAGCCAATTAACAGAATCCTACAGGTAGTTGAAACTGCGAAATTTTGTTGTCCATAGTACAAAAAATTTTGTCAATTTCAGACTGACTCATTACTAATACCACATTCGTCTGTCAAAGAGACGTTCTTACATTTTCTTCTAACGAATAACTAATAATATAAAGAAATATTTTCCGTCTTACATTATTTATGTTAAATGCAAATATTTCCAGGCCGGGTGGTTTTATCGTGCTCTCGTATTCTCCCCTCTTGCCGTGTTCATTTCATGTCCAACCTTCCAGAATTATAAGGATTATAGGATCCAGTTCCATCATGCGTAAGTTACAGTCATCCATGTTCTTCTCTGCGTTTGGCGGCAAATAATGAATAAATTTTAATGGTAATTCTGAAGATTCTCCCATAATTGCTGTGGTGCAACACTATTTTTACATACGTAAGATTGTCGGATAAGTTCAGTGTCGGGTATAGATAAAGTACACGATATTACTCAATTAAAATGGGCAGAACGAAATAAAAAAAAGTCATACGCGTTGTTGACATAACCAGTAGAGATCCGAATATTTCGCGAATTCATTTGAGAAAAGTTAAACTTCAACCACGTGAAGATTGGAGTTTGTGCTTCTATTGTACCGCAGTTTGTTAAGCACGCCTCCCCCTCCCCCCCCGGGCCCCTTCCAACCAATAACGAACCTGCAAGGGAAACAAGGACCGAATCCCGAGTTACCTGGTCTGGAGTTTAACTGGAGCAATATCCAATGAGAAACTAACTGAGTTTCGAGTACGCAAAGGATTGTGGAGTTTAGCTTGTTGCCGAATGAATCCGCTAAATTTCCGGGTCTCTAATAATAAGTCGTATTTTCCTTTCTCTACATTCTGTATAGCATTCAAAATTTCTGGCTGGGATAGTGAAATGAGTAATAATTATGTGTGCGTATTCATAATTAGAAAACACACGTCGTGAACATGTGTCAATCAACGCACAAGCCACCACACGTAGACGGCTGGCAATAGCTTTGAAAAAAAAAACAGTTTGATGCAAAATAAAGACCGCAGCACTCACCTTTAATAGCTCCTGCTACGATGACTGTTAATATCACCACGATGTTGAAAATGGTGAACAGGTTGTTCATAATAGTTGACTCTTTCACTCCGATCGCCAGCAGTCCTGTGGACCAAACAAACTCGTGAATATCCCACACCACTTTTTTTTTTCTTTTCAGAAACTAAAGTTTATTTTCGAAACCTTCTTACAGTTAGTAGCGCGACGCTTTTCGTGAGATGTTATAAAAATTTTCAAAAACTAACTTACTGCATCTGTCATTTAATATATCGTATTGATTGATATGTATAAAGTAACAATGACGAAGAAAAAAAACTGTAAAGAAACCAGTATGGCCAGACTTTTCACAGCCGATAATTAGAGGTAGTGAAATTTCGCGAAAAGATTTCAAGACAAGTCATATTTCAAAACATTGTATCTTAATTGGCCGGATTACTTTCTGACACGTGTTAACTGTCTGCACACGAATCACGTAGGAGCCTTGCTGATGTTGCCTAATTCTGATGTAGCCTAATTAGGAAAACGCCTTCTCAAGCAGACGTCAACCAATGGCAGTAGACAAACTGTTGTTGGGTGCTTATAGTATTGAAATCTGCCGTGTACTTATATTTTTTTCGCGAAAAATCACCAGCCCTACTTGTAATACTTTGCCCTGGACCTAACGATTGTTACTCACGCGTGTGCCGGTCCAGGAACTCTGCGAGTTGATTAGAAACAAAACACGTGCGCCAGTTCTTACTTTGAGTGGCATAAAAACAAATAAAGAAAAGGATTTCTGTTTCCCACTTACTTGAATATTACTCCTGCAGTAATACTTTAATTAAGACCGCGAAATTTTTTCCCCATTCGCTACCAAAATTACTGCAGGTTCTCCACTCGCGAGTTTCTTGCTATTGTATGTGCTTATACTGGCAGGTATTGTTCAAAGCTTGAGCGTAGTTCACGTGTTAGATTCATTTTGAATCAATGAATAGAATTCATGCTTAAATTAGCCATAAATTAAGCCCCAAATGCGGACAACAGAGATAATGGTTTTATGGCATTACTAACGCCGAAGTAATTTATGATTAAGTACATTTTTAAAACTTTTGGCACCAAATCAGTTGTTATAATCATAAAAAAAAATATGAAAATGTTATTATTTTTTTTCCTTTGATTTAGTATTAGCACCAAACAGCTATTAATGTGATGTAACTGAAACGCAAAATGTCCCCAAAACATTGAAGAGAATTCTCACCTTAAACTCTCTTTAGCATCTCTCTAAGAATTGGCGTGCATCCTGCTAAATTTTAGAGTGCACGTTGCCTCGAGTGAAGACTTCAAGGGGGCCGCGGTGGTGTAGTGGTTCGACCACTCGCATCCCACCTAGCCGAACTGGGTTCGATTCCCGGCGGGGTCTCTCCCGGATTTTCGCATGTGAGAATCGTGCCGGACCATGCCTCTGGTCTGCGGGTTTTCTCGGGGACCTCCCGTTTCCCCCGCCCTTGCATTCCGGCGCTGCTCCTTACTCGCCTCACTTCGCCCCTCATCGACTGTCAAGATATCGATGTTAAGAGCCGTCTAAATCTCTCCACTCCACCTCCACTTCACTGCTTCAGTGTGACACGAACATGGTTTACCTGTCAAAAGCATCACGATCCCAAAAGACAGGAAGTNCTCCACTTCACTGCTTCAGTGTGACACGAACATGGTTTACCTGTCAAAAGCATCACGATCCCAAAAGACAGGAAGTCCGGGTACTTGGAGAGGAAATTTATATGAATGGGCATGGCTTCAATCATCGTGTTCTGCATCGTTTTGTTTGTGAGGCTGTCGATGTAGCTACTGAGTCCGCGAGCTACACTCGCAGTGCCTGAAATAAACAAACAAGTATTATCAATAAGAACAGAAACATTTGGGAATACACGACTCGGCAATAGTAAGCATGACATCATTAAACATACAAAAATATAGTCCATTCACGTTTTCTTCCAACTTTTTNACGACTCGGCAATAGTAAGCATGACATCATTAAACATACAAAAATATAGTCCATTCACGTTTTCTTCCAACTTTTTTTGGAGCCCTGCAACTTTTTACTTACAGGATATTGCTCCTCCTCATGCAAACAAAGTTTAACCGAGTCTAGAAAATTATACCAAATGGACAACGCCCGGCNACGACTCGGCAATAGTAAGCATGACATCATTAAACATACAAAAATATAGTCCATTCACGTTTTCTTCCAACTTTTTACTTCCAGGATATTGCTCCTCCTCATGCAAACAAAGTTTAACCGAGTCTAGAAAATTATACCAAATGGACAACGCCCGGCNCCAGGATATTGCTCCTCCTCATGCAAACAAAGTTTAACCGAGTCTAGAAAATTATACCAAATGGACAACGCCCGGCATTCAAGCACACTCAGTGTAATAATATTTTGCGTAAGAACTATTTCTTACTAGGTATTGCCGACATACCTATTTTCTCCGTCTTCGTTCATATTAGGCTAATTATAAACTCAATATTATGATTTTTACGTAAAATATAAGCAAATGTTCAATTCAACTAAAATAAGGCACGTTCATGTTAACCCTTTCAGACCCACTTTACTTTACGGTATCAGGTGATGCAAAACAAAAAATTGTATCATGTAA
>NQII01003810.1:36899-238802 GCA_002778355.1 Clitarchus hookeri | reverse complement strand
GGAAGTGTATTATATTTGGACACAATTCTGCTGCTTGGCAAGACAGTGGATTACATAAATAGAGATATCGAGGATCTCTGTGAGCAATATATCTCTAGAAATGACGATCAAAGCATTATGACAACTGTTAGTCTTTCTCAGATGAGCTCGATTGTCGACAGTATTTTCACTCCTATGTCTAGCCGAGTCGAGGTCAATTCTGCAAGCCGGAATGACCCTCGAACACTTTATGCATAAGCTAACGGAAGACCTGCCTGCATTTCGAAACGCTTGAGAAAAACCAACTGTTACGGTCGGGAAACAATGATTATGGTGGATACCAATATTGGCTGTCAGATTTCCGTTGCTATATTATCGAAAATTACGCTTTTTTCATGGAACACAATGTTAATTATCGACATGGTTATGGAAACCACTCAGAAAAAAAGCACATTAACTATACTAGTATACCATACTTTCTAGTGTGGAGTGTCCGTGCTTTCTCAATTATCACACTTACAACTTTTGTGCCGCAGTATGTATCCGACAAGAGAGAGAAGACCATTCTACTGCTGCATTAGTTAAGTATTATGATATGCATGAACCCAGCCACCATAAAGGAGATGGAGATATTTCCCCTGCAGGTGTTTGAAATGCCAATGGTTTGCAGTGCATATTTTTGTTTTAGCTTGGATCGCACCACATTTTTCTCTCTCATGAGATCCTGGGCAACTTACATGGTTCTCTGAGTGCAGCTACCCTAACCTGTTTTATTGTTGATTGCTAACATGAATGGTGATTTAGCTAGATATGTGGCCACCATTCACATTCGTTTGATTGCTTAAGATCAAAACCCAAATCAGCGTTATCGGTCTGTGTAATACTAGTCACAGAATGTAAACAAGGAGGTCGTTATAAACTGGACAATCAGTTAAAAAAATGGGTAATCGGTGTGTGGTACATGTTCATTTTCATGTCCGTAGATGTAAATATTAAAAGAAGTAAATATATTTTGTGTTTCATAAATAAACGGGGATAAGAATGTGAATGTAGAACGCCACAAAATATAAAGTACAACTGGGTTTCGTCCAGCGACCTCTGTACTCATTACTCCGAACTATCACCTAACAGTGTAAAAAAAATATAATTTCAAATGAACATTAACCATTTTGCCAAGAACATTTCGTGTAATATTAGCGTATTGTGCATTGAAACCTATTTACAAAAATTAAAATATAAACTGTTTACACGTACTCACTATGTTAAAACTTCACAACGGGTTATAATTTATAGCAGTAAAATAAGTAAATTGTATCAATCACCACGATGAAACTAATTTTAAGCACCGTAATTTTTTATACTTGGTTTTTTTATTTGGGTCCTTTTCAACTTCATGAAATTTGTAGTGTAACTAAACTACTATATACTCTCCAAGGACGCTCATCTTTTTAAATCCATAGCGGCGAGGGTAGATGTCCTTAATGCTAGTATTTGTAATCAAATTACGGCCTAAATTAGGAATGATGTGCAGGTACATGCTAAGGTTTTATTATTAGGAATTAATTTGATTTAGTTTTTCACACATACTGTTACTTTATTTTTCTGGAATTTTCAATGCAACTCTCAATGCCTTAGAAGTGAACAGGGAATTTTATGCATAATATAATATTGGAAGGAATATAAGAACGAAGACAGTGGATAAATCGAAAATCATTTTATGATTTGAAATTGCAGATCTTATTGCTTCTCTTAATTAAATCACTAATATCGCAAAGACTAAAACATTTTTTACAGGCAAATTTATAAAATTTAAACGTTACTGAGCGAGACTGGGTTTAATTAAAAATTTAGTTCAATATTCAGATTTGATAACAAAATTCATGTTTGATCAAATGATTCCATTTCGTTGTATGCAAAAGGAGAACGTTACTAATTCCTCTACTATCGGGAAAGTATACTTTTAGGGAGCATAAGAGAGACTAGAATATTACACCTACTAGTACTTCAATCCCAAACATTGTGTCATGCTCTGATTTCTACTTTTGTGTGATAAATATCCAGGATTTTTTCCAATAATTTAATACCTATAAATAATGACATAAATGCTTTTCTATGGAAGCAGGGTGCGGAATAATTACTTTAATGGGCATTTGATTGCTTCTTTGCAAATTTGTTCGTGAACGATGTGATGAGACGCTCCAAGTATGGCATTTATAGAGTAATTCTAAAGTATTCGTGAGCGTTTGCTTTTTAACAATTAATTTTTATATGAATGTATTCCAGCTAGAGTGAGAGTTTTAACAGCAATATCGAACTATTCAATATTTCTTTAAATGCAGTGAAAATATCAGTTAACTTTGCCTCTGTTACGTTTCTTTGTTTCTCCAAAATCTCAAGAAGATCATTTTAAGCATGGAAAGGTACATAATGTAAGTAAGTATCCACAGTCTGCAACATGTTGGCAACATTCTCGAGGTGTACAATTTATCTTTGTATTACTTCGAAATATATTGAGAGTAAGTACTTGTCACACTGTCAAACTGAAAAACCCCGCAGCCAGTATTTTGACTGGCTTTTGTGTTAGATCAGTTCCTCCCAGAGTTTCGTTGATAATCAATAAATGTTGTGAAAATAATCATATTGACTTATACTTTTCAGTCCATCGTGTGTCGCACAGTAAGGGGATGTTTGGCAAAAGTTTTCTATGCAAAACATACTCTCTTTAAGATGATATTTCAACCTTCAAATTCCTGTTACAAATTTCTAACCCTTTGCACAACAGTAAAATCATAACAAGAGTTAGATGAGAGTGCAAGCAACGTAGGGAAAATTGCAAGGTGTTTGAAGTTATCATATATAAAACATTCTTTAGAACACTAGATTCAACGTTTGGATGGGAGAGGAGTTGAAACTAGCGTCCCACTCCAAAAACCACAAACCCAGATCACTTCCTTATGATGGTCGTTGACACACACAGAGTCAATTGTTAAAACACTTAGTAAGGTACTGCTCTGAAAGGAAGATACATGAACAGTAGATGCCTAGAATGTTAGGGAATTTATATTTTACAAGTTTAAACGTCAGAGTCATGTGTACACTGAAAAGACCAGAGGTTTTATGTTTTATATATCGACTGCTGCCTCATTGAGAAGTCATTTATATACTTTGCATTACAAGTTCACTCTATTTCCTCTGCAGCGCTATGAACAGCGTATCAAATAATCTTCCCTCTGATTATAAATACAACATAATTCAACACTTGTATGGCATCTACACTGGTACTTAATAAAGGGACTCGTTTCATAATTTATTTGTCTGCAGAGTGAAAGCAGAAAATTAAACAATCCATAATGATTTTTTTAACAGCACGAGAATATGGATTCCTATTAGCATATTTTATTAACTCGCCTTGTTAGAGTAATGAAACTCAATCACATTAAATGAAGGAAATGTGCAGATCGATAGTTAATATATGTATGAACTATTTATGATGCACACTAATTAAATTAATGGATTCTACTTTATTTAAAAGTACTATGATGTAGCTTGGAGTGTGATGCATATCTCAGACTTGTATTACAGTTAAGTTGTATATTATATTTCGATGCCAGTCTTCACGTGCATTTTGAATAATTACAAGAATCGAGACTGTAACCCGAGTTTATTCAATCACGAAATATCTACTATTTTATACATTTATACATATATTTTTAAAAATCATAATTTTGGGCACATATCTGACTAGCATATCGTATCAGTGCTATACACCTCTCCAAGATGACCAAACTGTTTTATCATCGTCATAAAAGGTCAGCCGCAATGGAAATACCCGCATATTCAAAGAGTTTTTACTCACCTGTAATACCGTTGTTTCTACTTCTGAAAATACTTGGCTTGGAGCGAATCAAAAATCAAGAAAACGATGACCTACACGTTAACAGAACATGCAAAGAAGCGTTATTCAAACTGCTGCTTACATATTTTTGCTTATTATAGAATTATTTTTTTTATTTTGTCCTATAAGTTCTCTTCAAAGGGAAACATGTATATTTTGCGCATGGTCATTTTCTCCCTCGCAGGTTTCTTGTCCATTGTTTGGGTTGTTGACACACTCTTCAAATACTTATAATTCCAATTTTGGGAAATCCTTAGAATAATACGTCACATGGATGAAAATATTCCTAACATGAATTGGATAAAATATCTAGATTTCAGCGTATTTATATAGATTTGACTTTCCAACATGGCAGTGTTTCTGAGTTTCGTTCATTCCAAAAATTTTAATTTCCCAGACGATTTTGACAATATCTGGCTTATCGCAAAATTATTGGCGGATGTAATCACGAAGATGGGACTTTGTGATATTTGGACACGATTATGCTGCTTTGTTAGTTCGTAGATTTCAGAAATCCAGAAACTGGACATTTTTATGGGGAATATTGTCATCACAGAATTTGTAACTCTGAGTGCGGCTATGTTTGTATTCTTAACCGTGAGATATATTGATGAGAGTAGTTGAACTCTGATGTCCAGTCAGGTCGTGTTTCTTTCTGCACATCAAACTGCTCTGTGCAGAACCCATGCGACTGCCAGCGACATAACTGCCACCATTTTGAAGCGCTTGAGAGAAACCTACTACTGCCTGCAGGAAACAATGGCTATGGTGAACTTCACTTTTGGATTCCAGATATTGGTTTCCTTGATATCCAACATAATTTATCTTACATGACACACACATATAACTATCGAAATATTGATGTACACTACCCAGAAAACAAGTAACGTAAATAATAAAAACGTACAAATTAAGTAATGCGGATAAATGTCACTTATGAAATTATAACATTTATAAGTTTTCTTCGATTGTTTGTAGATAATAAAAGTGAGAAGACTTTATCACTGCTGCACAAATTAAGCTTCAAGAGATCTCTCACCCCAGCCACCATGAAGGAGCTGCGAATGTTCTGACACCCGGCTTTTGGAACACTCCTTGGAATTCAGTGATTGGTGTTTTTTCAGCTTGGATCGCATCACTCTCTTCTCATTTATGGGTTACCTGGCAACTTAGGTATTATATTTATTTCGATATTTTCTTACCATATATGTTTGCTGAAGCAACATTCGCCAATAAATTACAATTACTCCATTAAAAAAAATTGCAGAAATTTCTTTGTAATATCACACATAAATTGCATGAAGTTGGAACATTTCATTTAGTCAAAACTAAACTTTTTTCATTAAGTACAATCTAAGATTTCCTGAGTTGTCTATTTTTGTGAGGAATAAATTTCATATAACTAAAGGCGACAATGGTGTGACATATACAATCTATTATAGTAAGTATTTAAAAAATAAATACATCTTTTGAAATTCTCAAGAACAGTGTTTTTTGGATTTGTGATCATTAGATTTGCCTGTTTGGAAATTTCACATCTTTAAATATTAGCACCTTTGTGTGTGTAATTGTACTGTCCAGATTTCTACATACATTAAAAGATGAGTCGATACACTGTGATCTTAAATTCATGTGTCACCTTCTTCAATTGCAGATGAGTTTGGATTATATCTTGTTTTTGACACACGATAGTTTTGTATGGGAGTTAACTATTACGATCACATTATAAATCTATCATCGTCTTGAAAAGGTGAGAACCTACAATGGTAGTCAAGCTGTGCTCATACTGGCGTGAGCTGGTCATGCGTGACTGGCNGCTGTGCTCATACTGGCGTGAGCTGGTCATGCGTGACTGGCAACTTACGTGGTCCTGTTAGTCCAACTACGCTAAAACAGTTAGTTGGTTTAATTTATAACATAATTTTTAGTGTTAGTTTACCACATATGTTGGATGCAGGAACTTCTACCTATTAATTAAAAGAAACTTATAATGTTTTGAAAAAGTTTATTACGTCCCTCATAATTTACATGAAAATGGAAAATTTAAACTTATTAAACCAAATATTTGTTTATTAGGATATTCTATAATTTTTTGTTTCATTACGTCTACGAAAAAAAAATATTACATTTTTAATTACAAAATGGGAAAATAGAGCTACTTCCTAGAGCCATGCAGGTGGAATTTAGCAACACGTAATAAACATTTTGACACACTAAGAACTGTAGTTTTATATTCATTCTGATTAGTTGTTGCCTGTTTCAAAAGTTCTCGTCTTGAAATGTTTGCTTCTTTGTCGAAGTTTATATACACTCTAGATCTATATGTACACTGTAAGATGAATGCATATACAGTGGTCTTCACGTCATTCTCTCCTTGTTCTGGCACAATATATTTCACTGTTTTCTTGTGTTTAAAATTAATAGTATTTAATAACAATTTTAATATTATGGTCACATTACGTAGCCGTTATAGTTCTGAAAGTCATGAACCTACAATGATTCGTCAAACCGGTTCATTCTGGCGCGATCTGTTCATGCGACTTTTAGTCTGTAGAGTTGAGCTCCTGAGTAGGTCCATATCGCGTGTTTCTTTTCCATCGAGGGAGTAACGTGCGTAGGTATGAAGTCTCTTATATGATATCGAGTTGTCATATAACTCTACTCTGATCACTCTACGAAGGATTGTGTGTGAGTGGTTATGTGTGTGTCGCTGTGTTGTATATTCTGATTTACTTGCAAAAACCTACCTCTGCAGTGACATTATAAATTTAACAGTTAGTCTTCGTTACAAAAATTACGAACTTATATATTACTAAACTGAAAGAATATAAATGTTCTTTAACGATAAACGCTCAAAAAGAATTTTTTAACTAAACCATTTTTATTTGCATTTTCAAATTCAGCAGTGTCATACATCTACTCAATCTAGAGCAGTATTATTGTATTCAAATATACTTGTCCTCGNCATTTTCAAATTCAGCAGTGTCATACATCTACTCAATCTAGAGCAGTATTATTGTATTCAAATATACTTGTCCTCGCCACAGACACATCTCAAGGTCACCACTACTTGATCACAATGCGAAGTCACCCCATTTCACATGGTGAGTATATGAANCCACAGACACATCTCAAGGTCACCACTACTTGATCACAATGCGAAGTCACCCCATTTCACATGGTGAGTATATTAAGTGGCATATGATTATATTTTTTGAAGTAACGTGAAATTGTAACGACAACCAAAACCTCAATAAAATTATAGCATGTGTATTAGATTGATACATTTAATATAAATTATAAGTATTCAATTAATACTGAAATGTTTCAATGTGCATGTCTGTTGCCATTCTTTTGAGATAAATAATTTCATTGTTATAGTATCATAGATTCGCCGGTTACAGGTTCTCATTAAAATAAATTTCCTGATGTTTTGTCTGCTTCACCAGTGTGGGCTAAGAGAGGAAAGTGGTAAATAAAACTTCTCAAAATGACTTCACTTAAAAAAATTTGCCTAAAACAATTTTGAATACTATAGGTAAACGTTATACATTTACAAAGCGGCATGATCAATGTGTGTGTGTGTGTGTGTNAAAACAATTTTGAATACTATAGGTAAACGTTATACATTTACAAAGCGGCATGATCAATGTGTGTGTGTGTGTGTGTACGTGGCTGATGCTTGGTATATATGCATGGTACAGGTCTGTATGTCACAGGTAGCCAGTAAATAAGAAAAATATGCATCTACTTGTCTATTGTTTCACCCCAGTGCAGTGCAATAAGCAATCGTAACCATCAAATCGGGTGTTAAGCGATCTATTAGCCCTATATACCTACTTAAGGGCCCATAGTCCCAGTTTCAGAAATCACGATGTAATAATCAGCAGCGTAAACGACTGAGCTAAGTGTATCCGACCTTTGTGTGGCACCAAAGTGTATGTCATGTAGATACGGCAAACAACTGATACGGAAATTAAATACTGATTTCAGCTCCAGACATTTCTGAGTTAGATATAGGGCAGATATTGGTATCAGTAGATGTTGACGATGTTGCAACTGAGAGCATGAATAAACTGTGCTCTCAATGAGACACCATTACCCTTAATACGGGCTTAGATGTTGGTTAAAAAAGAATGGGAGTGTCAGGTCACAAATTGCAGGTCTCGTTCCAAATCTTCACTGGAGACGAATTTTATGTTTCTTGTAAATACAAATGTTACGAGAGCCTTTGGACATCGGGCATGGCATAAAACTAGCGTTTTCATTTAAATTAGTTTAATTGTTTGGATCCTGTGAGGTTTTTTCTGATGTTGTACTACTGGAAAAATTATTAAGTGTTTCTTTAATGTATTTAAATAATGGCAATGCCTGTTTATCAATTATCGGGGTATCGGGAACTGTAGTGGACACTATAAATTAAATTAAAGGTATTGTGATTGATTGGGTTTTAGTAATTGGTTGAATCAGGAAAGCTTGTGTATATGGAAAAAAGGCTCTCGTGAAGGTTTAGGTTTATGCATTATTTCTTGTTCATTCATTTAGTCACTGTGTTAGCGTTATGGACTTCGTTGCTATTTCACTTTATTCCTGATACCAAAATAATCTCGTGCATTATACATATGTACTGTATCCGAATGCACATCGAAGTATTATTTGACGTTTTCATAACCAGCGTACGTGGTTGAATATATTACGTACAAGTGGGTAATTTATGTTCTGTACTGCACACTGTGAAGCTCAAAGGCCAACGATCTTACTTGTGAGTCAATGCGTCGAAAAACGTCTTATAGCCTACGTCATAATTGGTTCATATATGTAGTCAATTACATAGCCTACAGGACATTGGCTGTGACAACGAAACAAGTGTCGTGTCCACATGAGTACAGCATGCATCATAAAAGGTTTTGTTTGCAAAGACCCGAAACTGTACATTAACGAGGATCTACATAATTAAAATATAATTAGGTAGGCCCTTTTTGCATAGTTTATGTAAACTACTTTATGTTGAGAGACGTAAGATATTTACAGAGGATTATGTGAGTTTCTTTGATGGTTATTTCCCATGAGTCATATCGTAATCTTGAAGTAAGTTTGCAATATTCGCATACTCCGTGTATGCGTGCCTTCAGAAGGTGCCAGATGGTTCATGGCTACCCCTAATGCAGGCGTTCAAAATGGCAATTGTGCCAGTGCTGTTGTAAACGTCCGTTTATTGTTTCTTAAATATGTAAAACGAGCCTTTGAACAAGGGAATGCGAAATGCATTCAGAAAGCACACGAAAATAAAATTATTGTTTTTTTCTTCTCTCTTCACAGCAGACGGTTTGAGAAAACCCACCGACTCTGTAGTTACTGAGGCCGTGTCTCTATTGTCACAGAGAGCTCTTTGTCGTGCTCTCGCGAAAACATAACAATTACTTCACAGAGAACGCAGTCTTGTCGAATAAGAAGGTCGGAGAGAGCGCGAGAGAGCGACAACACAGAGCGAACACGAAGTTTTGCATTCGCTGGCGCTCTCGCGCACCCTCCGACTATGCGTCATATTTGCTAACAGTAATTCAGCGTTCGAATGAGATATATAGTAGCTTTCCGGGCAAAACCATGTCGCGTTTTATATACAACTGATTACTCTCAATTGTTTGAGTCAAAGAAATAAGTTGCATAATAGGGCAAACGTATTTACATTTTTACAGACAAGGACTTCTAACCATGTCTCGGTTTTACAATGTTATGTATTTTTTCTCACTACTCCATAGTGTGTAAAGTTACATAAAATTGCTGTTACACGATGCAATGATACAGAACAAAAACAATAGCATTTTAATGCCTTAGCAGTTATTCCAGTTTCACTTCCACATATTCAGAATTAGACGAATGTATTTCATCTAAAAGAGTTTGTATAAGGAAAATCAACACAATTTGATGATTGAGGAAGGGTGTGGTGTATCTCTTTTTCTTTATGCCCCTCCCCTCCCGTCACACTCCAAAAACCGCTGCCCTCTTCCTTCTTTTCAAGACAATACANTTATCTTTACAAGGAAAACTAAATTTAGACAATTGTACTGGCAGCATAATAGTGTTACAGTTGATTTTTGCCAATGCTTAATTTTATTAATAACAGCTCATCTGCTATGTAGAGATTCATGCCAAAGTAATCTTTTATTAGGATATGAATATATATTCCCATATAAACATTGTGAGAAGTTGTGTTGACGTAATCAAGAGCTCACAGCTTCACTTTTAATTCTGCGACGCACAGTGCCAGTGTGTTTGTGCGTGAGACTATCATTCTAGAAGGCTGTGTAATGTTNTCACTTTTAATTCTGCGACGCACAGTGCCAGTGTGTTTGTGCGTGAGACTATCATTCTAGAAGGCTGTGTAATGTTAACAAACGTTCAATAATACACCTACTGGATAAATCTTTTAAAAAAAATTATTTTTTTTGCATAATGTGCAGAATACATTCGACAATAAAGACTATAGCTTTTCGTGCCAAATTTTCTGCTTGTCTCGTACCTATTCAGAACAAATACTGCCAATGACTACAAGTGTGTATTTCTGTAAATGTTCAATCAATGACTTCAAGTGTCTTTGTGTGTATATATGCTGTCAATAACTACAAGTGTGTATGTGTGTATATATACTGTCAATTACTACAAGTGTGTGTATATATATACTGTATATACACAACAAAAAGTATATGAACTTGGGGTTTAAATGTGTAAGCCTTTGATGCTGAAGCTATAACAGTGATTATTGCGAATATTACATAAAGAATTTTAGATGTAAAAATGTTTTAAGACATAATTTCAGGAGAGTAAATATAGTTATTTTTTGGCGCTGAATCCAGGTGGCCTATGTGTTTCCCCCCTCACACATCTATAACGATTAAAAATGCCCAATTTAACTCAATCCCTCTTATATCTCGAAAGACACTTCACAAAATTATATAAACTGACACAAAAAACGACGGCTGTAATTGTAGGTTAAAAGTGGGAGTATGGCTAACTGATTTTCTACATCCATTAATCTACTTTGGTTGAATTTGACACTTTACAAATAGGATAATTTAGCTTAGTTAACATGTTAGAAACTAAGATGCATAAAAAGACAAATTTTGCTTAAACGTAGAATTCGTATAACTTAATGACAAAATGCAATCTGTCTGGATGGATGATAAATTTTTTTTTAAACAACAATTTAAAATCAAATTTAGTCAGACAGATTTATTAATAACGGAAATGATTTCATAATTTGCGAACTTGATTCGTGTGTTGCTGATTATCACGGAATCGACTTGTACAGCTGAATAATATTTCTATAGTCTAATTACTATGCTGAAAATTTGATGCGAACAATGAGCCAACGCCGCGCAAATTCTTTGGCATTTTTAAGTGCTATCAAAATCTCACACAATCTTCACACCTAGATGAAACAGCATTTTAATTGATTTTAAGATTGGAAAGGCAACCAACTAATGAAACATTATTTGGTGCAGCTGCAAAATATTTTACTGATATTAATCCTGCCGAAATTTTGCAGTGAACAAAAAATTTTCTGTAATCACAACAAAGTAAATTTCTAGTGGACGCAAAAATTTTTCGTTCACAAATAAAAATTATATTTACTCCACGAACCAAATTTGGCATTGCAAACACCAACAAAGAATTGTGGATGGCGCAAAATATATTTTTTAAATTGCATTTGTGTTTAGGAAAAATAATAATAAAAAAACTTCCGACACTGTTTTCTTTTTAATTTTATATAAAAGCCCAGTAGGATAGTTCTTGTTTTTTGTAATAGCATTTAAGTTTTATTGATATATATATATAAATGAATGAACAGTTGTATGTTATATTGCAAAACAAATCATTGATAAAAAGTATTGCTTTAGTTGTTGAAATCGTATTTTTGTTTGAAATAAAAACATCAAGTTAAATGTTTACAATTATATTAATTTTTGCAATCTGGGAATTAAGGAATGAATAATAAGTTTCAGCTTTTATTCTGTATCAAATTGTTTTAATACAGAATGGTAGGTCCATATAATTTTTTCTATTATTTTACTGATATGAAAAGAATATTACTGAGGGCTTTTATCTCATGATACGGCCTTATCACATTCTAAGGCATAGGGCAAGAGCTCGCACTTAAGAAAGCAGTAGTCGATTGTGTCTTTTGCGAATATGTTTTTCACAGAAAACCACATGCATATGCTATGAAAATGCGTTTGTTGTTTGTATACAAATCAAATTTTACTTGATTTGTGAAAAATTGTAATACAAATAGGACACATGTCTGCATACTAGGAAACTTGCACCTCATGAGGGGTATGAATCCTATCTCAGTGGAATAAGAGTTATATTGACATCTATTACATTTTGAAAAGCACCTTCACATATAGTCAATACAGGGATCCTCCAACCATGATCTGCCTTCACTGCACAGTCCACAGATGGAGGCTCTTCGTACATTGCAGCAAATCCACCACAGAAACAGTACACCTCACCGCGCTTGCAAAGCCTTTCTTGACGTCTAAAGTCAATTTGCGTTTTTCTACAACGCCTTTGGTCTTCAAGTTTACTGATTAAGTTGATACCGTTGTTTGGATTAGGTTAGGCCTATTGTAATTCCAGTTCTTAATAACAGCATTTCAGAATATGGTGATGATGTAAGAATTTGAGACGGTTTTTTATTTCTGCGCCCCTTTTGTGGTTGACTAGCATTTGGGAATACCTTGATTGTTTCTGGTAAAACCAAGCATTTTACAGGGGTGGACGCATTCCTAAGAGACGCAAATTATTTGCAACCATTTTTATGACAACTTTCAGTAGGCCTAACCAGAACTTCCTCTAAATTTGTTATGTGCTGTGAAGTTGAAGAGCGCTGTATTCTACACTCATATGATTAGTGTACCCAACAACAGGAACGGATTGATTGTAATTATTATTTGGAAAACATCTGCCAGTAATATCATATGGAAGAAAGAANTCACTTTTAATTCTGCGACGCACAGTGCCAGTGTGTTTGTGCGTGAGACTATCATTCTAGAAGGCTGTGTAATGTTTACAAACGTTCAATAATACACCTACTGGATAAATCTTTAAAAAATTTTTTTTTTTTTGCATAATGTGCAGAATACATTCGACAATAAAGACTATAGCTTTCCGTGCAAAATTTTCTGCTTGTCTCGTACCTATTCAGAACAAATACTGCCAATGACTACAAGTGTGTATTTCTGTAAATGTTCAATCAATGACTTCAAGTGTCTTTGTGTGTATATATGCTGTCAATAACTACAAGTGTGTATGTGTGTATATATACTGTCAATTACTACAAGTGTGTGTATATATATACTGTATATACACAACAAAAAGTATATGAACTTGGGGTTTAAATGTGTAAGCCTTTGATGCTGAAGCTATAACAGTGATTATTGCGAATATTACATAAAGAATTTTACATGTAAAAATGTTTTAAGACATAATTTCAGGAGAGTAAATATAGTTATTTTTTGGCGGTGAATCCAGGTGGCCTATGTGTTTCCCCCCTCACACATCTATAACGATTAAAAATGCCCAATTTAACTCAGTCCCTCTTATATCTCGAAAGACACTTCACAAAATTATATAAACTGACACAAAAACGACGGCTGTAATTGTAGGTTAAAAGTGGGAGTATGGCTAACTGATTTTCTACATCCATTAATCTACTTTGGTTGAATTTGACACTTTACAAATAGGATAATTTAGCTTAGTTAACATGTTAGAAACTAAGATGCATAAAAAGACAAATTTTGCTTAAACGTAGAATTCGTATAACTTAATGACAAAATGCAATCTGTCTGGATGGATGATAATTTTTTTTTTTAAACAACAATTTAATATCAAATTTAGTCAAACAGATTTATTAATAACGGAAATGATTTCATAATTTGCGAACTTGATTCGTGTGTTGCTGATTATCACGGAATCGACTTGTACAGCTGAATAATATTTCTATAGTCTAATTACCATGCTTAAAATTTAATGCGAACAATGAGCCAACGCCGCGCAAATTCTTTGGCATTTTTAAGTGCTATCAAAATCTCACACAATCTTCACACCTAGATGAAACAGCATTTGAATTGATTTTAAGATTGGAAAGGCAACCAACTAATGAAACATTATTTGGTGCAGCTGCAAAATATTTTACTGATATTAATCCTGCCGAAATTTTGCAGTGAACAAAAAATTTTCTGTAATCACAACAAAGTAAATTTCTAGTGGACGCAAAAATTTATCGTTCACAAATAAAAATTGTATTTTCTCCACGAACCAAATTTGGCATTGCAAACACCAACAAAGAATTGTGGATGGCGCAAAATATATTTTTTAAATTGCATTTGTGTTTAGGAAAAATAATAATAAAAAAACTTCCGACACTGTTTTCTTTTTAATTTTATATAAAAGCCCAGTAGGATAGTTCTTGTTTTTAGTAATAGCATTTAAGTTTTATTGATATATATATATATAAATGAATGAACAGTTGTATGTTATATTGCAAAACAAATCATTGATAAAAAGTATTGCTTTAGTTGTTGAAATCGTATTTTTGTTTGAAATAAAAACATCAAGTTAAATGTTTACAATTATATTAATTTTTGCAATCTGGGAATTAAGGAATGAATAATAAGTTTCAGCTTTTATTCTGTATCAAATTGTTTTAATACAGATTGGTAGGTCCATAGAATTTTTTCTATCATTTTACTGATATGTAAAGAATTTTACTGAGGGCTTTTATCTCATGATACGGCCTTATCACATTCTTAGGCATATGGCAATAGCTCGCACTTAAGAAAGTAGTAGTCGATTGTGTCTTTTGCGAATATGTTTTTCACATAAAACCACATGAATAGGCTATGCAAATGCATTTGTTGTTTATATACAAACCTAATTTTACTTCATTTGTGAAAAATTGTAATACAAATATGACACATGTCTGCATACTAGGAAACTTGCACCGCATGTGGCGTATGAATCCTATTTCATTGGGATAAGAGTTCTATTGACATCTATTACATCTTGAAAAGCTCTTTCACATATAGTCAATACAGGGTTCCTCCCACCATGATCTACACACACTGCACAGTCCACAGATGGAGGCTCTTCGTACATTGGAGCACATACACCACAGAAACAGTACACCTCACCGGAGCTTGCAATGCCTTTCTTAGCATCTAAAGTCAATTTGCGTTTTTCTACAACGCCTTTGGTCTTAAAATTTTGTGATTTGGTTTATACAGTTGTTTTTATTACGTTAGGCCTTTATTAATTTCAGTTCTAAATAACAGCATTTCAGAATATGGTGATGATGTGAGAATTTGAGCCGGTTTTTATTTCTGCGCCCCTTTTGTGGTTGACTAGCATTTGGGAAGACCTTGATTGTTTCTGGCAAAACCAAGCATTTTACAGGGAGGACGCATTCCTAAGAGACGCAAATTATTTGCAACCATTCTTATGACAACTTTCATTAGGCCTAACCAGAACTTCCTCTAAATTTGTTATGTGCTGTGAAGTTGAAGAGCGCTGTATTCTGCACTCATATGATAAGTGCGCCCAACAACAGGAACGGATTGATTGTAATTATTATTTGGAAAACATCTGCCAGTAATATCATATGGAAGAAAGAACAATCATACCGATACATTGGCTGTATGTCACATTCCTGAAAGCCTTGCCTGAAGTTCCAATCGCAGCTACCTTTTTAAAAGCCGGTAAAAACAAATTAGTAATCTGAAATTGCATTTTGCATCTACCAGGATGTGCTGAACTCATTTACTACATTAATCTTCAGAATACGACTTCAGTTTGGTGAACAATTTCACAAAAATCTGTTGGTGATATAATTATGTTCCATTACTTTTGTCGTTGATAAATGTTGACAACAAACTACTTCAATGCCGCTTTTTTAAATTTCCTTTAGTCCATCTGAGAACCACATGTCAAACGGCTGATAATTTTGGTTTAATGAACATGTTTGTTTCCTACTCTAAGCCAAGATTTTTCAACTTTCATATAATATGGCGTGTATATAATTTTTATTTCTGTCAAAAATTCAAACTGTTTAACTTCTTCACATGTTAAAAGAAGGTTTAAATGGTTTTAAAGATGTTTGGTATTTTTGGGCAAGCGTCTGCATAATCGTACGTGCGCGCTCTTGTCCCAGGACACGTGCCCCAACAAACCGGGTAAAAGTTATTCGCCATCTAGATTTCACAGCTGTATGATTGAAGTTGCACCCTTATATGGGTACATGAAAAATGTATACCTATTACGTGAATGTAGATGTTTTTCAAAAATGTTAATTCGTTGCAGTTCTGCAGGCACTAATTTAACACTATAAAATAACATCAAACGGCACTCCAAACAGATAGTAGAGACCGCACACTCATAAATGACGGCAGCGGGCAAACAGCCATATCCAGTGGGTGGAAATCATTTTGAAAATTCCCAATATGAACGTTGATGCTATCTAACGGTGACTCTGAGAACTACGACGTCGTATGACAGTTGCCCCATGAGGACTCTTGCCCCACATTACTCTTCCTATGAAACACGAAACAGTTAATCTTTTATGGCGATAAATTATTGTAGACTGTGTTTTGAATTAATTACTTGAGGCATTGTGCATTTGAATGCAGTGGTATTAAGGCTGAAGAAAAATAATTTTAATGGAATAAGGAGGCATAGAAAAATAATCTAAATCATTCGAAAAAAAACATATTATTTGTCAAAGATTATTATTTAGCGTTCAGTAATTATTTGAGTCTGTCCCACCTGTGGGTAAACTACCTTCATTTCTAGTCGCCATGCGCAGGCGTGTGACATATTGCGCATTTGATCGTAACAAATGTACACCATTTCCCTTAATAATTGCGTTAATAGGCGTCTATGGTGCTACTATATTTACTACGAATTACATTTCGCAACTGAGGATAAGGTTGTTTTTTAATGACAGATTGTTAAAATTATGTAAAAAAATAGAAAATATTGCTTCCTTTTTTTTATTGTCGACATTTACAAACTAATTACCGTATAACATTGTTTAATAAGGCGTGGGGAGTCCGTAGACGGGCAGATTCCTTGACAACTTTATAAACATGCACTTCTGTTATAATTTGCTCTGTTAGTCCTTATGGAATGAGAATTGTTACAGAAAGTGTTTTTCAGATGGCAAAAGTTAGTTGTTCTGTTAGTATTGGTTCAATAGACTGTATACATATGATAGACTCTTAATCTCAAGGTCGTGTGTTCGAGCCCCAACATTGGGCGACATTTTTGTTTCTATAATGATATATTGACGTGTATTGATAATGCAGATGGCTCTACTTTATCGCTAGTTATTATATAAGATAGTGTGACATAAAGTATTAAAATTATTTTTAGGAATATATATATATATATATGATTGAAGTGTGATATGAACACTACCGACACTGATACACTGTCCCGGAGTTTATGAATGCCTGGCTCATCGGGACAGGATCATTTGCAGCAAACTCACAACACATTTTGAACCTTCTCACCATTTGTAGATTTCCCAGGCCCACAGACTGCAGGATTTTCACAAAGACTGAAATGATAAGCATAGGCACTGGTAGTTTATACTTAAAACAATCATATATAACACTAACATCATTGGTTTAGTAGCCGCTCTCGTGACTGTATCTCTGCTCATGTATTTAGTTTATCTTAAAGTTTCTAATTGTTCTTGATAATTAAATAAATAATTTTAAAGGTTTCTCTTGAACACTCGCGTTGGAAAAGCTTGTGAATAAAAATAACAGAGATCCGTATGAAAATGATATAAGCAACCCAGTTATTGTCGATTTAAAATAGCAATAAAAAAAAATTTTCAAAATAAATTAAATCAGTTTATGCCGTCTCCGTGGACGGAAATTTCATTTTATTTATCTGATGTGTATAATTATAGAGTAGCACTGGGAATATGTGGTAACTGCTCTACTCAGTTGGTATTANTGGTAGCTGCTCTACTCAGTTGGTATTATCCTTAATGACAAGTCTTCTTCAGAATATTCCCTATATAGGCTGTCGGGCCTAACGTACATCATATATACTCCTTCATGTACCATGATATCACGCGATAGTACAAGCTTGAAATTAAACATTAACCCACATTAGTAGCCCATACTGACTTACTTCTTAACACGTAATGAGGCGTGTCTTCGCCCACATCGGGCAGCCTCTATGACAACTCCCGCTCTGTAGCATTATTTTGAAAAACATTTACAAGCCCACANCGTAATGGGGCGTGTCTTCGCCCACATCGGGCCGCCTCTATGACAACTCCCGCTCTGTAGCATTATTTTGAAAAACATTTACAAGCCCACAGGGTCGGCGTCCTAAGGTCGGAAAACAATATTGCGAGAAATCTCTTTAATTTACGTTATCAAATGTAAATTATACATTAGCGCCAATCACGAGACAACTATAACACACGCATCAAAAATTAGGTCATGTGTTACCATTACAACCAACAACAAACTGCGCTTGTGCCCATGGCCTGTGTTCAAAAACCACTTAATGTTTATGAAAGACTCACAATTACGATCACAGTTATAATCAAAATTTCTGATAGAAAAACGTGTTTTCGATCCAATTTAAGAAACAAATAAATTAAGTGGATCGGTGAATATAAATCACAATAAAACAGAAAACAATTACAGTTTACGAGTGACAGTCCATGAAAATATGCTTGTTAAGTATATCTGGTAAAATGCCACTTTTTAAGACGTTAAACACTCAAAATTGCTGTGATTTACAACTGTCCCAAAACTGTATTGCCTATCACCATAGTATCCAAGTCTTCTGATACCGTTTGAAATAACACTTTAGCCAAGACTGTATTTTCTTAGGACCTCTGAATATTACGCCCCAGACCAACTGTTTGACTGTCTAAAAATAAAATAAATAGCAAGCATTTACAAAACGTAATCGTAGACTCCAATATGCATTTTCGTCTCTGGTGCAGTAACGGAAAAACTATACATTAATGTTATCAGTATATTGTAAATAATATTGATACCTAGAAACAAATTGGAAAATATTCGTTGCGTAAAATGGCAGTGTAGGGAATTGAGTTATTTTTTAAGAAGCAGTGATTTCAAAAACGTTTCACTATTAGTGAACCAACATGAGAAGTCAATAAATATATCAGCACTTCCACACACGATACTCATTTCCTAGTTATTAAACACAATTATTACGGAAAAATCTTATTATTATTAATCAGTAAATTCTTGAAGGCAAACATCATGTGTAACAACGAAAGACACAGCACTACTATAACGACAAAAATAATGTTAGCAGTATGATAGCCGTTTGTAACAATCAAATACAGTTCATAATTTTAACAACGAAGAGTTTCTATAGGAATGTCTCCAGACAAAATTATTTGTATATTTTCAATGCATTTAAACACTACAATTTATAAAACATGACATAATGTAATGAGGTATCAGTTTGGGCAAGAGATTTTCATTTTTTCGTGACACTACATTAAGAAGTTTTCAAAAATTCTAGAAAATAATTTTATTACATGTCTTTGCTCAGCAGAGGAATGGCAGTAAAAAATACATTAAAAATTAAAGATCTTCACGCCCGCCCAAGATTGAGATTAGATACCTGTGTTTAAGAAGCTTGTACTTTAAAAGATGACACATTTACTGTGTGTGTGTTTGATATCTTGATACAAATGAATCAGAATTCATGTTGAATAAAAATGCCAATAAAGGCGTACATATTTACAAATGGTAATGTTGTAAACAGGTAATTGAGACAGTTTTAAAATCCGGATTTACGTTACTGAATCCATTTTTCAAACGTTCTTTTTCTTCAAAGAGCAACAACATAGCTTGTGAAAAAACTAATTTAATAGTCTGTTATTTTGCACAACTTTTATATTTTGTAATACATACAAAGAGAAAACATTGATATCGTTATATTTATCATAAGAGTTTTCATGAGCGGAAGGTTACGTCTGCGCCACGTAAAAATAATTGAAAATGGAAAGTCTGCAAGTATTTCAATGGTGATAAAAATTGCTGTGGATACCATTATTTGTGAGAAAGGTTTTCTATAACACTGCTCTAGGGATTCGAACTGCATATCTTATTAAGGGGTCACCACTTTTTGTAATCCATTCCGGTTTTCTTCACACTTTTTAAAATATATATATGAAATATCACTCTAAGAGTTACATGCTCACATCTTAAAATAACTCCTAACCCAAAAGTATTTTAAACTACGATTAACTTTAAGGTATTACTTTTCTGTTAAAAATTAAACTTTATCTTGGTATCTTCCATTACTTGTTATATTTATTTCGTACGATATATGAATTAAAAACAGAGAGAGAGAGCGATAGATAGAGCAAACATCTGTTGTTAACGGCTAGTAAGAAATAGTTTACATTTAAAATGTTTTCATATTCAAGTTTTTGGTATGATACTTGTAAGTTAAACGTTTTCTGCGAAAATATTTGAATTTTAGGGTAACACTGGTGGAAACATAATCAATTGTTACTGTTACAAATATCAGCGCAAAACACGGTGTGTGAGAAAGAGTAATTTGTTTTTTTTTATATATATATATATTTCTAAGGTTGGGCAGATGTATGTTAAAAATTATGAAAACAAAGATTTTCGCCTCCAAGTAAGCGGCAAAGTATCAGATTTTCTGTATTTTCTACATTAGAAAACACGATAATAGCAATAATCACAAATAAAATATAAAATAACTTCGTTACTTAGAAAAATTTATGTCTTTTATTATTTACATAGTATAGAATTTTAATTAAAATATTATTTATGGAACAATGCGCACTTTGCGGCGGAAAANTCTTTTATTATTTACATAGTATAGAATTTTAATTAAAATATTATTTATGGAACAATGCGCACTTTGCGGCGGAAAATTTCCCTAAGGCAAACTCTCTAATAAGAAATCTCGTTTTGTCCCTAACCTAAGTGGAATAAACATTTGGAGAGCGGAACTTGTCTCTCTATCTCTTTCTCTCTCACTCTATGTTTCGTAGCACAAAGACTAGAAGGAAAATGAAACATATTATCAATTTAACATATATCACTCTTATTATAGCCAAATAAATATAAATAACAATTGAATTCGTAATTTATAGCTGAAACAAGTTTTCGATGTTTCAATACTTATTATATTTAAATGTGACCGCAAAACATGTAAACATTGGAAGTTGGGGGAGGTGGCCACATGACAAGGCGTGTTACCATTTAACTCAACGAAGGGTTAATTTATTTTTCTTTATGCGAAAAATACTTAAAATCACTACATCAAGTTGGTTCACAAAATGTTTTTTTCAACCCACCTGGGCAGGTTACCGGTGATGTGATAAATGTGTTTTTCCACGGCAGGAATAAATATAATGTCACGAGTGTTGTGTCGGTTGCGAGAGAAATTGCCATTGATGTGTCTCTGTCGTGGTCCTTATGCTGCGCCTGGGTGTGTGTAATTACATATATTGGACATGCGAAATTTATACGTTTTATCCGTTTACTGTATTACTACTGACTTTCAATATTTTTAAGTCGTGCCTATTTATGTATTGCAACTTTGCATTGTTACCCTAGACGTATGAAACACAATTGTGTATAGACCGTTGTAAAGTGAGAATTTTTGAGGCCTCAGTTACTATTTCCATTCAGCCATTTTATATCCTTTAACAACCTTTTTAATGTAATTAGTGACATTCAAGTAATAAATACATTACCTTTATTCCATAGCACTCAGTAGTTAACGTCTAATGCTAAAACAAAATATATTTATGGACTGTTATTCCAAATCAGAATACTTACAAATTTGGTCACTTTACGCTAAATATCCTTTAATGGGCTTAAGTTTCTGTGTTTTAAATGTTTTCCACAATCCCAACGAATTATTAAAGATCAACAAAAATTTCTTAAATAAATAATTATTGAATAATTAGTTTAAGAAATTTTCTGGTGCATCGAGTACTTGTGCTAGTGCATCGAAGTCACCAAATTATAATGCCTTTCACAGTCCTTTATGTAACTGTATGATTTAAAAACTGATAAATTATACCAGGAATACCTAATTCTTCGGTGGTTAAGGGCTAAATAACTTACTACATATTCAGATAGTAGAAAAGTTCAAATATATCGTCATGGCAGTTCGCCTTTATAAATTTCGTTATTATCAAACGGATTGACATTTCTAGTAAACTTTACAGCAGATCACACTACCTATTTTATCGTTGCTTGAAACCAAACCAAATATTTTTTAAGACGAATTATAAAGGCGCTGGAAATGCAAACCTTTTCCGTGCGCCACCTCATTTCACCACCAGGGAAAATTCATTTGAAATTCTAATAAATTTTCAATAAGGTAAAGGAGTATTTATTGTTCTTTTAGAATTCCAACAAACACTGAGTACGTGCCCGTATCGCTACGAGTCTTGCTACGCTGGCCTGTTATGTCACCTGACTACACTCCGCAATGGACATTTTACGGCTGATAAGATTAGGGGGTGAGCAAGTAGACACTTACCCATATTCATGTCGAGTGCCATGTCAGCGTCTAGAAACCTGCAGACAAACTGACGCCATAGCTCCTTCGACGTTGCTGCTACCTAGCGGCAGATAGCTGTACTATTTGCAGCTAGAACCAGACATTTTGCGCTATCGCTCAATGCTACTAACTAGCGTTCCAAATTATCGTGTTTCAAGAATGTATTTTAACGCCTGAGTAAAGAACGAAAACTTTATTAAGGCTTATTTGGAGTTACTATTAGCAATATTTGTGGGGCCGCGGTTGTGTTGCAATCTTACTACTCGCCTTCCAAGTAGGTGAACCGGCTTATATTCCTAGTGAGGTTGCTCGCGGATTTTTGCATGTGGGAATCATGCCGATCTACGCCGGTGGTCGACGGGTTTTTTTCAGGGGTCTCCCATTTCCCCCGTTCTTACATTCAGGCACTGGTCCACATTCATCTCTTTTCACCATCATCGGCTCTTAAGACATATATTTTAAGGTCTGCCTAATTTTCGCACTCTCTTAGTACTAATGTTAGGTTTTAAATTTGTAAAATATAATACAGCAAATAATACTGCAGATCAATGTGTTGATTAAAGCGCGTTTTTAAAAATAAAATAAAAAAGTGCAATGTTTTATAGCAGAAACTTATACCCGCGTGTTAAAAGTGCCTTACGACTTTTGATTATTCTTTATAATTCACTGTATCGCCAACTGTGCCGCACGCACTCGGGCAGCAAAAAAAATTATATACTTCATATCTAATTATTTATCTTAATTTTTAAAAGAAACGCTTGTTAATAAATAATTAATAACGTCTTTTTGTGTCGAAAATATCTAGCGCCTCCCTGGTGTTTGAAAAAAAACGTTTTTATATTTCGTATAGTGCTCATTTCATGGTCGAAAAATCTTTCAAAAATCATGTAAACTATAAAATAAGAGTTAGTGAAGAAATTTGGGTCGTTCATAACATCGAGGTCTTGAGAGCCGATGAGTGTAAACCGTGGTGAGCATGGAGCAGCGCTGAAATGAAAGAGAGGAAGAAACGGGATATCCCTGAGAAAACTCGCTGACCACTGGCGTCATCCGGCACGATTCCCGCATGCGAAAATCCGGAAGTGACACCGCCTGGAATCGAACACGGTTCACCTATGAGGGAGAAGTGTAGGTTGACCACTAAATCACTGTGGCCCAGACAGAAAATAAGATAAACAGAAATGTATATTTCATTTTACAAATATTATGTTATTGAAACCTCATAATTTAAATAAAAATAACTCTATATTCATAACAAAAAAACTACAAATAAAAAAAATTTGTGATTCCTATAATATGAAAATATTATCTTTATAGACAATGGTATGGTAGTAATGTATATGGTCATCTAATTTTTAAACTCTCATTTTAATTTTTGAAAGTAATGACTTGACTTCCACTACCAAATTAAAAACATGAAAAAAAATAGGATGGTTACGTTGACAGGGGAGAAGAATGACGACTAAGAGGATCGATACTTTCTATCTAACCAGACACATTAACTAAATTGACAGTTACTCAATCAATTATAATCGAGTTAAAGCACTTTTAAAAACCAATAGTTGAGAAGCGCCGTGCACAGTTTCACTCCAGTTTCTTTACAAGTCGGTCGCTAGTAGAATCCTCGAAATATGCGAGATTTTTGAAATCTCGTTATATAAATGAAAGTTGAGTAATATTTGTTGTTTGTTTTGAAATAGCTTGCAGCAAAACTAATATGCGTTTGTTTTTGACGTCTGGACCCTAAATACGATTGTCTTCAGAGACTGATATTTTCTGCTCGACCACCAACGACATAACAGGAAGGTCATAATGAAGATAATAAATCACCCGAACTGCATTTGCTTGGCTGTGAAGCCGTTGTTTGCAGTTCTGAAGACATTGGGCCTGACGCCTATTAGAAGAATGCAAAGCGACCACATTCTAATTTACAGAACACAAATGGGCGGCAATATACAGACCGTTGCTTACATATTTCTGGTCATTGTAGGAAGGTCGCTTTGTAATTACTACAATGAACCTCAAAAAGAGGAGAACAGTTACATCATGCGCATGATCACTTTCTGGCTTGCTGCTAGTTTGGGACCTGGGTGCTTCGTCATCACACTGATCACATGTGCAAGCTCTCGACTCGGTGAGATCTTCAGAAGAATACGTCACATGGATGAAGTGCTCCTTCCCACATCCTGGATAGATTATCGACATGTAAGCACATTTATCTTGCTTCAGCTCTGTTTGACTGCAATTGTCCTTACTTGCGTATACTCCACACACTTATATTTGAACTTCAATGTTTCAAACTATTGGTCTTTTGTGTACATAATTATAAATTTAATTAGTACAGGCGGAAATGTATTGTATTTGGACACAATTTTGCTGCTTGGCAAGACAGTGGATTACATAAATAGAGAAATTGAGGATCTCTCCGAGCAAGATATCTCTAGAAATGACGATGCATGCATGATGACAACTACTGGTCTTTCTCAGATGAGCTCGACTGCCGACAGTATTTTCACTCCGATGTCTAGCAGAGTCAGGGTCCATCCTGCAAGCCGGAATGTACCTCGAACACTTCATGCAATAACTAACGACAGAGCTGTCAACTTTTTAATACGCTTGAGGAAAACTTTCTTTTACGTTCGGGAAACAATGAATATGGTAGACACCAACTTTGGCTTTCAGATTATCGTTTCTATACTATCGAGCATGACACTTCTTTCAAGTTTATTATAGACCGGTTGATGGACACCCGACAGAAAATAATTCACATAAGCTATACAAGTATACTATCCTCTGTAGCGTGGAGTATCCGTGCTTTCTCGACTATCGCACTGACAACTTTTGTGGCGCAGCATGTATCCGACAAGAGAGAGAAGACAATTCTGCTGCTGCAGAAGTTAAGCTTTAAGAGATGCCTGAGCCCAACCACCATTCAGGAGATGGAGATTTTTTACCAGCAGGTGTTTGAAATGCCAATGGTTTTCAGTGCATGTTTTTATTTTAGCTTGGATCGCACCACATTTTTCTCNAAATGCCAATGGTTTTCAGTGCATGTTTTTATTTTAGCTTGGATCGCACCACATTTTTCTCTCTCATGGGATCCTTAGCCACTTACATGGTTCTCTTAGTGCAGCTACGCTAATCTTTTGTATTGTCGATAGTTAACATGAATGCTGTTTTAGCTAGACATATGTAAACTTATCAAATTCCATTTATTGCTTATGATCAAAATCCAAATCAGCGATATCGGTCTGTGAAATACAAGACACTGAATTATAGTTAAGAGGTGGTTATATAACGGCAATTAGTTAAAAGAANCGATATCGGTCTGTGAAATACAAGACACTGAATTATAGTTAAGAGGTGGTTATATAACGGCAATTAGTTAAAAGAACGGTTAATCAGTGTGTGGTACATATTAATTTTCTAGTCTGTAAATGTGACGAAATTGAGGTTCCACCTTTCGTGTTCATTTGAGATGGAGGTGAAAAATTTGAAAGTTTGTAGACAATTAATAACTTAAAAATTATTTGTTTAAAAAAATTAAGACAAATAAATGTGTTTTGTGATTTACAAATAAAAGGGAAAGAGAATGGGAATGTACCACTGCCCAAAATANAAGACAAATAAATGTGTTTTGTGATTTACAAATAAAAGGGAAAGAGAATGGGAATGTACCACTGCCCAAAATATAAAATAGATCGCTGTTCGTTAAGCGACCTCTATACCCATTACTCTAAGTTATCACTTAACGGTGTATAAACGAAAATATAATTCCAAATGAACATTAATCGTATTGCAATGAAAATTTTGGGTAATAATAGTGTAATTCGCATTAAAACTGGTTTACAAAATTAAAATTATAAACTGTTTTTACATACACACGAAGTTGTAACTTCACCACTAGGCATAATTTGAATCAGTAAACTTANTAAAATTATAAACTGTTTTTACATACACACGAAGTTGTAACTTCACCACTAGGCATAATTTGAATCAGTAAACTTAGTAAACTGTAATAAATATTAGGAAGCCAATTCTTTTACTTTTTTTTTAGGGAGGTTTTTAACTTAATGAAATTTAAAGTGAAACTAAATTATATATACAAGCCAAGGTACCTCATCGTATAGTTCATAATTATGGGGGTAGATGGCCTTTATGATTGTGACTGTAATAAATTAAAGCGAAAATGACTACTGTTATGCAGGTACCAAAAAACGTTTTATTTATAGGCAATAATTTTGTTTCGTTTTTCGTACATACTGTTACATATTTTTTTGTCCTGAATTTTTAACGTCACTCATTTTGCTTTAGAAGTGGACACGGAATTGTATGCATAGTATAATATAGGATGGAAAATAAGAACGCGGCCAGTGGGTTAATCAAACATCTTTCAGTGTTTTTAAAATATGCAGTACTAATAACTTTTGTTAATTTTAGAAATAATTGCTCCATAACTACAAAGTTTTGCACATATAATTTTATGCAATATAATTGTTACTAAGGGAAACAAGGCTTTGATTCAAAATTTATTTCAAAATTCTATTTTGATAACAAAATTCATGTTTGAACAAATTATTCAATTTCTTGGTGTGGAGAAGAAGTAGATAACTGCTTCTTCATCTGTCGGAAAAGTCTATAATTGGGTAGCATAGGGGAGTTCAGAATATTTACCTTACTAGTAGCTCATTTCCATACATTTCATCATGCCCTGATATCTGCTTATATGTGATAAATGTCAAACTGTTTTTCCAACAATTTAAAACTAATGAATAATGACTTAACTACTTTTCCATAGAACCAGGGAGCGAAATATTTCCTTTGATGGGCATTTTATTGCTTCTTTGCAAATCTGTTCTTGAAAGATGTGATGAGGCACTTCAAATTCGGAATTAATAGAGTAATTATAAAGTATTCGTGAGCGTTTGCTGTATCACAATCAACTGCGGTATAAATGTGTTCCAGCTAGAGTTGGAGTTTTAACAGAAATGTCGAGCTCTTCATATATTTCTTTAATATTAGTAAAAAATACCAGTGAACTCTTCATCTGGTACGATTCTGTGTTTCTCTAAGATCTCATGAACATCACATTAAACATGGATAGGGACAGAATACAATTCATTATGCACAGTCTGCAACATACTGGCAAAATGCTCGAGGTGTACAAATTATCTTGATACGACTTCGAAATAGAGAAAGAGAGAGAGAGAGAGAGAGAGAAAAAGAAAGATCACTGATCGTGTCACCCTGCCTGACCGAAAAACACCGCGGCATGTATTTTGACTGGCTTTTGTGCAAATTTTCTACTTGTCTCGTACATTCTCAGAAAAAATACTGACAATGACTACAAGTGTGTATGCGTATATATATACTGTTAGTAACTACATGTGTCTATGTGTTTATATTCTGGCAATGACTACAAATTGGCGTGTGTTTGTATATATATAGTAAATTAAAACAAATGTGTATGTGTGTATATGTACAGTCAATGACTTCAAATTTAATGATTATATATACTTTCAATCACTACAAATGTGTATGTGTATATAAAGAACATGACTACAAGTGTGTATATATATACTGTCAATGACTACAATTGTGTATGTGTATATAAATTGTGTGTACGAAACCAAAAGAGAGTTTATTGAGAATTATAAAGAAAATATTTTTGATTTCACATTGTGTCCAGATATTGATTTAGGGGATTTAATAGGACTAACTATAAGCCCTGAATGTGTGTGCCCTATTTGTTTCAACTTCACCACACTTTACAAAAAAATACTGCGGGAGTGCAGACGCTCTTATATTTTGACATGTACTTCACAATAATAAATTAACTGGCAGTAACAAACACTGCCAAAAATGTATGTTAAAAGTTTGAGTATGGCTAACAACTCTACTATATCTGTTAATATGATTTGGTAAAATTCTTCTGTACACAAATTGGAGGATTTAGCTTTGTATACATGTTAGAAACAAAGATGCATAAAAAAAACACATATTCTATAAACCTGGAATAGGTATAACTCACTGACGACATGCAAACTGTCTGGATGGAAGCAATCAAATTTTTCAAACAAAAATTAAAAATAAATTTTAGTGGACCAGATTTATTAATAATTCATTTTCTTCCAGAACTTGTGAACTTGATTCGTTTGTTGCTGCTCATCACGGCATCGATTTTTACAGCTGATTAATATTTTTGTAGTATAATTACCAAGGTCAAGACAAAAGAAGATCAATAAGACAAAGCCGAGCAAATTCTTTGGCAATTTTAAGGTGCTATCGAAATCTCGCACATTCCTAAATGAACTAACTAATGAATCGATTTCAAGAGTGTAAATACAACCAACCAATGAAAAAATGATTTGTGGCAGCTGGAATTGGTTTTACTGGTATTAACTCTGCTAAAATTTTGTGGTGAACGAACATTTCCTATAATCACAACAAAGCTAATTTTTAGAGGTAATTAAAATTTTGTGATCAAAATTAAAAATTGCATGTTATCCACGAACAAAATTTGTTATGGCTGGTGCAAAGAAAGCAAGGTGGCTGGCGCGAAATGTATTTTTAAAGAGCATTTGTATTTAGAAAACCAACGATGAAAAAACTCAGACACTGTTTTTTTTATATAATTATAAAATACTAGTGGAATAGTATTGGTTCTTGTAATACCAATGTAAGTTTTATTTAGTAATATATAAATGACTGAACAGTTCATGTTTTACTGTAAAACAGTTTATTGTTAAAAAGTATTACTTAGGTTGTTGAAATTTTCTTTATCTGTTCAATCACAATAGGTAGTTAAATGTTTAAAATTCCATTAATTCTTAACAATCTATGAATATACGAATGAATAATAAGTTTCTGTTTTTATTCAGTGTCAAAATGTTTTATTACGAAATTGTAGGCCCACAGGATTTACAATTATTTTACATATATGCAAACAATATTACTGAGAGCTTTCATCTCACGGTATGGTCTCATCACATTCTAGTGCATAGGGCAAGAGCCCACGCTTAAGAAAGCAGTAGACGATTGTGTCTGTTGTAAATATATTTTTCACATAAAACTTACTGTATATACTGCGACAATGCATTGTGTTTTTTTATTAATTCTACTTTATTTGTGAAAAATTGCAATAAAAATAGAAAACATGACAGCATATAAGAAAACTTGCTCCACAAGAAGATCAAGTATCCTATTACAGTGGGGCAAGAGTCATATTGGCATCCATTATATTTTTTAAATCCCTTTCACACATAATCAGTACAGGTTTCCTCCTATTATGAACTACATTCACTGTACAGCCCACAGATGGAAGCTCTTCGTACTTTGCTCCACATCCACCACAAAAACTGTACACCTTACCTGAGCTGCAACACTTTTCTTGCCATCTAAAGTCATCTTGCGTTTTGCTCCGACGTCTTCATATTTCAAGTTCACTAAGTTTATGATACGGACGTTTTATTTAGGTTAGGGCTATTTTAATTTTACTTCTTAACAACGGCATTTAAAAAAAATTACATAACTTTTTAAAAATAATTTTTTTCCCATTCGTTGAAAAAATAATAACACTTTTTACATTGTAGAATGAACATAAATTTATGACTTGAGAATAGAATCTCAGTTACATGTGTGCAAAAATAACCTTCTGTTAATATTTGCATAAGTATCGGCACTTCTATTTTGCACGAGATATGTCATACTTGTATTAAAATTATAATAAATGTGTATTAAATGTGTCCATATTTCGGTACAAGCCCCTTACAAATATGTTTCTTGTCCTTATCTTAGGCGTAAAGCAAACATTTCGTTGTATTCATTTGAATTTCATTCCACTACTGACACAATATATGTACTATAATTATTTACTGTAGACTGTGTATCCCCATAACTCTAGCATAAAGTCATTAATTTCCTAACGCAATGTGAATCTGTAGCACAAACAAGATACTCGTTTTATGCTGTAATATTTTTTACCCATTAATGATAAAATGCATTACACAAATATTAATAAAATGTACCATCACTTTCGTTTGTTAATTCTTATGTTCAAAAATATATTTTCTTGGTATTTGTGATTGTGTATTCGATTATTACATTTTTATTTTGCATGCAGGTATATTGAGACAAATATTTGCGTTACTATCTCTTCATATAAATGAAAAAATATATGAAAATTGGTTAGGATAGCAAATAAATAAATATCTTCGAGGCTGTTTTGTTTACTGAAAACAAAATCTAATTTTTTGCAAAATTATATTTTAACAAACTCAAGTCTGCTGCTATTGTATATTTTTATGTAATAATTTTGGTTTATGGCGATATTATCTTTCTTTCTAGCAAACGGAAAACATTTCCGAGAGTTTTTTTGCAGTTAAAAACATTTGTTTACCAAAGGGATGAAATAAATAGTATCAAAATATTTTCTTTCGTAGCATTTGTTTTTAGCACTTAAAAAAAATTGGGAATACAGCGATATCGAATAAGATATTCATTAGATAATCTACGTAAGGCTTAATCCTTGGAAATACGGTAAGAATCTTAAGTGGTTCAATGCAACGAACAGATCACTAACTATAATGGTTGATACAGTATCGCCTTAATGGCTCTCTTGCTGTTATTTCTCAAAAGATCAAAATAACTCCAGGTTGTCGTGTGCTGTTGCTACCGGTGTTTTGCTATGTACAAACTGCCAGTAAACCGGTAGGGTCTCTGCTTAACTTATGAAATGTAGTTACTGGAGTAACTAATAGTCTTTCAATGCTTTCAAGAGCTTGGTAGAAATACAGCAAGTGCAACTTCATGTGTTATTTAAATGCCTTCATTTTATTCCTATTAATCTCAGTTTTACGACACCTCAACACAGAATTATTTGGCTGGAAACTATTCATAAGTGCACTAGATAGAAAATGCGTACACGGCGACGAAATGCATGGTGGTTCTTTGATTTGGTCGTATCCCATTCTATCACTGTCTGCGCAAGGTTCTGGGAACAGGTCACGTGTCTAATTGGCTACTTCATGCTGCAAGACGATCCCTATTGGTGAGGATTCCTGCTGCAATGAACTATTATGATCCTGAAAAGATACTATTTTTGTTCCTTCTTTGATTGATCAAACACGTAAAATTAGGTTGGCGCAAATAAAGATTTTTATGGCTCTCCCTGAAATATAGTTTCTGTTATAAACTAAACATCCAACAGGAGTGGGTTCCGAACCCATATTAATTTATGTGGAATTCTGTTTCTTGGTATTGTAAAAGTTTTGGCAATTCTGTTACTTTAATTATTATAGAAATTTCGGTGCTTGGCATGAACGTAGGTTTGCAAAAATGTCAACTTATGCAGATTTGTTTGTTAAAATCGTTTTATTGGTGCTGTCTTTGACACTGTTAAAAAACACAGCAGTAGTTCTAATAGTTCAAACAAATTATATATGAACGATCGAGCTTTAAATTCAAAACAAGGCCATCAAATGACTTGGTTGCGCTACAGCCAACCAAATATATGTCATTAGTGCATCAAGCTGATTTTTTGCCGCGAAATGTCCATCACAATGGATTCATACGATTGTTAGATAACAATACGTTTATTAATTTAAAAACGAAACATTTGACTCTACGATGGTAATTTTTTTTTTTTACGGCAACGAAACTAATAACATGAAATTACTTACAAAACATTTGTGTATGTATCCATAAATGCGTATTGATGATGCTGGGACACTTATATAATTATTCGACTATACAAGTTATGTTCAAATGTTTCATTTGATAAAGGGAATAAATGAACGTATTTGAAGAAAGAACAGATTGGTCGAGAAAACAAAATATTGTTCAGCATAAATTTAATTTCAAGGCACTTTAGTTGAACCTGCAACTTATTTATTTTCTTGGTGTATACCATTCTTAGTCCATACAGTTTGGTTTTTATAGGAGATAATTTTTTAATTCTTTTGTCTTTTTTTTTAAATTTGAATTTGCCCTATTTAAGAGCGCTTGGAACNTCTTTTGTCTTTTTTTTTAAATTTGAATTTGCCCTATTTAAGAGCGCTTGGAACAATTTTGGTTGAGTTTTCTTGCTGCCCAATATTCCTTCATGAGTTGTGACTGCCTTTGTTTTCTTTCCTCCGTGAAGGTGTAGTTGTTTTTCCTTCTGATTTTGGGTTCAAATTTCTTTGTTTTCTTTCCTCCGTGAAGGTGTAGTTGTTTTTCCTTCTGATTTTGGGTTCAAATTTCTTTTGTCTTTATNTCTTTGTTTTCTTTCCTCCGTGAAGGTGTAGTTGTTTTTCCTTCTGATTTTGGGTTCAAATTTCTTTTGTCTTTATATGTGTAGAGATTTTGTTTTAATTGTGTTTTCTGCCAGAAAGTTCTGTTCTGTATTGATCAGTTTAAGCTAAATTATATTTATTTAAACTATACATATTTATTTTTCCTCATAATTGCTCTTATGGCAATCACATAATTAATATATTCCCATCCTTAATAATGTTTTATTCCAACCGTAGATCTTCTGTTCAAATAAAGCTACGTACACATGTAGATATCTGTGAGTATAATGTGTTATTTAGTTACACATTGGCAGAAAAAAAATTTATGATGGTTGTGAACTTTGTCATAAATATTGTGTGAAATTTCAATGATTTTATGGAGATGTCAAGCACATTTCTCAAAAACTGATTTCACATACGCAAATTACTTTCTGTCATTTTTGGCATAAAGTAAAACCGACTGGTCGGATTTATCACATACACTGTGCATGTAGAAAGTTTTAAAATTAATTTTATGTGTGTATTATCNCGGATTTATCACATACACTGTGCATGTAGAAAGTTTTAAAATTAATTTTATGTGTGTATTATCCCATAAAAAAAATGATGAAAAGTAAAAAATAAATTTTTTCATAATATTTTGATTTCCAGAACGCATTTCTTTTTTTGTTTTAGGTTATTGTTACATTGCTGGTTCGTTATTTTGACGAATTAAAAGAAAATTGTTTAATCATTAGTATATAATTAGTTTATTTTAATTTATTTTTGTTAATGAGTTTTTTATTAATTTTAATGAATTAATTTGTTTTTTATTATTTATTAAAATTTTTGTTTTTTTNCCCATTAAAAAAATGATGAAAAGTAAAAAATAAATTTTTTCATAATATTTTGATTTCCAGAACGCATTTCTTTTTTGTTTTAGGTTATTGTTACATTGCTGGTTCGTTATTTTGACGAATTAAAAGAAAATTGTTTAATCATTAGTATATAATTAGTTTATTTTAATTTATTTTGTTAATGAGTTTTTTATTAATTTTAATGAATTAATTTGTTTTTTATTATTTATTAAAATTTTTGTTTTTTTNATTTTGTTAATGAGTTTTTTATTAATTTTAATGAATTAATTTGTTTTTTATTATTTATTAAAATTTTTGTTTTTTTTTATTTAAATTATTTTTGTTTTGAAAAACATAACAATAAAAATATCTGTCGGGCTTGGTTGTGGGTAAAAAATGATTCTCATTTCAATCTACCAGATTCATTTCAAATTTAAAATTCCGAGTGGGGAAATTTGCGACCATTAAATTTATTTTCTTTCTTCCAAGTACCAACGTCTGCAGATACCAGATTTCCGCGATGAGTTCCAAGCAGCCTTGGTTTAGATGAACTACGTGTAGACCCACGTTTTTCTTTGGTTATTGACCAGGTGTCATTGAGAGATTATTTAGCGGAATGGGACTTACTCAATCTGGATTTGCTTACTCTGTTTCTAAACATCTGTGGTTCGCGAGCTAAAACCCTAAACACGGAACCGATTAACCCATCTAGTGAAGAAAGTTGTAATGAAATAAAATTAATTAAAATAAATTATCCAGAAATCCTTTTCGCGAAAATAACGTTTCCTTGCCAATGTCAACTACATATTAAATTTCAATGCTACCGAAGTTGTGGACAAATAATTCGTTTTATTTCACTCTGCACCACTCTAATCCAACGGGAAATTTTAATTTCGACAGTGCGAATTCGTGGTTAACAACATCCAATAAAATAACCGTTTTTACCACTTGCAATTTGTAGCCCTCAAACGTAAAGAAAGATGTAAATTTTCCCTAACGCCTCAAGAGTAGTTAAATATACCAGGCTGAAATTTCCGCGAATACCTATATGTACGTTTTGGCATTGTATATTTGTTTGTACCCCTTCCCTGGTGTAAACTATGTAGGTAGATTTTGCACCATTTAATTGGTGGATCTTGATAATTTTGCTATGTTTCGCAAAGTGCTACATAGGGGCTTGCAAAATCCGCGTTTTTATTTTGCATGAAGCTAAATTTCACAGTTCTGTATATACTCGAGCCGGCGTCGTATCTCCATTGATAAATGTGAAGCCATGCCTTTTCAGATTGAACTGCACGTGGTTGGGCACCCAATTGTAAAGTGTTAATTCATTTGCGCAAAGTGACTTGGGCGTATCAAATAACGTATGGTCCACTGGATAACTTATTGCCATGTTACATGTGTTTAAAACTTAACTTGTCCCCAAATAATAACGCGAAATTTACACGTTTCTACTGATACATTGTGCCGTACATTTATACGGTGTTTAATTTTTCATTGTAACGCAGTGCTCTTTCTTTAAACTAAGTTACATATCAGGAAAACTTTGAATGCATAGCTTTGATATTAATTCACATATACATGTATAACTTAAAAGTATTTTGCATTGTAAAAACCACCTTGAGTGTATATTCTACACCATGATGTAACTCTGACAGTTAGCATTGTTTCTGCAATTCTGTGATAGTTTCTTTGTAACATGATGTGTTGTCAAAAACATTACAAATATTAATATATCTAGTAGTTTGTATTATTTAAACTGTGTGTCATTTGCGAGTTTAATGGTTAAAAAATATATATTTATTTTAAATGAAATAAAACAACAGTATTAAATTTGCTATTTTACTTATAATACTGTGTAAATGGTTAATCAACGTATAAGAATTTGTGTAAGCCATCGTCCACTGGGCGTACAAGATTTGAACAATTTTTAGACACTTTAGAGCGATATACGCAATCTGCGTATGTGTATACGTAAATTATGTGACTTGGTGATTATATAATATACGTATATGCATATGTTTAAATTATTTCATTTACACACGTTTTTTCATGCATAGAACGTTTCCATATTTTTTTCATCATGTCTACCATTTGAAGGCAGTGGGTCGAGGTACGCTTGTTGCTAACCTAGGGTAGTCTTGCAATATTATTACAGAGAGAGCGTTTGGCGACTGATAGCGTAATGTTATATTCCATGTGGTGTTTTTTTTTTTTTTACTCAATGGGATCTTTTGGTGGCCGGCACGTATTACTTCGGGCGGCTCCCGTCGCTAATTGGCTGATAGCGACAGTCATTAAAGTCTTCACGCCCAGGAAAACAAGGAAAAATTTTTGTGATAAAATTTTTAGAAAGGAAACGAATGAACAACTGTTAGTGTGAAAGGGACATACATTAACGATTACAGCTGAGTTATTAATTTGGCTTCTTTTTCATTTCACTTATTTCGTTATCCATTTTACTGAAATTTTCTTAAATAGTTTTTAAATCCAGCTTGCATGTAGTTTATTTTACCGTTACAACAAATCTTTCTGATTTTAAGACTAACTTTATTTCCCTTTTTATGCATGACATTATACAAAGTACTCTTTTTCACTACCAATTTACATCCAACTACGAGAGTGTTCATTGTCTCCCGTTTAATTGAGTACCTATATAGTACCTCTCGCACTTCTATAGAGATGTACAATCAGAGGAAAAATTGCTTTTTCTATACGTAAACCGAAATGCAAGTGATCGGATCTCGCTTCATAATAATTATATTTATACATACATATCCGTATACATAGACATACACACATAAAAATTGTAACATCGCTAAACCTTTTCCTTTGGTATAAAGCCAGAGATTTATTTACTTGAAACAAAGCACGTTCAAGGAATGTGTATTTTCTATAAACGTTGTAGTATTACCATTCAAAAATCTTTAAAAGAAAAAAACATTATTATAACAGGAAACCTGTATGTGTCTGTAACCCTTTCTTTGAATTAGACCTAGATTATATTACTGAAAACCGAACAGCCTCACAGAAGGAATAGTATTTTTTTCTTTACATAAAGCGTTGTGCGGATTATTAAAGTGCATTATTTTCGTAATACCTGTTAAATTTATAGCAAGATTTTGGAAATCAGTCTCAGTGGTAATAACTAGAATGATTTGCAGATGATTGTGAAGAAAATGTTATTAACATACTTCAACATCGACAGCGCGCAATGTTAGGAAATTTGACCGTGTCATACATGTGGCAAGTAGATATATTTAGAGTTCTACAAATTATCATAGGTAATTATGATTCATCTTTAACTAACAGAATTTAGACATTCTACTTTAAAGTAATAAACTTAACAAGATAATACAAACTAACTCTACAGCTCAAATGCCGCCAAATCAAATCTGGTCATATTTTACCTATACCTATACGCTCCAAACGCATTTGAAATTGTAATAAATTTGCAATATTGAAAACGAGTATTTATTGTTCTTTTAGAGTTGGCAACCAACACTCAGTACACAAGTCGGTATCGCTACGAATCTTGCTGCGCTGTCTGTTATATGTCGTCTGACCTCACTCGGCAGTGGACATTTAGCGGTTGAGGGGATTAGAACCCACCTTCTCGTCGAGAGCCAAGTGTGCGTCTACGAAACATGCAGACCAAATGACGCCATAACTGCTTCGACGCTGCTGCTTCCTAGCGGCACATAGCTGAACTACTTGCAGATATAACTGTACATTTGTCGTTATATCTACCTGCTCATAACTAGCGTTCCAACTTAACGTGTCTGAAGGATGGATCTTGAACGCCTGAATTGAGAACGATACCTAAATAAAGGGTTTTTTAGAGCTACTATTAGCAACATTTGCGGGGCCGCGGTGGTCCAGTGATCAGACTACTCGCCTTCCACGGAGGTGAACCGGGTTAGATATCTCGCGAGATTGCTCCCGGATTTTCGCATGTGGGAATCATGCCGAACGATGCCGGTGGTCCACATGATTTTTCGGCGTCTCCCGTTTGCCCCGCTGTTACATTATTGCGCTGCTTCATATCTATCTCGTTTCAACATCGTGGCTTCAAAGACCTCGATGTTACAGGCTGCCCGAATTTCCGCACTCTCTGCATACTTACATTTGGTATTAAATTAGTAAAAGCTAAGACAACAAATAGTAACATAAGTTGATTCTTGTGCGTTTTGAAAATGTAAAAGACAGCGCAATGTTAAATAGCTGAAACTTATACACGCATGTTAAATTTTCTTTATGTCTTTTAGTTCTACTTTTAAGTTCACAGTAATACCGACTGTGTTAGACGCAGCTTGTCAGCAGAAAACCCATATATATTAACTTTAATAGATGTATATTAATTATTAAAATAAAAGTTTCTTCATAAAAATTGTGTTACATCTCTTGGTTTCGGAAAATAACTAGCACCCCACGTGTGTTTCAACCGAACATTTTTCTATTTCATATCGAGCTAATGTGGTTAAGGTCAAGTTCAAAAAAATCTTTAAATTATCACGTGGGCAAAAACAAGAAGAGTTACTGAAGTTATTTGTGTTGTTCTTAACATCGATATCTTGAGAGCCGATGAGGATAAACCGAGGTGAGTATGGAGCAGCGCTGAAATGAAAGAGAGGAAAAAACGGAATTTTCCTGAGAAAACCCGCCGACCACAGGCGTCATCCGGCACGATTCCAACATGCGAAAATCCGGAAGCGACACCACCTGGAATCGAGCCAGGTTCACATATGAGGGAGATGAGTAGGCTGACCATTACACCACTGTGGCCCAGACAGAAAAGAAGATAAACAGAAAGTGATATTTCATATTAAAATATCCGGTTTACATAACTCATTGTTAAAATTAAAATAATTCTATATTCATAACAACAATACCACATTTAAAAACCATTTTATGATTCCTACAATATGAAAATAATATCTTTATAGAACGTGGTATGGTAGTAATGTATATGGTCATCAGATTTTTTAACTCTCATTTTAATTTGGGAAAGAAATGACTATGCTTCTATTACAAAATAAAAAATATGAAAAGAAATATAATGATTAGGTTGATACGGTAGAAGAATGACGAATAAGAGTATCGATATTTGGTATCTAGCCAGACACATTAACAAGATTACCACTTCACTCAATCAATTATAATCTAGTTAAAGCGCTTTGAAAAACCAATAATTGAGGAGCGCCGTGCACAGTTTCAATGGAGTTTCTTTACAAGACGGTCGCTAGTAGTCTCCTTGAATTTTGTGAGATTTGTTGAAATCCGGTCTTATTAAGCAAACGATGATGTGTACGATTCTGACGTCTGGAATGTAAACACTGTTGTCTTTATAGATTTACATTTTCAGCTCCCCCACCAAGGACATAAGAGGAAGGTCAAAATGAAGATNGCTCCCCCACCAAGGACATAAGAGGAAGGTCAAAATGAAGATATTGAATTATACGAACTGCCTTTTCTCGGCTGTGAAGCCGTTGTTTGCAGTTTTGAAGACTTTGTGCCTGACGCCAATTATAAGACTGCAAGGCAACCACATTAACATTTACAGAACACAAGTGGGCGGTATTATACAGACCGTTGCTTACATAATTCTGGTAATTGTAGGAAGTTCTCTTTGTAATTACTACACGGAACCTCAGAAAGAGGAGAACAGTTATATAATGCGCATGATCACTTTCTGGCTTGCCGCTAGTTTGGGAACTGGATGCACCGTCATCACACTGATCACATGTGCANTATTGAATTACACGAACTGCCTTTTCTCGGCTGTGAAGCCGTTGTTTGCAGTTTTGAAGACTTTGTGCCTGACGCCTATAAGAAGACTTCAAGGCAACCACATTCACTTGTACAGAACACAAGTTGGCGGCATAAAACAGAACGTTGCTTACATAATTCAGGTAATTGTAGGAAGTTCTCTTTGTAATTACTACACGGAACCTCAGAAAGAGGAGAACAGTTATATAATTCGCATGATCACTTTCTGGCTTGCCGCTAGTTTGGGAACTGGATGCACCGTCATCACACTGATCACATGTGCAAGCNTCGCATGATCACTTTCTGGCTTGCCGCTAGTTTGGGAACTGGATGCACCGTCATCACACTGATCACATGTGCAAGCTCTCGACTCGGTGAGATCTTCAGAAGAATACGCCACATGGATGAANCACCGTCATCACACTGATCACATGTGCAAGCTCTCGACTCGGTGAGATCTTCAGAAGAATACGCCACATGGATGAAGTTCTCCTTTCTAATTCCTGGATCGAGTATCGACATGTTAGCGCATTCATCTGGCTTCAGTTCTGTTTAACAGCAATGTTCCTCACTTGCGTTTACTCTACACATTTGTACTTTCTCTACGATGTTTTAAAATGCTGGTCTTTTGTGTACTTCATGTTAGATTTGACTATTACAGGGCAAGTGTATTATATTTGGACACAATTCTGCTGCTTGGAAAGATAATTGATTACATAAATAGAACAATTGAGGTTCTCCGCGTGCAAGGTATCTCTATATATGACGATTCTTGCACGATGGCCACTGTTAGTCCTACTCAGATGCGCTCGATTGCCGATAGTATTTTATATATGGACCTAATTATGCTGCTCGGAAAGGCAGTGGATTACATAGATAGACAAATTGAGGATCTCCGCGAGCAAGGTATCTCTAGGAATGACGATGCACGGATTATGATAACTCATAGTCTTTCTCAGATGAGCTCGATTGCCGACAGTATTTTCACTCCGAGGTGTAGCCGAGTCACATGCCATCCTGCATGCCGGAATGTTTCTCGAACACTTCATAAAATTACTAACAACAGTGCTACCAGCCTTTTGAAACACTTGGGGAAAACTTTCTACTTACTTCGGGAAACAATGATTACGGTGGACACCAACTTTACCGTTCAGATTTTCGTTACCTTATTATCCTGGATGGCGTTTATTAGATGGAACGAAAAGTTAACTATCGACACGTTGATGGAAACCCCTCAGAAAAAATACCCTTCATCTATATATGTATATTAGTCTATGATTTCTCAATAATAATACTGACAAATTTTGTGGCGCAGTAATTATCTGACAAGAGAAAAAAGACAATGGACATATTTTTCCAGCCGGTTTTTGAAATGCTAATGGTTTTCAGTGCATGTTTTTTTTTAACTTGAATCGCAACAAACTTTTCTCTGTCATGGGATCCTTGGCAACTTTCAGGGTTATGTTAGTGCAGTTACGCTAACCTATAGTATTGGTGTCTGTTTACATGAATGCTGATTTAGCTAGACATGTGGCCACCTACCACATTCCTAACATTGCTTATGATCTAAATCAAAATATATCGGTCAGAGAAATACTAGTAACTGAATGTCAGTTGGGAGGTTGTTATAGCCTGTCTATACAGTTGAAAGAACGGGTTATCAGTGTGAGGTACATATTCATTTAAATTTCAATAGGCATGACGAAAAACGACGTTTCATTATTCTGTTTACTAGTGCTGGAGGTGAGTACTTTGACATTTTGTACACAATTAAATCCGTGAAATGAATTTGTGTAAATAATAAAACAAATTAATTTTTTTTGCGATTTATTAACAAACGGGAAGGATATGTAAATGTACCACGCCCCAAAATATAAAGTACATCACGGTTTCGCAAAGCGACTACTGTACTCATTACTCTGAGCTCTCACTTAATGTAGTATAAAAAAATTACAAATCCCAAATAACATTAATTGTTTTGCTAAGCAGACTAAGAGCAAACAAATGCGCATTTTGCATTAAAGAAGGTTTACGAAATATAAAAAACAAACTGTTTAGACGTACCCACCATGTTATATTTACACCCTGAGGCATAATTTAAACCAGTGTAATTAGTTAACTATTTTTATTCTCTAATATGAAACTAATTTTAAGAAGAGTAATTTTTACTGGCTGTTACTTATTTGGGGCCTTTTCAACTACATGAAATTTTTTGTGTAACTAACTTTCTATATGCACACCAAGGATGCTCGTCTTAAAATCCCTAGCGGTGGGGGTAGATGGCCTTTATTCTAGTAATTGTAATAAAGTTACGGCGGAAATGACTAATGATGAGCAGGTAGTTGCAAGCTTTTTATTATTAGGCAATAATTTTGGTTTTGTTTTTCGCCCTTACTGCCACATATCTTTTGTCTGTGATATTTTACGCCACTCAAAAGGAAAATAAAATGGAAACAGTAAATTAATAAAAAAAAAAAAGTGTTATTGAAACTTTAGTGCGAATTGCATCTATTCATTATCGAAATAAGAGCACAAGAACTTCAAAAATTTTCACAAGCTAATTTACCCCATTTAAACGTTTTTCAGCTAGACTAGGCCATAATTCCATGTTCAGTTCAATATTCTTTATTGATAACAAAATACTTGTTTGAACAAATGATTACATTTCATGGTAAGGAGATGAAAAATAATACTGCATCGTCTACTGTCAGAAAAATTATATTTTTGGAGAGCATAGGAGCGTTCATATTAACTCTCTTACTAGTCGTTCCTTTCCATACATTGTATCATGCTCTTATTTATGTTTATGTGATAAATATCAAAGAATCATTCCTATAATTTTACACCAATAAATAACTTCTTAACTACTTTTCCATCAAATCAGGGTGCGAAATATTTCCTTTAATGGGCATTTATTCCCTCTATTTTGCTAATCTGTTCTTGAAATNTGGGCATTTATTCCCTCTATTTTGCTAATCTGTTCTTGAAATATGTGATGAGAAACTCCAAGTACGGAATTAAAAGAGTAAATCTAAAGTAATCGTAAGCTTTTTCTGTTTCACAATTTTTTGCGGTATGAAAACTTTCAAGCTGGCTCCATAATTTTAATAGCAATATCGTTCTGTTTACACAATTCATCCAGTACAGGGTTTCGCCCAACATGATCTGCCTTNCCATAATTTTAATAGCAATATCGTTCTGTTTACACAATTCATCCAGTACAGGGTTTCGCCCAACATGATCTGCCTTCACTGCAGTGTTCACAGATGGGGGCTCTTAGTATATTGCACCACATCCACCACAGAAACAGTACATCTTACCGGAACTTGCAATGCCTTTCTCGCAATATAAAGTCAAATTCCGTTTTGCTCTAAAGCCTTTGGTTTTCAAGTTTACTGATTTCGACGATAGTGTCTATTCTTTGGTTTAGTGCTATTTTAATTTGACTTCTTAATAAGGGCATATTAGTATATGGTGACGTTAAGAGTATTTGAGACCGTTTTGGATTACTGCACCTCTTTTGTGNCTTAATAAGGGCATATTAGTATATGGTGACGTTAAGAGTATTTGAGACCGTTTTGGATTACTGCACCTCTTTTGTGGTTGACTAGAATTTGGGTAGTGTCTCGTTATTTATGGCGAAACCAAGCACTTTACAGAGGTAAATACATTCCTAAGAGACGCAAAATATTTACGACACTTTCATGGCCACTTTTGGTAGGTCTTACGGGAACGTTTGTGATAGTGGTTTCCTTAAAAATCAGAAATGTTCAGAGAAGTAGAAGCAAACTGTATTCTGCAATCACATGATTCGTGCTGTCACCAAAAGTACAGGTTTTATTGCCGTTAACATTTGGAGGAGGTCCACTAGTAATTTCAGACGGATGAATGTTAACTTCAGAAAAAAAACGAAACATTAGTATTATGCCACATGCCTGAAAGCCTTTGGCTGAAATTCCAATAGCAGCTGCCTTTTTATAACTCAGTGAAAACCAATTGGCAATCAGAAATTGCGTTTTGCATCAACCACGGTGTCCTGACACTGATCTACTACATTAATCTTCATAATAAGATAAAATTTGTTATCCATTTCATTGAAATATGTTGGTATTATACAACTTTTTCATTGCGTTTATTTTAGAGAACAGTTGCCAACAAACTACTTCTTGCCTAATTTTTTTTTTAAATTTACATTAGTCCATCGGAGAACTACATGTCAATTCGCTGATGATATCGGTTTAAGTAACATCTTGATGCTACGCCACTGTGGAAGACAGGTTGACTTATAGCTTCGTAGTTATGTCCGACGGCATAGACTATATGATGCCTGAAGGTTAAGGGGTTTGCAATAATGTAGTCTTTTACTGTTTCAATTTGAAGGACGAATATATTGTCTCGAATTTAACACAAATAAAATACAGCCGCACTTCCGAGGTGTGGTAACTAATTTGACTTCTCGTATTAACTGTTTCCGACTGCCTGGTGTAGGGGGGCTTCTCTGGACGGCGTACTGTATACTTATCTCAGCTGTGGGTTCTGGTAAGCTGTCATCTGGGGATGATCTCCGGCGATGGGCGGTCTTGGCAAGGCCTGCATCTGGTGTCGTCTCATTGGATGGCTGTGGGGCTTGTGCTCCCGTCTTCTCGCGATTCCTTGACGCAACTCTTCCCTCGGCGCGGTGGTAATNTTGGATGGCTGTGGGGCTTGTGCTCCCGTCTTCTCGCGATTCCTTGACGCAACTCTTCCCTCGGCGCGGTGGTAATCAACTGTCCCACCACTTCTCTCGTATGGGGCTTTTTATGCACGCCAGCCTACCTCCTTACGTGTCGGCACGTGTCTCTATTATTAGGGGAGGGGGTGAGGTGGTAGAACGCAGAACAATGCCTTTCAAAACCCATGCCCTGGTTTCTGAAGGATGCGGGAGGGGGTGGGAGGGGAGGTAGTACCTTGCTCCGAGCTTGCTCTGTCAGCTATTTCCTGTTGCGTTTCCACATTGTCCTGTGGTTAGCTATGGGGGGAGGGGGTGTTCTCGGCACCATTATCCAGCTCGTCAGTTGTTTCTTCCTCGGTGCGTATTTTCTGAATTTAGGCGAACTGCGTTTCTCTATCTCGTGAAACCTCTGCGCTCAAAAGATCTCACGGACTTGCTAGACGCGAAGGAGGGTGGGAGGGTGGTAGGGAAGGCCTAAGCCACAGGACACGTGTAACTGCGATCTGCCACCTGCCTCGTGGCATGTGTCGACTGAGAGGCGCTCGCAAAAGGGGTCAGTGAGGCTTCTATTCGAAAAGACGTCACACGTCAATCTTTGTTCCGTTCTTTATACCACGAAATTTTAATCTTTTATAAAATGAAGTGATTCAAAATATTTTCCTGTGAAACAGTTAAATAGTATAAGTTGTACACATGATAAAAGAATGTTTAAAAGGTTTAAATAATGTTTGTTATTTTGGGGCAAGAGTCCGCATAATCGTTTGTGAAGACTCTTGCCCCAGGAAACATGCGCCAACAAACTGAAAAAATTTAATGCGCTAACTACATTTTACAGTTGCATGATTAAAATAACACCGTTATTTGAATACAAGCAAAATACATTTACCTTACGACTTTGCACATATTCTTGGACAACATTAATTCATTGCAGTTCAGCAGGCACTTATTTAATACAAAATAAAATTACATCTAACGTCACTCCAAACAGATAATTGAGACCGCACTCTCATTAATGACTGCAGCGGGCAGACAGCCGTGTCCAGTGCGTGAAAATAATTTCAAAAAATGCCTATATAAACGCTAATGCTATCTAACGGCGACTGTGAGAAATACGATGTCGTAGAACTCTTGCCCNTCAAAAAATGCCTATATAAACGCTAATGCTATCTAACGGCGACTGTGAGAAATACGATGTCGTAGAACTCTTGCCCAATGTGGACCCTTACCCCACATAACACTATCAATTAAACATTAAACACTTAATATTTTATGGTGATAAATTATACTAGACTGAGTTTTTAATTGATTTCTTGAGACATTAAGCATTTGAATTCAGTGCCAAAAAAACCTAATGGAATAAGGCAGCATTAAAAACAACACAAAATCGTTCGGAAAAAAAACAGACATATCATTAAAAAATTATTATTTATCGTTCAGTAATTATTTAAGTAGATAATTAAAAGCCAANTCAAAAAATGCCTATATAAACGCTAATGCTATCTAACGGCGACTGTGAGAAATACGATGTCGTAGAACTCTTGCCCCATGTGGACTCTTACCCCACATAACACTATCAATTAAACATTAAACACTTAATATTTTATGGTGATAAATTATACTAGACTGAGTTTTTAATTGATTTCTTGAGACATTGGGCATTTGAATTCAGTGCCAAAAAAACCTAATGGAATAAGGCAGCATTAAAAACAACACAAAATCGTTCGGAAAAAAAACAGACATATCATTAAAAAATTATTATTTATCGTTCAGTAATTATTTAAGTAGATAATTAAAAGCCAAACAATACATGGATTTGTGTTAAATATTTTTTAATTGTTGTAATGCGCCACGACATTTAGAGTGTTGGTTAGTTGTCCCACGTGTAGGGAAACTAACTGCTTTGCCAGTCGTCATGTGAAGGCGTGTCATATATTGCGCATTACTTCCAAACAAATGTACTACATCTGCCTTAGTAATGAACGTAATTAGTCGTCAATGGTTCTTGCATGTTAACTACGAATTAAATTTAACAACGGAGGAGAAATATTAGTTTCTAATGACAGATTGTTAAAAAAGATCTTTAAAATTAAGTAAATTTTATTTCTTTTTCTTTTCATAATTAACTGTTTTTAAATGAATTCACGTATAAGTATTTTAGAAGGTGTATGGAGCCTGCCGAAAGGCAGATGCCTTCAGAGCTTTTATTACGTGCACTTCAATTGTAATCTCCTCTATTTGTTCTTATGGAATGGGTATAGTTACAGATAGTGTTTTATCGAATACAAATGTAAACTGTTTAACATACTATATGCATATCTGAGACACTTAATCTCAATGTCGTGTGTTCTTGCCCCACATTTCGCGCCTCTTTCTTTGCAATAAAGATTCACTGAAGAGCCGAAAAAGCTGGCATAGGCGGGCGTATGCAAATAACAGATGTATGGAACCAATCTAAGTAACGCAATGCGGTCAGCAGCTAGACCAGTTACTTCTGCTACAATGGCAGGTTATCAAGATTTAAGTGAGTTTTAAAGTTGTGTAATAGTTGGCGCACGAGAGATGGGACATAGCATTTCCGAGGTAGCGATAACATTTGGATGTTCGTGTATGACCATTTCACGAATGTACTGTGAATATCGGGAATCCGGTAAAACATCACATCTTCGACAAAGCTGCGGGCGGAAAAATATCGTGAAAGAACGGGACAAATCACGACTGACGTGAAACATTAAACGTGACAGATGTGCAACCCTTTCTCAAATTGGTGCAGATTGGATTTGTAGAATNCGCAATGCGGTCAGCAGCTAGACCAGTTACTTCTGCTACAATGGCAGGTTATCAAGATTTAAGTGAGTTTTAAAGTGGTGTAATAGTTGGCGCACGAGAGATGGGACATAGCATTTCCGAGGTAGCGATAACATTTGGATGTTCGTGTATGACCATTTCATGAATGTACTGTGAATATCGGGAATCCGGTAATCGTGAAAGAACGGGACAAACGACGACTGACGTGAAACATTAAACGTGACAGATGTGCAACCCTTTCTCAAATTGGTGCAGATAGGATTTGTAGAATGCCCTGCAGTATTCATGGTATGAATTACCCCCTGCATACCTTCAGACATTAGTCGAGTACATGCCACGTTGTCTTGCAGTACTTCTGCGTGTTCGCGGGGGACCTTCAGGATATAAGGCAGGTGTACCAGTTTTTTTTTGGCCTTTCAGTGTATATTGAGGTGTAAAGATTATGCATATCGCCCTACTTTGTCAGCGGTAGTTTTTATGTAAAATAGTGTGGTGCAAAATATAAGCAAAACCAAATAGGAAAATATCTTGGATTAAAGTGCGACATTGAGACTACCAACACTGAAGTACAGTCCCAGAATTTTTCAATGCACTGCAAATCGGGACAGGATCATTGCGGCAAACTCACAACATATTTTGAATCTTCTTACCACATGTAGAATTCCCAGGCACAAAAACTTGAGGATTTCCACGTCGGCTGAAAAATTATAGCCATAGACACAGGGAGTGATTACTTCAAAACTTCCACGAACTACAGAAATCACTTCACCACTTAGACATAAGTGAAATAGACCGAATTTAATTCGAGAAAAGTTCGATTCTGACACCATTCGTTTATTTACGAAATTGATCTATGCAAAATTAATTCCATAAACAGTGTTATACTTCAAAGTAATCATTAACACGTGTGGCCTTTTGTAACTTTAGCCGCTCTCGTGACTGTCTCCCTGATAATTATATTTAGTTTATCGTAAAGTTTCTAATTATTCTTGAAAATAAAATTAATTAAAACTTTGCATTCAAAATTTAACTTCGGCAGAGATTTTTAATGTAAAAACCACAGCTCGGTATGTTCATGATTTAAGAAACCCAGATATATTCAATTTAATATTACTTTTTATAAAAATAATTAAAAATTAATTAAATACATTTTTAAGCCGTCTTTTCGATCAGAAATTTAATTTCATTTATCGGACGTGTATAATTGTTTAAAAGCATCGGGAATATTTCGTATTTGCTGTGCTCAGTCAGCATTCCCTATAATGACACAAGTTTTCTCCAGAATATTCCGTATATAAGCTCTCGGTCCTAAGTTACATCACATATACTGCTTCATGTACCATGACATCACGCTGATGTACAAGCTTGAAATTTTACAATTACCAACATTTGTAGATCATACAGACTTTCTTCTCAACAAGTTATAAGGTGTGCTTCGCCTACATCTTGCAGCCTCTTTGATATCTCCCACTAGGAAGCATTATTTTTTAATTTGACTACAAACCCACAGGGTCGGCGTCCTAAGGGCAGAAAACAATATGGCGAAAAATCCCTTTAACATGCCCACTCAAATGTAAATTTGAAAATTAGCGCTAATCACGAGAGAACTATGATAGACTCATTAAAAAAAATGACATGACATGTGTTACCATTACAACCAACAACAAAATGCGCTTGGGCCTATGGCCTGTGTTCACAAACCATTTACTTTGTTAACGAATGACACCCAATTATTTTCACAGTTAGGAATAAAATTTCTAATATATTAACATATTTTCCATCCAAATTAAGAAACTAATAAATTCATTGATGCGGTGGCCGTAAAACACAATATAATAGAAAACAATTAAATGTTACGAGTTACAATCATTGAAAATAAACCTGTTAATATTAACTGGTAAACCGCAATTTTTTTGTCGTTAAACGCTCAAAATTCCTGTGATATAGCACTGTCCCTAAACTGTATTTTCTATCGCCATACCATTTAAGATTTCTGACACTGTTTGAAATAATCGTTTAACGAAACTTTTATTTTCTTAGGACCTCAGATTATTACATTACAGATCAGCAGTTGCACTGTCTCAAAATAAAATAACTAACCCACATTTACAAACCGACATGATAGACTGCGATTCTCATTGTTGCTCCTCACGTAGTAACAGGACAAATACACAAAAATGATATCAGTTGTTTGTAAATTTATGTTAATATGTCGAATTTGGAGGTGCACCTCCAAACTTTTAATTAGACTATGTTGCAGCACATTTTCGAAGTCAGAGCGGTAATTGAGTTTTAATGGTTTAACAATCATTAAAACTTTATAGAGATATGAATACAAATGTCCATTTTTTTATTTCATGAACCCTTTAGCATTTAAAAGCGGGTTGAAAATATAAGGTTACTTTTAACCCTTTAGCATTTAAAAGCGGGTTGAAAATTTAAGGTTGTTTTTAACCATTTAGCATTTAAAAGCGGGTTGAAGGTGGGTGGTTATTTTTAACCTATTAGCATTTAAAATCGGGTTGTTAGCATTTAAATGCGGGTTGAAAATGTATGGTTGTTTTCAACCTTTTAGAAATTAAAACGGGTTAAAAATTTAAGGTTACTTTTAACCATTTAGCATTTAAAAGCGGGTTGAAAATTTAAGGTTGTTTTCAACCCTTAAGCATTTAAAAGCGGGTTGAAGGTGGGTGGTTATTTTTAACCTATTAGCATTTTAAATCGGGTTGTTAGCATTTAAATGCGGGTTGAAAATTTTAGGTTACCTCAACCTATTGGAATTTAAATGCGGGTTGAAAATGTATGGTTGTTTTCAACCATTTAGAATTTAAAAGCAGGTTAGAAATGTAAGGTTGTTTTCATCCCTTTAGCATTTAAAATCGGGTTGTTAGCATTTAAATGCGGGTTGAAAATTTAAGGTTACCTCAAACTATTGGAATTTAAATGCGGATTGAAAATGTATGGTTGTTTTCAACCTTTTAGAATTTAAAAGCGGGTTGCGCCCAAATCGGCATTTTCTATCTACTTTTATTGCATCNTGGTTGTTTTCAACCTTTTAGAATTTAAAAGCGGGTTGCGCCCAAATCGGCATTTTCTATCTACTTTTATTGCATCAGTGTTCATCATTGCATCAGGGTATTTATTCAGTGGTATTAATTGTATCAGTGTATATAATTAATATCATAATCGTCATCATGAAGTGTCAGTTGACACAGCCACAGCTAGGGGCCTTTGACATTGTACACTTGGCAATATTGTGGCTGGCACAATGGAAATGTTTAGAATTAATATAATAATTTGTATTGTAAATTTGTATAAGGATAAATTATGTTGTCTTAGGTTAATTTAATTCATGTCACTTCCATCTCATAGTAACTTTTTTAGTGTATATTGTGCTTCATCGTTTCGCCACTTGGCATCGCTTGCGCTCAGGTAGAGGAAGCCGGCCCATGCTTCCCCCCAGTTCTCTTCAGCACTTGGATGCGTCAAGATGTGTAAGTCTCTCGTTCCGCAAAGGCCCTCTGTGCCGACATCTTAAGATGAACTCATATTCACTGCAATAGACTTCACTTCATGAACCTGATAAATTATTTTAATTTTTTATAGTGCCGAGGGGACAGCAACATTACTCTCATGTGAGAGTTTTAAAGCAATCGCGTTTCACATTATAAAGCCACATGTTCGCTGTTCAGGGCCATTAATGCCACGTTTTGTACTAAAGTTGTGTGTGTTCATTAAGGAGTCGCAGGGAATAAATAACTCCACAAGCATCGTAAGTATTTCAATTGTGATTTAATACATGCGTGCGAGGCAGCCTACAGTCTCGACATCATGTGTGAAGGAGTGTTAACCAGAACACCCTAGGCTGACGACCGAAACGACCCTCATTTCATCATCTTACCACAGGGCTGTGGCGCCGGGCACCTATTTCCTACATCATCAGCTCTGGTAACACCACGTGTCAAGTTGGCTTTCGTAACTAGGGCCGAGAATTTCATCGAACCATTGTTTGTCCACGTCAGCAAGGACTGAGGTATGCTGAGGGGAAAATTCTGTACGAGGAAATTCCGGCAATGCTGGCCTCTGCCATAATGCCCGATTACTCTGTGTATGTGTTTGGAAGACGCCAAGAGTCAGCGATTCGTAATGCGTGCACCATCGGAAAGAACTTTGTAGACCTTCACAAGCATTGCCGCTGCCCGCCATTTTGACAGCTCGTTGATATGAACGCCACAAGACTTGACAAGCTCAAAAAATAAAGATTTTTCAGTGCCCCGTGAAACGCAAAAGGCCTAAGATTATGGAGATATGAAAAACCTTGGTACATAAAAAAAAATTTACTATGAAGAGCCCATGGTATATTTAAAAAAATATTATGCAAGTTATGCTCTCAGGGAATCAGATAAAAAAACAAGTAAAAAGCATTCCTTGTGTTATGCAGAATAATAAAAATAATATTATAATGTGTGTGCATAAGTAAATTTGTTTCAATAATATATGGATTTTTATTTTATCTCGAGTTATGTCCTGCTCACGTTAGTTTAAAAAAAACACTATTGGTAAAGCAGAAATATTTATTATATCAGTTTTGTTATAATTTAAAGAATAAAAATTCAATGAGTCACTAGCTTTTACTAATATAATGTATACATATTTTACGTGTACAAAAATAATGTTTAAAAAAAAAATTAAGGATTTGGAAAATATTGTGTGTAGTTTACAGATGCATTATCTTGCTTTCGGCTCGAAAAACGCAAAACCGAGTTAAAACCACTTCGCTAAACCTTACGGTATGCGATACTCTCAATAAAGGATCCCATGCATTCCCCCTAACACAGGCATAAACTCTCATCATTAAAAACATTTTCTCCCAATTCTAAAAACATTACATTAGGAAATTTAGGCAGGGGGGAAAAAATACCCATTTGGTTACTCCACGTGCGGCGATTTTTCTAGCACTCATTTTAAGCATATGAAACTCTTTACACACATAAACAATGCACAAGTAAGTTTTGCAGGGAAAAAATTGTATACACTGAAAAGACGTTAACATAAAGGTACACCCACAACAAGTACAAAATCATTAAAGAAACAGTTACCTTCGGCAAACAAATTTGTGTACTTTCATACTTTCGCGTGCGCTCGCTCCATTATGATATACTATAATTGGTCCGCTGTAAAACACCCCTGCCACCCCCTCTCACCTTCATAAAGAGAGTCCCACCACACTGATACGTGACATGCGAACATGTGTACGTATATGTGTGCGGCCTCTTAACAAGCAGGAGTCAATATAATTCACTCTTTATGAATTACGTGACCTAAAAAGTAGTTTTATTTCCGAGATGCTAGTCCATCATGCAGATTTACTCCATAGTACGAATTCCAACAAAGATACGCGCATACATGTCATACTTTTACTGGGTCGCTCTCTGGGTCTTCCCAAACCCCTTCCATGCCACCCGAATGGTCCCTATGTAATGGGTTATCTCAAAATTTTCCCAAAGGCGAGTACCANTCCAAACCCCTTCCATGCCACCCGAATGGTCCCTATGTAATGGGTTATCTCAAAATTTTCCCAAAGGCGAGTACCATTTAATTCATTCCCTCTAGATCATATACTTCATGCTCTTGCATTTCCACCATGAGGTTGTCTCCGACATCATACTCTTGCATTCCAAGCCGGGGGGAATAACTCAGAGTCTTCCCCAGATGCCATGACGCGAGGCATATCATAAAGGCCATCGCCGTGGCACTTGGTGTAACATTAAGAACATTGCCAAACACGTAAACGATACATGCACCATAACATAAAGTGTGATGCCAAACACTGTGACGAAGAGCGTGTGGCATAACATAAAGGGCACTACTGTACATTTCAACGTTGCGGGCATTTCAATATAATGGGTGGCGCTGAACACTTCGACGACGCACGCACCCTAACATAAAGGATGACACTGAACACTGTGACGAAGCGTGCGTGGCATAACATTAAAGGTGCTACGGTACACTTCAAAAGTACATGCGTTTTAATAATAAAGGGTGGCGGCACATACTTCAACGATGCTCACCACCTAACATAAAGAGCGTTTTAAGCCCTACAAGCATAGGTGGGCAAAAGTTCCGTATCGTGTAAGATACATTCGAAAACTTCATAACATCACTCCGGTCATCATGAAAGGGTTAGGTATTCCCAAAGTTTGANTCGTGTAAGATACATTCGAAAACTTCATAACATCACTCCGGTCATCATGAAAGGGTTAGGTATTCCCAAAGTTTGATTAAAATTTAAATCATCCTATGAGAAATACATCAAGGTCTTGCAGGTCAAACCAGGAGAATTATCTCAGAGCCTTCCCAAACATGTGCGTGTATGTTTTCTCAGAGTCTTCCCAACCATTCACTACGATAAAGTATTAAAGGCAATGTACACTACTATGAAAACAATGTCAGGAACAATCACATCACTTCTGTAACATATCGTTTTCATATGCCTACAATTAGAAGACATATAAATAATAAATGTNCAGGAACAATCACATCACTTCTGTAACATATCGTTTTCATATGCCTACAATTAGAAGACATATAAATAATAAATGTAAGCTAACACCGTAATAAAGAGAGAACACCAGCAGGCATAAAGTGGCTAAACGAGTTATGTGAGGCTCTCGCATGTCTAACATAAAGAGCGCTGTCGTACACAATGATTATAAAGCCTAACTTGTCTCAAATGCGTCATGACACTTACAAAGCTGACATAAATGTCACCGCCATTGCACCTGTATATATGTAAGTATGAATATATTAGTAAAGGATACAATGACAGACTCAGTGTCTATTCAGACTTTTAAGATTGAACATAGCTGTTTTATCAACGATGGGAAATAATCGAGAAAGTTATTTATGTCGTAACTGTAAGAAGACTTTTTTAAAAGTTAAAATGCTTGTCGAGAAAAGACTGGCTGCCAAAAAAATATCAAATGTATTCTCTTATTATGTAAAAAATGCTAATAATATTTTCGAAGACTCGAAAGATTAAAAAGGAATAGCGCAAAATGCAAAGCTCTCCTTTCTACACAGGTCAATCAGTATTTGCTGAGGATAGAGCTAATTTTTGATGGGAAGATATCCACGAAAGTAAAGTCCGAAACATTAATGTCATTAAAGGNTTGCTGAGGATAGAGCTAATTTTTGATGGGAAGATATCCACGAAAGTAAAGTCCGAAACATTAATGTCATTAAAGGCAACATACCCTACTAAGAAAACAATGGTTGGAACAGTCACATCTCCTACACATCCATGCTACTACTGTAACAGTACATTTGCATATGCCTGCTATGCAATGACACATATAAAGTATAAATGCTAGCTGAATCCATATATCACATGCTATCGATGTCATATATGCCAAGGGACTTTCACTCATAAAGACAGTTTAAACATAGATATGAAAAAGTGCAAAGACCTTGTTTCTATACACGCTAAGCAAAACAGTGCATTGTCCAACGTACAAAATTATGACGTTCGGGTTTCTGCTCTACAAATTATTGATATACCTTCATCACCAACTACTGACATTAATATGAACAATGAACACAATCATTCGCCAACATATAGGAAACATTGCCGCAAATAAGGTAAGTTCTTTAGTTAAAGCAGCAACCCACGCCGATCTGAGAGATATAAAAAAGTATGTAGCAGTGGAGAGACATTAGCTGAATATATGCTTGCAGAATACATAAAAAAAACTTAAATAACAATGATGAATAATGATATGAAAATAAATATGTGAAACTGATGGAATCGACTAAGTTGTTATGCGAATTTCGAAGAGTGAACATCGTATCGAGTGAAGATGGAAATTATGTCAAGAAGTCATTTGTGCTGTTTCTGCAAGAAACCATTTACTAAGCGCCGTAATGCCTAACAACATGAAATTGATTGTTATATGAACATGAAGCAATCAAGCTTAACATGTGAACAGTATAAGTCTCAATTTTGACGACGCAATAACTTAAAAAGACATCTTGCAACGTGTGAGGGACACTCTCCTGTGGCAGCTAAGAGACGCAGCATATTGCATACATCTGAAAAAACATGTGAAGGTTAGACACCGGCTGCATTGATTCCGGCGCACTGTCACCATCATCTTCAACATCAGACCTGTACATGAACAGTTTACCACAGGCATCAAGATATTCATGCCACTACTACAGCAAGACATTTAGCAAAAGTAGCAGTGCTCACCAACATGAGAAATCTGGAAAATATTTGAAGAAGATACAATGGGCTCACTATACTACTTGTTGCTATAAGTGTGATGTGAATTTAAATGTTATTATGTAACAGGTGTTCCAGACAGCATGTGACTCGAAATACACGACCATCAGGTAAAACTATACCACGAGTAGTATTACAAACATGACAAAACGTGTACATATAAAGCACCTACACCTGTATCTGCTGCAAATGTACCAAATGAGAATGGTTTCATACTGAAAGAATCTGCATTCCAAAGTCATATGAAGACGTCTGTTGCAACTTATTCATCAGACTAGGTGGATCATATTTCTATGTATCTCTAGCCTATGAAACAAAATATTGTAGATCAACTTACATGGCAGATTAAAAAAGGTGTATTAAAATATAATAAATGATTGGACTATAAATATACCAAACCAGAACCACACGAAGATGAATATAGCGAGAGGGCCTTGAGGTCCTCGAGTGTACCTATCTAAAAAACATGCAACATTGAAGATAGCCTTGAATCTAGTATACAAAAAATTTGTCGCGAGGAAGAAGAATATATGGAAAGGGTTCTGGTTGGACATTATATAAGATACATCAGCTACAGTTGAGAACAAATTTACATACAACACTTGACAAATAGACGTATACAGATTGAGGACATGCAATCGAGAACGTCCTGTACGACAATCTGCAAAAAAAACTTCACCGAGTGTGAAAAAGGAATTACAAGTGTTGTAGGCATTTACCATGATGTGCTCAGTCGCAATTCTCCTTAATGACGAGTCTTCTTCAGAATCTTCCCTAAATAGGCTCTTGGACCTAAGGTACATCACATATACTTCTTCATGAACCATGACATCACGTCGTAGTAAAAGCTTGGAATTAAACATTTACCCGCCTTTGTAGCCCATAAAGTCTTTCTTCTTAACACGTAATGATGCACTTCTTTGCCTACTTTGGGGAGCCTCTATGAAAACTCCTACTAGGTAGCGTTATTCTCAAATTTAGTTACAAACGCACAGGGTCGTACTCCATAGGGTGAAAAACAATATGGAGAAAAATCCCTTTAACTTACCTACACAAGCGGAATTTTTAAAAATAGCGGTAATCACGAGATAAATATGATACACGCATTAATAATCAGATCAAGTGTTACCATGAATACCATCAAAAAACTGCGGTTTGGCCCATGGCCTGTGTTCAAAAACCACTGATAATTCTTTACGAATGACACCCAAATACATTTACAGGTATAAATAAAATTTCTGATTGAAAAAACATATTTTACATAGAAATTAAGATATAAATAAATTCTGTTGCTAAACTCACAATAAACCAGAAAATAATTAAACATTAAGAATGACAAACACTGAAAATAAACTTGTTAATACCAAGTGGTAAAACGTTTTTTTTTTAGACGTGAAACAAAAAAAAATTCTGCGTTTTAGCACTGTCCCTGTCCCTATCGCGATACCATCCTAGCCTTCTGATACAATCTGAAATAACAGTTTAGCGAAAAGTTGTATCTTATTTTAAGACCACAGAATATTACATCACAGATCAGTAGTTGCACTGTTCAATAAATATTAATTAACCCACATTTACAAGCCGACATGATAGACTGTGATTCTCATTGTTGCTCCCCACGTAGTAACAGAACAACAACACAAAAATGATATCAGTAGATTGTAAACTATATTGATAGCTAAAAGCGAAGTGAACAATATTTATTCCGTACGACGTTAGTGTACGGAATTGATATATATTTTAAAGCAGGGATTTCAATAATGTTTAACTATCAGTGAACTAACATGACATGTAGAAAATAATGTCACCACTTCCACACACGATAATTATTTCCCAGTTATTAAACCGAATTATTACAAAACATTATGAACATTATTAATCAGTAAATTCTTGAAGGCGTACAGCATGCATAACAACAGAATACACCGCTCAACAATAACAAAAAAATAATCCTAGTGGCATGATAAATATTTGTAACAATCAAATACACTGCATGATTTTAACAACAAAAGTGTTTCTATAGGAATGTCAGCAGACAAATCTTTAAGTAAATTTTAAATATAATGAATAATTACAATTTATCAAATATGATGGAATGTAATGAGGCATCTGTTTGTGCTACAGATTCGCTTTTTGAAATTGACACTACACTCAGAAGTGTTCAAAAACTCTAGAAAATAATGATATTATATGTGTTCGCTCAGCAGGGGAATGACACTGAAATATACATGAAAAATGGACGTGATTTACGACCGCCCAAGATAAAGATTACAAACCTATTTCTAAGAGGCTTGTACTAAAATAATTAAACATTTACTCTGTGTGCAATGATATCCTAATACGAATGTGTTAGAATTCATTTTGAATATATAAATTTGCCAATAAATGCGTACCTATTTACAGAAGGTAATATTGCAAACAACAAATTGAGACAGATTTAAAATCCTAATTTTACGTTACTCAAACCATTTTTCAAATGTTCTTTTTCGACAAAACGCATCAACATAGATTTTTAAAAATACCAATTAAATAGTTGGTTATTTCACACATTTTTTGTCTTTTGTAAAACAAAAAAAGAAAAAAAATTCGTTATGTTTACCATTATAGTTCTCATGGGTGAATGGTAACATGCGCGTCACGTAAAAATATTTGGTAATTAATAGTCTGCAAGCATTTCAATCGCGATAACAATTGCTGCACATAAAACGATTGATAAATAATTTTTTCTAGGACTTTGCTTTAGGGAATGAAATTGAATATATAATTTATTTCACCCCTGCTTGTACTTCATTCCATGTTTCTTCACATTTTTTGAACCAAACCTTTGAAATATCACACTAAGAGAAAATGTTCACCTCTTAAATAACTTGTATAACACACATATTTAACACTGCAATTAACTTGAAAGTATTATATTTTTTTTACAATGAATCTTTATGTTGGGATCTTCTTTAATATCTTATATTTAATCCATATGCAGTTGGAATTAAAAGCAGAGAGAGCAGCTATCTGTCGCATACCACTTTTAAGAAATATTTCACAGTTAAAATGTAGCTATAACCAGTATTTTAGGTAGCACATATGGATACATATATAATTGTTACTGCTAATAATATCAGCGCAAAATACGGTGTGGAGGCACAAGAAGGTTGGTTTATTTTTAAAATTAATTTTTTACTCAGGTTGGGAAGATGAATGTAAAATGTTACGCAACCAAACATTTTCACCTACATGTAAGCGCTAAACAACCAGATTTTCTATATTAATAAAGAGGATAAAAGTAATAATCATAAGTGAAATATAAAATGACTTCGTAACAAAAAAAAATGTATTTAATTATGTACATAGCTTTAAATTTTAATTTAAAGTTTCTTCTTGGAACAATGCGCACTTTGCGGCGGAATTTATCCCTACACCAAACTTTGCCNCAAATTTTAATTTAAAGTTTCTTCTTGGAACAATGCGCACTTTGCGGCGGAATTTATCCCTACACCAAACTTTGCCATAACCAATATCGTATTGTTCCTAAATAAAGTAGAATAAATATTAGTAGAGTGGTACTTGTCTCTCTCTCTCTCTNTTGCACTGTTCAATAAATATTAATTAACCCACATTTACAAGCCGACATGATAGACTGTGATTCTCATTGTTGCTCCTCACGTAGTAACAGAACAACAACACAAAAATGATATCAGTAGATTGTAAACTATATTGATAGCTAAAAGCGAAGTGAACAATATTTATTCCGTACGACGTTAGTGTAGGGAATTGAGATATATTTTAAAGCAGGGATTTCAATAATGTTTAACTATCAGTGAACTAACATGACATGTCGAAAATAATGTCACCATTNTATTTTAAAGCAGGGATTTCAATAATGTTTAACTATCAGTGAACTAACATGACATGTCGAAAATAATGTCACCATTACCACACACGATAATTATTTCCCAGTTATTAAACCGAATTATTACAAAACATTATGAACATTATTAATCAGTAAATTTTTGAAGGCGTACAGCATGCATAACACCTCTTAAATAACTTGTATAACACATATTTAACACTGCAATTAACTTGAAAGTATTATATTTTTGTTACAATGAATCTTTATGTTGGGATCTTCTTTGATATCTTATATTTAATCCATATGCAGTTGGAATTAAAAGCAGAGAGAGCAGCTATCTGTCGCATACCACTTTTAAGAAATATTTCACAGTTAAAATGTAGCTATAACCAGTATTTTAGGTAGCACATATGGATACATATATAATTGTTACTGCTAATAATATCAGCGCAAAATACGGTGTGGAGGCACAAGAAGGTTGGTTTATTTTTAAAATTAATTTTTTACTCAGGTTGGGAAGATGAATGTAAAATGTTACGCAACCAAACATTTTCACCTACATGTAAGCGCTAAACAACCAGATTTTCTATATTAATAAAGAGGATAAAAGTAATAAACATAAGTGAAATATAAAATAACTTCGTAACAAAAAAAAATTTATTTTATTATTTACATAGCTTCAAATTTTAATTTAAAGTTTCTTCTTGGAACAATGCGCACTTTGCGGCGGAATTTATCCCTACACTAAACTTTGCCATAACCAATATCGTATTGTTCCTAAATTAAGTAGAATAAATAGTAGTAGAGTGGTACTTGTCTCTCTCTCTCTCTCTCTCTCTTCCTCTCTTTCATTCATGTTTTCAATTTTAGCATATTTCATTTTTAACCGTAATACGTAAACCAAGAAATGAAGTATCCCTACCCATTTAAATGGGTTTGCAATTCGGGTTGCAGCCCGACAGACTTGGATCAAATCACTGAGCCGGCCACAGGATGCCGTGTTTATGTTTAAGCTGGGCACCGGGCAGTATTAATAGCTGTTCATCATTATTACTATCTTAGTTAATTTACGTGTTGGTGTATTGGCTAGGGATAGAAGCGCACACCAGTCTCACGACTGTCGTGTTGTATGTAATGTCACGATGTTTGTACAACATGTTGTAGTGTTGTTTGCAAGTGGCAATTANCTCACGACTGTCGTGTTGTATGTAATGTCACGATGTTTGTACAACATGTTGTAGTGTTGTTTGCAAGTGGCAATTAAACTCGTATGAAATGTGGCGCTGAGTCCTTACAACACGAGTCACTGCTCATGGAAAACACAGCATGTAACATCTGTCATTTCGCCACTGCAAGTCAGGATATGACATTGCACTTATTCTCCGGTCATTTTATTGTGTGACGATTGTGAAGAAATTTTGCAAGTTATTAGTACACATTACTGGCGCCCGATGTACCAATACTGCCGCTTGCTCTGGTCAAAACTAGGGCTAACCAGTGTAGTAGGCGTACATACATCTGCCTCCCATATGGCATAATGTAAGTCAGCCATACTNCAAAACTAGGGCTAACCAGTGTAGTAGGCGTACATACATCTGCCTCCCATATGGCATAATGTAAGTCAGCCATACTAACTAAAACCTGCCTTAATGTGTTTTATCAAAACCTTATTAAAAATATTGTTCCTCCTTTATATTTTTTTGAATACCTTTTAATTATTACTTAATTATTTAATTTAAAAAAAATTTCTTTTTCATTTTTTTGGGATTTCCTTATTTTTTTGAAATTTAAAAATCCATATAAAACTACTCGGCATTCTAAACTTTGGAACACCACCTGACCAACCATCTGTGCCCCTGGGCCTGGATTACTGNATATAAAACTACTCGGCATTCTAAACTTTGGAACACCACCTGACCAACCATCTGTGCCCCTGGGCCTGGATTACTGACGAAATAGTGGGGCGATAACTGTCTGCCAGTGCACCCACATGAGCTGCCTGACAGGGCGTAATTTCGGTTCACGTGGGAGGAGCACGTGTGTTAGTTTGGGGCGGTGTATGACCATACAGTATGGTGGAGTGTAGGGAAGTGAGCTGAAATCGCCTAGGATGATGTAGTTAAGTTACATTTGGTCCCTGGTCGATTGAAAAAATGCAACTACCTGGGAGGCGCGATCAACTGATTTCTACAGTTCATATAACTTGTGTATTTGCATTTTAATGTGGCTGTAAATACTGCAGAATATGTTTGATTGTATTAACAGAGTCATTAGGTGATAATAAAACCACCTCGTGTGCGTGTTGGACACGATGTGCTCCGCTCGTTTGAACTGTATTGCGTGAACTTGACGCGTGGCGCATATAGGAATTNGTGCGTGTTGGACACGATGTGCTCCGCTCGTTTGAACTGTATTGCGTGAACTTGACGCGTGGCGCATATAGGAATTTTTTGAAGCGGCGCTGTCAAAACCCGCCAACTTAAACCAAGTAGGGCCTTCCGGACTACACATGTCGCCCATTTACACATACCGAGGTCAAGCCAAGGTGAGGTAGCACATGCCGCCGTCGGGTCTCCTCCTCCTACCACCCTGGCAAACCCAAGTGAAATTTTTAAAAACGCCGAAAAATGATGAGATAGTAAGGCGATTTCTGCCCGAAGTTAAAAACACCCACCGAGAATAAGCTGACGGCGTATGGCAGGGGCATCTGGCACACACCACCCCCTTCCCCAAAACCTTTAAAACACATAGCGCATGTAAGAAGTACAAGGGATACATTTGAAGGAACTTAGGGAGGGAGTAAAGNTAAAACACATAGCGCATGTAAGAAGTACAAGGGATACATTTGAAGGAACTTAGGGAGGGAGTAAAGAGAGGATATAAGTGAATTTAAGAGAGAAGAGGGCGTCAGTTCGTTTTCACTGCACAGAGAGGATAAGTTGAAGGAGATCAGTTGGACAGTTTTGATCACCGCGCTGAGTAAGTCCGTTTGTCAGCATATCGGGGTAGTCGGAAGCTGCGATACTCCGCGCCGCGAGAATAAGTCAGTGCAACAGTTACCAAGGCCGGGACATCAGAACCCGGCCACNGAAGCTGCGATACTCCGCGCCGCGAGAATAAGTCAGTGCAACAGTTACCAAGGCCGGGACATCAGAACCCGGCCACTTCCGTCAGCCGCATCAGTCAGTCACAACATTAAGGGGTCAGCCATACCGGGATGCGAAACACAGCTCAGAATCAGAGACAGTTACTAGAGTTACGTCGGACGAGTAGTATCGCCACACCGGGACGCATTTGGCGACAGGAATTGGGAGCTGGGAGCATGGAGTCAGACGGGAGAGAATCGCAACATTAAGGGGTCAGCNACGCATTTGGCGACAGGAATTGGGAGCTGGGAGCATGGAGTCAGACGGGAGAGAATCGCAACATTAAGGGGTCAGCTTTATTGGGACGCGAAACACAGAGCAGAATCAGAGACAGTTACCAGAGTTACGTTGGACGAGTAGTTTCACAACACCGGGATGCGAGCCAGTCAGTCAAGTCAGTCAGTCAACAGTCACCAGTCAGTCAGTTACAATAACACTCCGAGAAGGCGGAGTCGAGTGGTGAGCTACAACGAGAAGTGCCATGTCGAGCTAATTGGATTAGTCCAGTGCAACCCCGAGCCGAGCGCTGGGGTGGGGGGCCAACCAGGGTTGCTTCGCCAGGNGTGCGTGTTGGACACGATGTGCTCCGCTCGTTTGAACTGTATTGCGTGAACTTGACGCGTGGCGCATATAGGAATTGTTTGAAGCGGCGCTGTCAAAACCCGCCAACTTAAACCAAGTAGGGACTTCCGGACTACACATGTCGCCCATTTACGCATACCGAGGTCAAGCCAAGGTGAGGTAGCACATGTCGCCGTCGGGTCTCCTCCTCCCACCCCCCTTGCAAACCCAAGTGAAATTTTTAAAAACGCCGAAAAATGATGAGATAGTAAGGCAATTTCTGCCCGAAGTTAAAAACACCCACCGAGAATAAGCTGACGGCGTATGGCAGAGGCAACTGGCACACACCACCCCCTTCCCCAAAACCTTCAAAACACATAGCGCATGTAAGAAGTACAAGGGATACATTTGAAGGAACTTAGGGAGGGAGTAAAGAGAGGATATAAGTGAATTTAAGAGAGAAGAGGGCGTCAGTTCGTTTTCACTGCACAAAGAGGATAAGTTGAAGGAGATCAGTTGGACAGTTTTGATCACCGCGCTGAGTAAGTCCGTTTGTCAGCATATCGGGGTAGTCGGAAGCTGCGATACTCCGCGCCGCGAGAATAAGTCAGTGCAACAGTTACCAAGGCCGGGACATCAGAACCCGGCCACGTCCGTCAGCCGCATCAGTCAGTCACAACATTAAGGGGTCAGCCATACCGGGATGCGAAACGCAGCTCAGAATCAGAGACAGTTACCAGAGTTACATCGGACGAGTAGTATCGCCACATCGGGACGCATTTGGCGACAGGAATTGGGAGCCGGGAGCGTGGAGTCAGACGGGAGAGAATCGCAACATTAAGGGGTCAGCCTTATTGGGACGCGAAACGCAGACCAGAATCAGAGACAGTTACCAGAGTTACGTTGGACGAGTAGTTTCACAACACCGTGATGCGAGTCAGTCAGTCAAGTCAGTCAGTCAACAGTCACCAGTCAGTCAGTTACAATAACACTCCGAGAAGGCGGAGTCAAGTGGTGAGCTACAACGATAAGTGCCATGTCAAGCTAATTGGATTAGTCCAGTGCAACCCCGAGCCGAGCGCTGGGGTGGGGGGCCAACCAGGGTTGCTTCGCCAGGACTTGGTAGGGAGATAACTGTCAGATAGAACTCTACGCTGAGAACAGGAGCGAGTTGCGAGCTCCAACGAGGAGTGCCACGTTGAGAGGAAGCCAGCTGAGTGCAACACACGAACAACAGCCAGTCCAAGGGCCTGTATCAGGGGCCATCCAACTCACCAGATCTGATCTACTGCCATAACGTATCCGGGCCAATCCAACTACCAGACCTCAACTGCCAGAACCACCACCCCGCAACAAGTGCAGATACTTAACAACGGCATCACTCAGGGACGTGTCCTGTTTCCTAATACCCCCACAGCGTCGGAAACGTTAACACAGAACATTGTAACCAGCCCTTCAGGCCAGAACTCGCAGGGCGTTAAAGTACGAGTAAATTCACGGCACAAAGTGCCGGAAAGAATGTATAAACTTACGGATAAGTTCCTGGAATATATGAATGAATTCACGTTAAATTAACGAGCACAAAACCTTAAGTCGTGATGAAGTCATTGTTTAATACCCTCAACATTCAAGGCATCTTATAGTCTGTGCCATTTAACATTCACATTAATTGTAGACTTTACGAACCATTCTGTATAACACAGGTGGGGAGAAGCGTCAAACTGAGCTATAAATGCCTTTATTCGAGGAAAAAGTCATAGCATACAATGCATATGTGTTGAAGAATGATCGGTACAATTAGAAGATCATTATTTGTTGCGGGTCCGACACCCTTAAATGAACTATTTTACTGACAAAGATGTCCACTAAAAAGTGTAAACCCCACATAAGAAATGCATATATTTAAAATCACTCGAGCATTAAAATACTATCGTCCTTTTGGAGTTATGGATGTGAGATCATGCGGTGAAAACTAATCAAGGTACAAAATTTCAGACGTAGAATAACTACACAAGATTCATGAATATAATTCTTATATATAAAATCGTCTGCTTAATTCATATACTTTAATTGTATATTAATGAAAACTCTAACATTGAACGCGGGGACATGGTAGTATGTTAGTTTCATAGGTTCACCAGTAATAAGTACTTACTAGTAGCGAGGAAGTGTGTTCCGGATATGTGTGTTTCAAACATGGTCTACTGCTTCATCAGAAAGAGGAAGCTAAAACATAAACCCTCAAACATTTATGTTTCGCAAAATTCAATAAATTGTTTTAGTTTACATAGTAAGATAGCCACTAGTTACCAGTGTGATTGAAATTCTCGTAAAAGTGCAGAATTCAAACTATGAGAATATAACGAGAGACACATGCGAACCCGAACATTACAAGTAATTATTTCCACTGATGTGCTTTTCATTCCTCAACAGTGTCACACTGAAAATAATAATTAATGGTCGATGTCTTCGTAATATGTTTTTAAAATTCTAAAGTAACAAGAATGTGATATGTTATTTTCAACAATTTGAGGTTGCAGTACATGTCGATTGCCTGTTCAGATTTGTGTGCAGCGTCTAAAACAAAAAGTAATCCGAAACAGAGGCACCGCACCTATACAGTTTATGACCTATAGACTAATACTAAATTAATCAGGGTAGTTTCGGGACATCTCTTCATAATTGAATTCTCTGCAGAAAGTAGGCAGGAAAATAAAAATTCTTTATAATTTTTTACTACAGTGTGGGAATTATGAAAATGTTTTAGAGAAAGCAATATTTTATCAATTTGTATCGTTATAGAGATAAAATACAACAATATGCCACGAAGGAAATATTTCTATTGATGTGAAATAAAAAGGTTGTCACAGAGATAAAGAATGGCCTGCAGATCGATAGTTAATAAACGTAAAAGCTCTTTATTCTGACAGCTAATATGAATAATTAATTCTACTTAATTTAAAAGCATTCTGGTGTAGTTGTAGTGTGAGGAATATCTCAGTCTTTTACGCCAGTTTCTCACCTTAGGACGTCTTCGCCGAGTGCGTTCTGAAAAATTGTAAGAATGGCGGTTGTAATTCTAGTTGAAAGCAATCCTAAAAGTTGTTAATTTTCATAAAATATATATTAAAATTGTTTGTTTGTTTTTGTTTCTGCTACGCACATCATAACTAATAGATTTATCTGCAAGAAGGCCCAATTGTTTCATCATCAGCATTATAACAAGAGGAGACACGATGGAAATAGCTGCATCTCCAAACAGTATTTGCTCAGTTGTCAAGCCATTATTNGCATTATAACAAGAGGAGACACGATGGAAATAGCTGCATCTCCAAACAGTATTTGCTCAGTTGTCAAGCCATTATTTTTAATTTTGAAGATACTTGGCTTGGCACCAATCAAAATTAAACAAGACGACGACCTTCGTATTTACAGAAGACGTGCTACTGGCAATGTTCATACTGCTGCTATCATATTTCTGGTTTTTGCAGGTATCTCTTTTCATTTGTCCAACGAATTCTCAAAAATAAACAATACTACTTTGCGCATCGCAATTTTCTTCCTAGCTAATATCCTTTTGACTATATGGGTTGTCGCCACACTTGTCACATGCTCAAGCTCCCGACTCGGCGAGATCCTTAGAATAATACGTCACGTGGATGAAGTTCTTCTTTCCACAACACGGATCAAGTGCCGATACGTCAGGGCTTTTATCTGGGTTCAGATTTCCAGTATGGTAATAATCCTAAGTTATATCTTCTGCTTAAATTACTATTTCATGGACGGTTTCAACTTAATCTGGTTTATCCCAAAAATATTGGCGTTTGTAATAACTGGGATGGGAGTTTTGTTATATTTGGACGTGCTTCTGCTGCTTGGGAAGTATATGGATATCATAAACCAAGAAACTGAAAATTTGTGTAAACAGAGTGTCTTCAGAAATGATGTCACTNTGGGAAGTATATGGATATCATAAACCAAGAAACTGAAAATTTGTGTAAACAGAGTGTCTTCAGAAATGATGTCACTTTGAGCGCGGTGACGTTTGAATGCTCGCCGATGGGTTCGATTGATGAGCGTAACCACACTGCAGTGTCCAGTAAGATAGTTGTTCAACCTGCACATCAAACCGCACAGCGCAGAACCCATGCAACTACCAGTGGCATAACCGCCAGCATGCTGAAGCACTTGAGAGAAACCTACTATTATCTGCAGGAAACAATGGTAATGGTGGACTCCACTTTCGGTTTTCAGATATTGGTTGCATTATTATTCAACATGAGTTTTCTTACGTGGCACGCAAAGATAACCATAGACATGCTAATGGGCACTACCCAGAAAACAATTCACGTCAATACAAAAAACCTTTTAAACTCTATAATGTGGAGTATTGTGGCTATTGCAATGATAACATTAATAAATCTTCTCCCGCAGAATGTAGGAAAAAAATGTGAGAAAACTTTATTGCTGCTGCACAAGTTAAGCCTCAAAACATCGCTCACCCCAGTCGCCATGAAGGAGCTGGAAATATTTTCACATCATGTCTTTGGAAAGCCAGTGTTTTTCACCGCTTGGGGTGTTTTCAGGTTGGATCGTACTACTTTCTTCTCACTTATGGGTTACCTGGCAACTTACGTGGTCCTGTTAGTCCAGCTACGCTAATGGAACCGGTTGGTTTGATTTATAACATGGTTTTTAGTTTTTGTTTACCACATTTGCTCAATACACATAATTTTACATATAAATTAAAATAATCGTACTGTAATGTTTACAAAAAGTTTATAATATCGCATATATTTTTCATGAACAAGAAACCTTTAAACTTATTAAAACTACTATTTGGTCATTCGGATATTCAATGGTTTATGGTCTTTTCTTTGGTTCTTCAAAACTCAAAAATAATATAAAATGTTGAATAACTAAATGTTATAATAGTGTTACTTACAAGAGCCATGCAGGTGGAATATAGCAACCAGAAAGAAACATTTGGACACACCTAAGAACTGTACATTTTCATTCAAAATCATTAGTTGTTGCCTGTTTCAAAAGTTCCCTTCTTGAAATATTTGCTCCTTTGTCAAAATTTATGTATACTCTAGATATCTATGTTCACTGTAATATGAATACATGCACAGTAGTATTCAAGTAATTGTCGCCTTGTTCTAGCACAGAGATATTTAAATGTTATTATGTGTTTAAAATATATAGTATTAAATAACCATTTTAATATAATGTTAACATCATGAACCCTTTAGAGACCTGAAAATAATGAACCCTACAATGATTCGTCAGACCCGTTCATTCTGGCGCGATCTGTTCATGCGACTTGTAGTTTGCAAAGTAGCGCTCCTGAGTGGGTCCATCTAGCGTGTTCCTTTTCCATCGAGGGAGTAACGTGCGTAGGTATGAAGTCACTTATATGATTTCGAGTTGTCATATGACTCTACCCTTATCACCCTCCGAAGGATTGTGTGAGTGTGTTTTTATGTGTGTGTGCCTGTGTTGTATATTGTGAATAACTAGCAGAAACCCACCCCTGTAGTGGCATTATAAATTTTATCAGTTATTCTTTGTCATAAAAATGATTAACTAATATATCACTAAACTGAAAGAATATATATGTTCTTTAACGGTAAACGATAAACGATCCAAAAACAATTAATTTACTAATACTTTGTCTATATTTATGATTATATTTATTGAAGTAGTGTGAAATTGTAACAAAAACCAACATCTCAGTGAAATTATAGCATGTGTAGTAGATTAATAAATGTAATATATGTTATAAGTATTCAATTAATACCGACATGTTTCAATGTAGATGTTTGTTGCTATTCCTTTGAGATAAATATTTCATTGTTATTAATTCATAGATTCGGCTGTTAGATGTTCTCATGAAAAAAAATAGCTGATTTTTTGACTGCTGCACGTGTGTGGGCTAAGAAAGGAAAGTGGTAGCAATTACCCTCTCAAAATATGTTCACATAAAAAAAATTGTCTTAAAACATTTGTGAATACTATAGATAAACGTTATACATCTACAAAGCGGCATGGTCGATGTGTTTGTATGTGTGTAGGTGGCTGATGCTGGGCATATATGCATGGTACAGATCTGTAGGTCACAGGTAGCCAATAAATCAAGAAAAATATGCATCTACATGTCTACCTTTCCATCCTTGTGCAGTGCCACATGCAATGGTAACCATCAAATCAGGTGCTAAGCAGCCTATGAAACCTTTACACATACTTGAGGGCCCTTAGCACCAGTTATAGGAATCGCAATGTTATAATCAGCAGCAATAACCGACCGAGTTTCCTGTATCAAACCTGTACGTGGCACTAACGTTTCTGCTATTTAGATACTGCAAACGACTAATGCGGAAATTAAATACTGATTTCAGTTACTGCTATTTTGGAGCAGGATAAAGGGCAAAGATTGGTATAAGTAGCTGTTGACGATTGGGCAACTGAGAGCATGAATTTGCTGTGATGTCGATGAGAAACAATAACCCTTAATGCGGGCTTAGGTGTTGGTTGAAAAAATGGAAAAGTGTCAGGTTGCAATGTGTAAGTCTCGATCCACATCTTCACTACAAAATAATGTTATATTTGATCGAAATACAAATGTTACGAGAGCCTTTGGACATCGGGCATGGAATGAAGCAGCGTTTCTTTAAGTAATTTTTTTTTATTGTGGTTTTGTGAAGTTTTTTTTCCGATGTTGTAATAATGTAAATATTTTAGTGGTTTTTTTAAATGTATTTAAATAATGACAATGCCTGTTTACAAATTATCGTGATTTCGTTAACTGAAGTAGACACTACCAATCATATACAACTTATTATGATTTATTGCGTTTCATTTATTGGTTAAAACAAGAAAGCTTGTGTGTAGGCAAAAAAGGTTTCTCGCGAAGGTTTGAGCGTATCCATTATTTCTTGTTCATTGATTTAGTCACTGAGATAGTGTTATGGGCTTCGTTACTAATTCACTTTATTCATGATACCAAAATACTATAATTACGAAATAAGTGTCGTGTCCACTTGAGTACAGAAGGCATCTTAAATGGTTGTGTTTGCAACACCTTAAACTGTACTTTAAAGAGGATCTACATAAATAAGAAATTATTAGTCAGGCCCTTTTTACATGGTTAAGTAAACTATGTGAATAAATTATGTGAGTTTTTATACTGGTTATTTCCCATGAGTCCTTTCGTAATCATGAAATAATTTGAAATTTGCACATACTCCATGTATTCATGTGTGTGCCTACAGGATAAGGCAGATGGTTCATGGCTACCCCTAATGCAACTGTTCAAGATGGCAATTGCGCCATTGCAGTCGTTAACGTCCGAGTATTGCTTCATAAACAAGTAAAATGAACCTTTGAATAAGGGAATGCGAAATAGAGTCAGAAAGCACATGGAAATAAAATTTCTGCTCTTTTCTTCTCACTTCACCGCAGTCGGTTTGAGAAAACCCACTGACTCTAAAGTTACTGAGGTCGTATCTCTGTTGCCCAGAGAGCGCTCTTTCGAGCTCTCGTGACCACGTCATAGTAACGACACAGAGAACGGAGCCTTGTCGAATAAGAACTTAGGAGAGAGAGCGAAAAAGCGACAACACAGAGAGAACATGAAGTTGTGCACTCGCTGGCGCTCTGTCGCACACTCCGGCCACGCGCCATATTTGTTAACAGTGTTTCAACGTTCGAATGAGATATAAAGTAGATTTCCGGTCAAAACCAAGTCGCGTTTTATATATAACTTAATACTCTTAACTGTTTCAGTCGTAGAAATAAGTTGCATAATAGGGTATACGTATTTACATTATAACAGACAAAGATTTCTGACCGAGTCTCGGTTTTACCATGCTATGTGGTATTCTCACTCCTGCATAGTGTTCACAGTTACTTACAATTGCTGTTACACGATGTAATGGTACAGAACAAAAAAACTAAAATTTTTATACCTTAGCATTTATTCCAGTTTCACTTACACGTATTCAGATTTCGGCAAATATGTTTAATTTTAAAGAATTTGTGTAAGGGGAATTTAACACAGTTCGAATATTGAGGATGGGTGTGGTGTATCCCTTTTCTTTAACCCCCCTCCACCCTTCACTTCACCAAGCAATATACAGTACTACCGTCGCTATGGTGTCTTGTTGTTCGGCAACGGTTAGAAAGTATGTCTGCTTGTGGATTGAGTGCCAGTATATACTTAAAGACGTCAGTTATATATTCTATAGTACGTATTCACTACTTATCCTATATCGTGTCGCCCACTATACTTACGACCTCTTCGCCTTACACACAGAGGCAGACACTCAACTTCTGTAAGTTGCCATCGGTACAATAATAAATGCGGAACGTTTCTATTTTGTTATCCAAAATACAGGATGTCATTAGCACCGCACGCAGAAATTATCTTTACAAGGAAAATTAAATTTTGACAATTCTACTGGCAGCATGGTTGTGTTCAAGTTGATTTATGCCAATGTACCTTTTTATTAATAACAGCTCATCTTATTTGTCGACATCCATGTCAATTAAATCTTTTAGAAGGATAAAAAATAAGTAAACTATATAAACAATGTGTGTAGTTGTGTTTTCGTAATCAAGAGCTCACAGCTTCAATTTTAATTCTGTGACGCACAGTGCCAGTGTGATTGTGCGTGAGACTATCATTGTATAATGCTGTGTAATGTTTACAGACGTTGAATAATTCACCTACTGGATAAATCCTAAAAATTCTGTTTCCTTTTTTTTTTTACATAATGTGCAGAATACATTCGACCATACAGACTATAGTTGTTCCTGCAACATATTCTGCGTGTCTCGTGCCTATTCAGAACAAATACTGTCAACGACTACAAGTGTGTATGTGCGTATATATACTGTAAATTACTACAAGTGTGTATGTGTACATATACTGTAAATTACTACAAGTGCGTATGTGTATATAAAGTGTATATACGCTACAAAAATAATATGAAAGTGGGTCTTAAAAGTTAAAGCCTTTGATGCTGAAGCTAAAACAGCGATTATTGCGAATAGTACAGACAATATTTTAGATGTGATAATGTGTATAGACATTATTTCAGGAGAGTAAATATGGTTAGTTATAGGCACTGAATCTAGGTGGCCTATGTGTCTCTCCACTCTCTCAACTCTAAAACCACAAACAATGCCAAGAGTTAGCTCAGTCCCTCTTATATCCAGAAAGGCACTTCACAAAAAAAAACAAGCCTTCATATCTAGTCTCAAAATAGTTTTGAAAATATTTGTGACTTGCTTATTTTTCTTTTTGTTTTCAATATGTTTTAAATTTTTATTTAATTATTAGATTTTAAAATTTTATATTGTGTTTAATTTTTTAAATATTTTTTATGCTTTTAAATGTTTTTTTCATTGATAACAAATTTAAAACTAGACCAGCCCCCTCCAACCTTGGTACAACACCTGACCTATCATGTGTGCCTCTCAGCCTGGATTCCTGACGACAGAGTGGGGCGTAAACTGTCTGCCGGTGCACAACATGAGCTGCCTTGACAGGGCGTAAGTACGGTACACGTGGGAGGACCATGGGTGTGTGTTTGAAGCGGTGTATGACAGCACAGAATATGGAGTCTAGGGAAGTGAGCTGAAATCACCTAGGATGTAGCAGTTTTGTTACATTTTACACCTGACCGATTGAAAAACTCCAACTATATGCGAGGCGCTATTTAATGTTTTATATAATTTATATAACTTGTGTATTTGCATTTAAATGCAGCTGGTAATACTGAGTAATACGTATGAGTGTATTAAGAGTGCCAATAGGTGATAATTAGACCGCCTCGTGTTCGTGTGGGACCAGATGAGCTCCTCTCGGCTCCAGTGTATCGTGTGGACTGAGCTAGAGATGTCTTTATTCGAGGAAAATTGCATAATATTCAATGCATATGTTTTGAACAATTACCGGTTAAAATACAAGATAAATTTCTGTTCCGGGTCTGAGAACCATATATGAACTATTTTACAAACAAAGATATCCACTGAAAAGTTTAAATCCCACATAACAAATGCATTTATTGAAAATCACTCGTGCATTAAAATATTATCGAACTTTTGGACTCATGAATACGAGTTTATGCGGTGCAAAGTAATCATGGTATTAAAAACTCAAGCACAGGATGACTTTTCAAGATAAATAAATAAAATGCTTAAATGTAATAGTGTGTGCTTAATTAAATATATATTTATTCTGTATCAATAAAATCATTAACATTGAACGTAGTGACATTGGAGTATTTTGGTTACATACTGGATCAGTAATAAGTACTTACTAGCAGTAAGAACGTATGTTACTGATATCTATTTCTTAAACGTAGCCTACTACCTCATCATCTAGAGGAAGCTAAATTACTTAAGTGACGCTGAATACAACAATGTTTTATGTTTACATAGTAATATAGCTGCTAGTAACAAGTATGATATAATTTCTCGAGAAAGTGCAGAATTGCTACCAAGAGAAAACAATGAGAGATACATGCGAACCCGATAATTTAATATTATTTCGACGGATGTGCTATTTGGTCCTTAACAGAGTTACACTGAACATAATATTTTATGGTCGATGTCTACGTAAAAAAATTTAAAATTCTAAAGTAACGACAAAATTAAATGCAATTTTGAACAATTTGAGGTGGCTGTACAAGACTCTATCCTGTTCAGATTTGTTTGCAGCGTCTAAAATAACCCGCGATCCAGATGATAAATGCACTATACTTATACATTTTATGACCTCTGGCCTGGTAACAAATTATCAGGGTAGTTTCAGGGCGTCCTTTCATAATTCAGTTCTCTGCAGAGAGAAGGCAGAAAAAAAACCATTTATAATATTATACTATAGCATGAGGATAATGATATAATTTCAGCCAATATCATATTATATTATCGCTTCTCGTTATAGTCATAATACAAAACCATACACTATGAAGGAAAAGTTTTTAGTTGTGATAAAATATTGTTATAACAGAGGTGAAGAATGGCCTGCAGATCGATAGTTAATAAACGTAAAAGCTCTTTATGCTGACCGCTATTTGAATAATTAATGCCACTTAATTTAAAAGCACTCTGACTGAGCTTGTAGTACGGGGATTATTTCAGTTTTCTTCCCCAGTTTCTCGACTTAAGACGTCTTCACCGAGTGCATTCTGAAAAATTACAAGATTCGTACCTGTAACTCTTATTGTCAACAATAATAAAAGCCTTGGTTTTAAATATATATATATATATATATATATATATATATATATATATGAAAATTGTAAGTTTGTTTCTATTTCTTATAAGCACATCGTAACGATACTACATTTCTCTGCAAGAAGACAAAATTGCTTCATCATCAGCAATATAGCAAGGGGAGTCACGATGGAAATAGTTGCATCTTTAAAGGGTATTTGTTAAGCTGCCAAGCCATAATTTTTTTTGAAGGTACTTGGCTTGGTACCAATCAAAATTAATCAATTAATCTTCCGAAAGATGAGGTGACATTGAAGCTGGTAGCCTCATTATCTATAGAAAATTGCCGGCGAGCTTTGAAATGACTATAACGCCCATAGAGAACCTTCCTGCTGACGTTGGGGCTCGGTCCCGGTGCGTAATTTATGGCTACTCTTTGAGCGAGTCCTGAGTTCTTTATTTCATTTTTCACTAAAACAGGTATGGGACTTGATCAAATCACTTACTCTCTTTAGGGAAATCACCCAACAGAGTTTTCATTTTAACATCTTCCGTGTCATTTTAACATCTTCCGTGAATTTATCATCTACCTCAGATATTTGATCAAATCTCCGTTTTTATCATCTCCCTGTGACATATACATACATATATATATATATATATATATATATATATATATATATAACTTAATTGTATTTTCGAATTTTAAAAACAATCTTGAGTATTTATTCTAATACACGGTAGAACTCAGACAGTTAGCATAGTAACAGGGGTTTATGTTTGTTTCTTAGTAACTTGATGATAAATTTTAATAGATATTGTTGTTTATATTATTTCAGCTGTGTGTCATTCGCAAGTTTCAAAATAAAAATATTGTAGTTATTATTAAATTAAAAAACAATTGAATAAAATTTGGTAATTAACTTACAATATTGCGAAAGTGTAAATGAACAGATGAGAATTTGGGTAAACCATCGCTCACTGTTTATACAAGTTTTCCATAATTTTTAAAAACTTAAATGCGATGACTGCATTCTGCTAATGTGTAAACGGAAAGTATGTGATCGGTAATTATATAATATGCGTGTCCACATTTAAATATATAGTGTCTTATGCACACTATTTTTCATGGCATAGAAAGCTTTACAGGTTTTTTCATTATGTCTACCTTTTGAAGACAGCGGAGTGGTGGTCCACTTGTTGCGAACCTAAGTGTAGTCTTGCATTCTGGGTGCCGAGAGAGCGTTTGCAGACCACTAATGTCATTTTTAATCCATTGTCGTGTTTTTTTTACACAATGGGAGCTTTTGGCGGCCAGCACGTTTAACTTCGGACGGCCCCCGTCGGTTATTGGCTGATAGCGACGGACATTAAGGTCTTAACACCCTGGAAAAACTGGGAAACTATTACGTGATAGAAGTTATAGAATGTAAAGGACTGAACAGCCATATGCGTGAAAGTGACATTCACACAAAATTACAGTTAAGTTACTTATTGTACCTCTATTTTATTTCACTAATTTGTTTACAAATTTTACTGTAATTTTTTTAAATCTTATTTTATATAGCTTGCATATAGTATATTTTACTGTTACAAATAATCTTTTAGATTACAAAGGCTAGCTTTAATTTTCTTTTTAAGCTTGCCTTTATAACAAGTCCTCTTTTTCGATCCTAATTGCATCCAACTACTAGAGCATTCACTGCCTCCCATAGACTTGAGTATAGACATACTAACATTCGTATCGCTATAGTGGCGACCTCTGAAGTAGGGCACAGTTCAAGCAGAGGAAAAACTGCCATTGCTGTATTTTCACCGAAAAGCAAGTGATCAGATATCGCCTTTATATAAATGATTTTTATACATAATTATAAGTATACATATACTTACACACATGCAACTTTTAACATCGCTAAACCTTCTCATTTGGTATGAAGTTAGATTTATTTACTTTAAACTAAACACTCTCAAAGAGTGACTATTTGCTATAAATAATGTAACTTTGTTTTAGCATTATCAAAAACATGTTAAGAAACACTATATTAACAGGAAACGTATACGTGCCAGCAACGTGTTTTTTTTAATTAAACCTAGAATGTATTACTGAAAACTGAACAGTCTCAGAGAAATGTTATCTCATTTCTATGAATAGATCGTTGTATTGATTTTTATATTGTTTTATTTTCATATCAATCGTTTATTAAGAGCACGATTGTGGAAATTAGTCTCAGTTGTTATAAATACAATGTTTTGCAAATGATTGTGACGAAAATGTTAGTAACTTACTTTAACATCGACAACGTACCATGGTAGGAAATTTTGTAGTGTCATGCATGTGGCAAGTAGATAAAATTGGATTTATACAAATTATCATAGTTAATTACAATTTATCTAGTACTAAACAGAATTAAGTATCTCTACTAGTTAGCCATAACAAAAAGTGATAGAAAAAGTATACTGTTAAAATGCTGCCAAATTAAATATGGTCATGTTTTATATATACGTAATTACACTCATAAGAGCGGTTAGCAGGTCTTATAGAATATTAATTCGGTATACAATAGAGTGTAGGTAAAAAATGAAACTTAATATTAATATTATTATTTATGTGTTTTCTTAACGTTAAAGGAATATTCTGGTGCATCTAGTAGTTGTGCTAGTGTATCGGAGCCACCAAATTATAATGCCTTTCACATATTTGCTAACTTTTTTTTAATTTGTGGGAGTTAGCGAATTTGGTTTAACATTTGAGAGACGGTCTGTTGTATCTTTTGTCACACTTTGGACGTTATAGCTTATATATATGAGTTGGAAATATGTGACGTGGAATAATGTTAGAATTGCTTATAAACAATTCATGCGTGTCTCACTTTCTACGGAAACAAGGATATATGGTTTCGAGAGAACAATATGGCGTATAATTTACATAGACCAACAATTACCGTCCGAATATAAATTACTTGTACTCCAAATCGATGTACATGACATATTTGTTACTTTAAAAATTATGCAGAGCTCGTGGAAAATTATAACTATTGGCATCTGTTAGTAAATTCGTTATATAACGCGCAGGAAATCGGTTCATTTCTGGCTGGTAATACCTCGCAAAATATCCGACAGATGGCGCGCACATCACGTAATGGCGAAGTTTGAGCAACCCTTTTTTTTCTTAACTGACAGCGCCTTTTTTAAAGTGGATAGCCCTTATATTACGGGCTGGGAATTATATTTCATTGTAGTGTCGTTTCGTTAAATTATTAGACAAAATAATTCAACAATATTATGTAATATTTTGTATGCTTTTGGAATTTATATCAGGATGTGTTGATAGCGAGGTTAGAGAGGAATGATACGACGTGAAAAAGTTTTCTGAATTTAGCACAACTTCAGAAAACTTTTCCACGTCATATCGTTCTATTGTGCATTTCATTTTGAACACCTATACCTAATTACATTATTACGAAGTTTAGTTTTTAACACTAACAACCATTGTATTGTGACCTTTTAAATAAAATGTATTAGTTAATGTAAGAACTCTTTTTTATCCGCGTAATTTCTGCTTTTCAAATGTGCATCGGTAGTGCACTCGGAATAGCCAACGTAATTTTAACTTTTGTTCGTTCGTGCAACAGGTGATACAGGATTTTGTAAATGTAACTGTGTTTGTTTCGTATACATAAAGTTGCCACTCACTTACTGTCAGAAAGTGGCCTTCTTATACCGTATAGACCATACAAGCAGCTGGCAAGCAAAAATTTTTTATCCTTTGTTAGACTCACGTTTTCATATACTTTGCACACTCAGAAATCACCAACTATACCAAGGAACGTCTGTTATTGGGCCGCTGTGCTGGTGGGCGTGGCCAACTTTTAATGCACCTTTATCACTAGCCGTACTTGTGGACGGTGTTTGTTAGTTCATCATTGTCAGTAACGCAGTTTATAGTTCGGAGGTTTTCGTTTGCCTCAAAAAGTTATTTTGAATGTCAGCTATTTTATGAACATTAGCTAGTTTGCCAAGATAAAGAATGACATTGAGGAGGTTGGTGCATTACTCGGGGAGGGTTAATTTATTGTTAACCGTATCTTGTCCAATGTGTTAACAGACGCAATACATCCCCAGGAAGATTAACAAGTACTGTAGCCGCTGACTGTGTGATCACTGTGTGATCTCTCCTGAGCGCAGCAGAAGAAGTAATCGAAACGTATTTATTCATTTTGGCGGGTGAGCAGGTGCTGCGCTACAGGTTGTCCAACTAGAAACATTGCATGGACTTAAATACGCCCGAGTACAGGTTACCAGTATTAATACGCCCGATTTTATATTACCTGCACAAATACGCCCGAGTACATATAACTAGTATAAATACGCCTGAGTATATATTACCAGAATAAANTTACCAGCTGTTTTTTTTTTTTTTTTTTTTTTTTTCCTGTTTCATGGTCCTTTAACATAAAGCAGAACACTCATAAAAACGTAAAGTTAATTTTAAATGATTTTCTTTTAAGCTTTATTAGCTCTCACATGCTCTTATCTCTACTTATTCTGAAACATGTTGCCATGTCGATTAGTAAAAGGAAAAGGCAATTTCACTATTATAAAGTTTGTGGATGTTTTTATAGATGACGACATCTATTTCTCCGGAATTGCTATGGGTGCCTTCAGGCCCCGATATAATGGTAATGAGTTTCAAATATTTATATCAGTTTTCTAATTGTGTAAACTTTGGGAAGTATATAGAGTAAGTGATCACATGATTTTCAACATGCAATAATACTGAAAAATTAGTAATGACTTATTTAAGCAAAATTAATTGTAGAATCTGGCATAAAATTTCGGTATGACAAAAATATATATTTTCATTTAATGTTATATTCATTAACGTCGCTGTATCTTCTCCATATACTTGGTTTATATTGACCTGTTATTTATATTAGTACTAACATCGTAATTTTACTCATCCCATGTTGTGATAAAATTGCAGTAGATCATTAATTATTTAGGTTTTTCAGTTCAAAGTCGAAATTGGAAGTTATTGAGCTGTTATAACTATCCCTACGTAAACAGTTTAATAGGTAAAGAAACAGACGAGATCAAATATTGATAATGTTAGATCTAAGGTATAGCTTTAGACAGAAGGAAGTAATTTCTTAAGAGGTTTTTTAATGGAAGAATGTCATCAAGTCAAAAAATATATTGTGGTTTTGTTTATACTAAAATATTTTCTAATTTGTCGTACCACAGAACATAAATATTAACGTAATAGGACATTTTTAAGTAAAATATAAAAATAAATTTTCTTAATCCGTATGGTTTTGCATTTAACATACGGGGCATATTTAATAATGTCTATGAAAATGGTAAAAAAAATCTTATATTAACAGCTTTCTTGAACTGTATACTTAACCGCGCTACGATCAAAATGGGAAACATATATAAGGTATTTTATCTATGGGCTTCACAGCGTGTAATAAAACCCACGTATTTAATTTAAATGATACAGACCTAGGATGGAAACAGTGTACGTTTTGCACATAGGAGCAATGGGGCGCCAGGCGTTCGTTTTATTTCACCCTTAATGCTTTCTTGCTACTGCACCTTGAAAACTTATAAAACCTCCCGATCGTTGCACTCTGACAATACAGTTCATAGTCAATTCCAAATTATTTTTTAACCTGTGCCATAAACCTATCTGCTTTATTCCGGTGGGCTGGTCTAGGAAAGGCATTCAAACCAAACAGAACTTCTATACCTGAGAAACGCACACTCATGAATGACTAACAAGGAATTTAAATCAAGTATCTCTCTTATAATAAGTCTTTGTTCCAGTGAACTACTGAACGGGTGTATTCTGTTGCCATATTGCCTATCGTGTAGTATTGTCAAACCTCATTGACACGCCCAACAATTTAAACTCTCCGGTCCCTGAGGAAACATTCGTGTCATTTTAATTTCTCACAATCTAAGTGTTATTCATTAACTTATGTTAAATCATAACATGCAAACTCAACTAGCATTTTTCAATGTATCATTATTTAGACGTTTTTAAAAATTGCAATTTTTTTGCAGTTTATAACTATTTTATTATATTTTTAATTCTTATACCTAATTTTACAACAGTCATCATAATAATTACATATTTTATTGATCTTCGACAATACATGTTTTTATTTAATATATGTATATATTTTATAATTATTAAATCCACTAAAATGTTAAACAGATGATGTGTAAGATAAAATAATAATCCTTTCAGAGCTTTTCCGCAGAACATAAAGACAACTTTATGTAACATGAGTTAAATTGGGTAGAAGATAATAGAGTCGCCTTAATACGACATCTTCTTCGGCCACAGTCTATGGTTTTGTAAGTGTTAAAACTCAACCAATCCTGAGAAAGAATTCCAACTATAGTTCATGAATATATTTTAGAGGACCTTAAATAAATCCTTCTAAAGCCGATTTACACGATATAGTCCATTCATTGTTTCTTCACACTTTTTGAATCAAACTTTTAAAAAAAAAAACGGTTGGCTTCTTCCTAATTACGTCATGTATCACAAGCATTTTTTACTTGTGGAGACATTTATGTACCACCTTATTTTTGGTAAAATAGAAATATAGTTATAATTGTATATATAAATTATAACACTTCGTTTATGAACAAAAATGGCGGAGACATATGTGCGTTGGTAATGCCTAGGAAGAAATAGATCTTATGCAAAATATTATTAAACTGAGTGCGCACGAACACCGTGCGTCGTCCCTCTGGTGTAATTTTCTAGACTTGGTTAAACTTTGCTGAATGAGGCGGAGGAACATCCTGAAAGTAGAACATCAGCAGGACTTCAGAATAGTTAAAAGTAACCGTTAATGGACGATGTCTGCTGCCGTTCTTGGTCTTGTAGAAGCTTCTATAATGGTTGTGCACGAGCGGGTATGACGGCCGCTATGCCAGCGGGCATGGAATATTCCTATTACACGACAGCAGTATGCTAAATAGCATTCGGCTCTGCGCAAATAAGCGTATGGTTTGCAATAAATATGAACCTTACTATTAGAACTGCTGCTAACCAGTTAATTGTGTAGGACTATTAAACACTAGCGCAAATTGATATATCTGTATTACGGTTGGCTGTTACATCATTATGATACTAAACGAGTAGATAAGTTCAATATGTAAAAGAAAATTACAAAATCACAACTCTAATTTTATTTTTTTGTATTGGCGCAATTGTTGAAAATTTACATTATAGAATTACTTCTTAACGTACAGTTGTAATCCGTATTCAATAGTAAAATAAAGGACTGGTTTTTGAGCTGTCGCCAAAAAGTTCGTAATTGCTTCACCTCAAACTAGACACTCCAATTATACTACCAATTTAAATATGGATGACATTTCTCAAAAAGTATTAATATAATAATATTTGGTAAAGCGCTCGTACTTATTCTACATGACATCGATGCCTTTTTAAATGTTTGGTAGCCTTTCTAACAGTAATTAAAATTTATTCGTCAACATTATTTGCTTTGTATTGAATACCCATTTGAATGCGTTTTTACATCACGGTCGTAAAATAGAGATAGTTGTACCCATTTTGGTTTTTCATCAATTTATTTAAAGAAGTAGCCACGGGGAGGGCCGTTTGTTCTGAAACTGCAATGTTTTCGTCCAGGCATTAAAACCTATATGGAGCCGGCCACGGAAAATAGGATATGTCGGGTTATAAACCTGGTGTGAAATGTGGCCGTATAAGGCACAAATAATGTCATGACGGGTCCCGTATCCACCGGTCTAACGTCCGCTATAGCGTAACATGCATAAGATTTTATGGAATCTGGTAACGTACAACGTGATCTAGACTATTCGCAAAAATGAATAAGCTTGCTTCATTAAACTGTTTGGATTCCTCAAATTTCGAAATATGACATCTTGCTGGTTATTATATACATTCCTTAAGTAACAATTTTCATTTTAAATATATGAATTTAACAAACATTTCCCGTCAATATGACTTTGATCACAAATATCAAGGACTTTAAATAACATGCTATTATAAGCAGATATGACCACAAACCCACTAACCCACACACCCTAACATTTGTTTGGTAATGTTTGACTTTGTCCGGGTTTTTTAAACATGACACCAATCAGACAATTTTAAAAATTAATATGATTTGTAGGATCCGAACAAGTTTTGTGGCCTCTCGTTATGACGTGAGCGAAAATGTGCTTGACGTGATTTTTGTAGAGTTTTGGTAATGATGTTATTATCATTTAATTCTTTACTGGCACTATTAACGAATATGGTACCTAGGTAATAACTTCAACACCTCTATGGTAAATGTAGTTATGGTCTGCTGTGTATGGCTATAGTAAAACCATTGCATAATTTACAACATTTGCCACTTTCTATTTATGGTGGCTATAAAGAAATTTTCAATATGAAATTACAAATTTTATACCAGTGTTAATGTGGAATGGTTGTATTTTGAGTATATTTATTTTAGTATTGATATTACAATAATTTCGGACTTTCATATTAAATGGAGCTAGCTACTATTTGGAATGAAATTATATATTTTTAAATAGAGACATAGCTTGGGTCCTCGGGTACATACAATAAATATAATTTTGTGGTCCCAACAATATTTTTTATAATTCTAAAACATTCGCACATTCATCGAATATTTTGTCGCTTTAAGTTCGTCTGTATCTAACTGAAAACTGAATGTTTTCAGACGCCATTACATCTATTTTATAGACAATACTCTTGTTAATCAAGTGACTGGAAGTAAGTAGTGTGTACATAGGGCCACGGGGGCAATGCATTATAAATGGGAAATTGCGGCTGTGGCTGCGGCTGTAACAGGGAGTCGTCGGCATCTTTCTCGGTAATTCTTTACAATCTAAATACCCTTTTCATCTACTCGAAGTATATCAAGCACAGAAGTAGATGGTGAAGAATGAGGAGAAGGAGGAGGAAAAGATTGAGGAATATGTTTTTTTAAGTGGGGAAGTAATGCCCGCGAGGCTCACTCTCTGATGCAAACTTCAAAGCTCTGCTCAGATTACCCAAACTTACTGAAGGAGCTTAGCGGTTACGCCAACTACCCTTCAAGAATATCCGCTTCTTACTGTGGAGTCTACGACCGTATTAATTTTATATGCATAGGGTTTGCTAAATCGTAAAAATAATTTTTTTATCCGATTTAAGAAAACTTTTTTTTCATCCGTAGAATCCATACGCCACTAACGACGAATTTAAAATTTTTAAAATCAATACTTTTTTATGACTTAATTTAACTGCAAAGTGATTTTTTTTACGAAAACATAATATGTAGAAAACATTTTATTTTGGAAGCATCGGAGGCAAAACTTATTTTCTCGCTTTATATAAAACATACTTTTGTCGTTTAAATATTTAAAAAAAAATTTTAAACAATTTAATTAAACTGATTTTTAAAATTCGTACTGGAATTGTGTATCCACTTTTGCAAAACCGTGAAGAAATATTATTCTCTTTCCCTTATTCCCTTTTTCTTGGGTAGTCAAACAAGGGGCCATCGACGGTCGTTGGCGATCATGACGTGAAGTCAAGGTGGACATCTTTGTTTCCTTTACTACAGGAACCAATTAAATTTAAATATAGGTTGCATGGAATGGTCATTCTATGGCATAAAAAACGTTTCCGTATTCTCATGCAGCATATATGATTATTGATGTAATATTTATTGTTTTACATGGAATAGTGCCCTGAATCATGGTCCGAAATATAAAAGTAAAATTTTTTCTATAACAATTATACAATATCTGGTGTTTTATGCCAGTCATAGGATAATATTTTATAAAAGTATAATAAGTCAAAAACCAAGTCTTAAAATAATAATACACTTTTAAATCAGGATGGTTAATCGTATTAGTAGCGCGACTTTTCGAATATTATTCTTTTTTTTTTTATGTTTTGCTACACTGATGAAATGTAAATATGACTGAAGATGAATTGGTTTAAGATAGTAGAAATTTTTAAATTTACGTTTTTATATAACACATATAAGTATTCTGGAGATACGTTTAACATTTTGTCAATTATAATCATGTAGAGAGATGCGATCTTCAGGGAGAAGTAAATAGTAGCTTTAATTAAAGGAGTGAACGTGTATAATGAGATCCGGGAAGATGTCTGCGTATTTAGAAAGATTCCGTTGTTGGTGAGTCTAGGCACATTCATAGAGTTATTAACATATGGCTTAGTTATTAAATCCAAATTAGATTAATAAACCGTATATTTTTCTGCCGATATTTCTATTTCTGTAATATATTAATACTAACCGATTTTGATCATAAAAAATAGAAAAATCTGTTGTCTTTGACAAAGAAATTAACAGCTATTGGTATTCTTTAGTTTTAGCGAAAATTTTGAATAGAAATAGAAATATAAGACGAGTTTATAACGATTTAATTTGATTTAAAATGAGTATGTTATATTTGGAAAAATTACACATTCCCTCTAAGACTCTGCACATTAAGATGGATGTTTTCTTTTAGTCTTAAGTGTTTACATGTTGTAGTAACAGTAAATTGATTTTCTAGAAATTATAAAACTAATGTGTGGTCCTTTGCGAACATATTACTGAATTTAATACTGCAGATCACTACACAGTCGTTCTCAGAAAAAGGCAGCGAAATGTATTCATGTGTGTCACGCCTGATGATAGAATAAATATACAACATCAAAACCAATGCTCTATAAAACATGCCATTGCACAAACAATTAGTATACCCGTATAATAATAAGACTGCACTAGGTAAATCACACTTTATAATAGGAAACAATTTTATTATTGAGCAAAAATTTTTATAAAACTTACTTGTTCAACACAACGATTGCCAAAGGATGTTCTAAATTTGTTGCCAACATACGTTTGTACATATAATTGAGTCAACAAACCAATCGTGTAGTATAAATACTCATACAAACATTTCTGAACAAATTACATAGTCTATATATTCAACAATCGATTCCTCAAAGTAGTTACTTGACAGCAATCTTGTCTCAATCACTATTGAGGACAACCAAATTGCACATGGACATTTATGACTTAAATATCGATGCTATTTGGTTCTGCTTCTACCACGTGTTTGTAAACAGAACTCTGATATGTAACTACAGTTTCTCTGAACAGCTGTTCGCAGATACTTCTAACTCCTGTTTCTAGAGAGTTCTCTGTCCTCTCTGTATTGTTGTCCAGTTTCTTCCCGGTTTCTTCAATGGCGAGCACAGTGCTATCTAGTATAACCAACATTACATACAGTAATGTCACAAACATCTTAGTAATACATTGTATTGTACATCTAGGTCGTGTACTGTAAAGTCTTCAGTTTGCAGCAAATATTACACTTAATAGGGAAAGTTTAGAATATAAACCCAATATTAGTGCATTGGCTTAATTAAAAAATATATTTTTCTGTTTTCTGCGGCGATAATAAAAGTCCATACGTTTTAAATTAGCCATACTAGGATAAAACTTCCTCCAGTGTTCATAAATAAATCCCAAAATGTTATGTAATTCCCTTTATAATAATAACTGTATGATTATTTAACACAATCATTCTTAAACATGGCGAGAAAAATATTTTACCATACAAACACTAGAACGTGAAGTTATTATTATTCCACGTGAGACAAAAAATTTATACAAATAAATAACTCTTGTTTTAAACCAGGGAACAAGTAAAACACATAAATTACAAAACACGTATACAATGAAAAAATTTTTTTAAACATGTATTCGAAATTTCAACTCGAGACTTTAAAACTGTTATCCGCAGACGGGAACTAAAATTGTACATAAAAATCTGATTCAGTTAAACACATAATATAACTTTACCAATTTTGTTCCATCTATGAGATCGTGAAATCACAAGAAATATAATGGGACTTTATCATTACAGTTACGACCAGATTTATAACATTAATGTACAAGAAAAACGCCCCGATAAAGTAAAAAGAAGCTATAATTTCAGATCTCTAAGTGCCAGTTCTCCAAACGAATTTTCAACATACTGTACACGGAATCACGTATAACGTTTCACAGAGAAAAATTGGAACATACTTTAATCTTGGCGTAGCTGTACCGAAACAACCAAGTAAGACAACATGAGACCCATCGCTGAGAAGAAAGTGCGGCGATCCAAGTTGAAGAATCGCCAAGCACTGAAAAACACTAGGCATTCCCGCACCCGCCGGGAGAACATCTGCAACTCTTACCTGGCAGCTGGACCCAGAGATATCTTAAGACTTAACTTCTGCAGCTGCAGCAATGTCTCGTCTACCTTTTCTACAACATGTTGGGGTTTATATTGTACAAGCACAACAAATACAATAACATCGATATTGAAAATAACAGGTAAAACCGGATGAGAATAGAATTTTATGTTTATGGTATTTTCGCGTTTCGAAAGAAAGTATATTGTCATATTAGCATTATATAAAAGGAAATTAATATTTTACATCAAGAAAACCAAAACCTGTAAGCCAAACGTTTTGACTACCATAAAAATTGTTTCATAAAGGTAGTAGTATGTTTGACGTAAGTTTTTAAGCATATAAGCAGTTATGTCACAAATGCTTGGTTGAGGTCCGCGCAGTGCAGATTGACGGGATGGATAAACTGCGACTCCACTGGACGTAGGAGTCAAATTCTCGTAGTGAAGCATGCTCATAGCAGACTCACTGCTTGATGTCATCTCATGAGTTATGGCTTTTGTTAACAAGTATTTCTCGCAAATATCATCAATTCAAAGCCTTTCCCATCGAAGTAGCATATCTAGATAAATCCAAATTCCAATTCTGGTGATCAAGTAGAAGACGATACAAGCAAGAGACCAATATTTTCCAGTGCTATGATCAGTATACAAATGTAGTGAGGTGAATATACTAAAATATAACACCGTGAAGCACACCTGGATCCACAGACACACACTGACTTGTCTGTACTTCACCCAGGATGGAGGCAGAAGAACTTCATCCATGTGACGTATTATTCTGACGATCTCACTCAGTCCAGAGCTTGTGAACGTCAACAAAGTAGTGACGCTACCTGCTGTGCTTGATATAGATGTGAGCAACAAAGCTACCATGTTCAATACATAACTCTCACCTCCACGAGGTCTTCCGAGGTACAGGTAAATGACATTTCGTACATTATTCAGTAATACGTAGAAAAGATTCTGCACGATTCCACCTTTTCGTTTTCTGAGAAGACGCGCGTCGTCATCTGGTAGACGTTTTATTGGCGCTAGCCCAAATTTCTTCAAAACTGTAAATAACGTCCATACAGATGTGAAAATACTGCTCGGAGGATCGAAGATCTTCATCGTGATCCGCTTGCTGTGGTGTAAATACTGACAGAAGGGTCGCTTGAACTAAGACATATGTATAAAGCTAACACACACTACTTAGCAATATATATATATATATATATTATTGTAAGGGTTTTGTAAATTTTAATACTTGCGAGAAAACCAAATTTTCTTGGATTGAAAACTGTGACAAAACGAAAATAATATTTGGGGACACGTCCATCGAACGATGCATGCATAACCGAAATGAAATACAGAATGAGGTTTCCTTATAATAGACGGTGTTCTGGAGTGGTTTAACTTAATTGTTATTGATTACCTGGAACCTCTCAGAGCAAGAAGGCACATTATTATTATTAAATATTTATTCTCTTACTAAAATTTGTTCGCCAGTCAAGCTAACAATCTGTTCATATAATTAGTATTGCAGTCTTTGTACGAGGTTTGCACTTGTCGTAAATAACACCAGAAAAATATATGTTAAGACAGAATTGGAATATAATTATTATTTTTTGTTAAAAATTGCATAACAATATCATTAATATTATTTTTTGTTACAAATAAAGATAATTTATATTTACGTTTACGTTGAGCATGGTTGTTTTTAACTGTTCTTTCGCTGTGTTATGGTACGAAAAATTATATTTCAATTTTCTTTCTTATTGAACTAAAATGTATAGATCAGTCATGCCATATCAGAACAGTGGATGTTTATTTTAACTCAGCTTTGATTCTGTAGTTGCTATGTTTTTAAACAGTAGTGTTGCAAATTTATGCAATTAAAAGAAAAAGTGTGTAAAATATGTTACATTACACTCCACTCATGTATTTTCCGTCCACACAATGATCATCGACATTCTATGATTTGTTTAGCTGTTAACTTGAAGATATTCAAAACTGGAGTTTAAAATTTTTCAGTTGAGCAGATAGTGTTTCGTGGCTGCAGACGTACAATAGTATTAATGCACGCTTTCACAAAATAATAGTTGATGTTTAGCATTAGAAAAATTTATGAAACCTTCAAACGTTTTATTAAAATGTGCACCTTATTTAATCAATTCCCTTTGTCTGTACTTTACACAACATTTACAGATTGTTTGATTTGTACTCACAAGTACGTTTTTTGACGTGTCAAAAATCGAATACAAAAATGAAAAGAAACGAATTATGTATATTACTTTGCGTATATTTCTAAGTACATTAGTAACTGCCATCTGCTGCTATATATCAATATATATATATATATATATGTATGTATATTGAAGTATGAGCTTAAAAATATTTGGAAAAATCTATCTGTCTAGCTCTTCATTTTGGTTTACACAATATTTGTTCTTTTTAATTTATACCGTTGCTGTTCTATTACTACCGCTACGAAATAAGTGATATAAAACAAAGAAAATTCTCAATGGCTTAAGAAAGTTAATTTGTTTGTAACTAATAAATGCATGCAAATTATTAATTGTCTAAAAAGTAACAATATAAAACAAGTTTAAGTTCTTTCATCATACCAATATCTAAAGATTAGACTCGTCTTTACTTAAAAAATATATGCATGTGTATCATTATAGTCACCGATTGAGCGAGAAACGTATTCGCTACCCTTAAGTATGTTTCGTGGACTGTATCATATAAGGAATGTATTTTAGTTGAAATTGTATTGGGGGGACTATTTTATAACACAAATGGCAGTTACCGTTTTGGAAAAGTCAAAAAGCTTATACTAATTTTTACTGTATTCCAATCAGTTGCTGAAATATCAATTAATTTTTCTTTTTAAGAATAATTATCTCTTAACACTATCGTAAGGCAGTTCACATCCGGATGCTATATATGCGTGTAAGTATTAGGTCGAACATCACGAATTTTGCAATTTAAGCGGAAGTTAGTTAAAAATATATAATTTTTTACAACTGAAGTATGCGGAATTTAAATTACATATGTGGATCATCAGTACCTTTATAAAAGCTCTAAATACTTTCAGTTGTTTTCGGTTCGATTCTTTGATATTGACATTGGTTTCACCAGATTACCTGTGTGTAAAGTAAGTATTCAATTGCAATTTTGACATAGTTGAGGAAAATTTTTTTTTCACATCACTTATTTGTCACAAATGCCGTCTCTTCAAAAAATGTGTCGTTATGAAAAAACAGAGGTTGGTTACCTCGTATAAAGACAAAAAGACAAACATGTTCCTATTTTCAAGGAGCGGCTTGGAAATAGGTTAGTTGCCTGAGACAATTATTCATAATTAATTAACAGTTAATTCATTTAAAAAATATAATTTTACCGGTTAAAGGGCGTTTTCATATATGTACATACCCGAACACTACATTTTTAACAATTAAATATTCAATAAATCTCTTTATATATCCATATCTTCTCATGACCAGGAATAAGAAAGATGCTAAGGTAAAATTATGGTCACGGCGTGCTCTACGAAAGTAGATAATCTATTCTTAAATTTTACGTCTACAATATTTACAATTTGCAAGTTGCGAAGGAAAGTACTATAACAATATCGTAACCGCCCTAGCGAACATATATATCCCAAAACTCGTGCATTGACCTTCATGGTTAAGGATAATGGCACTGTTTCATCGTTGTTAAGTCATTACTTCTTTATATTGCCTTCATTTTCTATTGTTAACATGAATTAATGAGTAAATAAAAAAATTAAAAAATATTTTTCCCAAAGGGCTGTCACTTTAGAAAAATGAATTCCGTCAATGAGCTGAAACTTTAAATATGCCAAAGCGCATTTCTGTTTGAAATATTGTTAAGATATTTATATTAGTTTACGGTATTTACAATTTTATTTGTATGATTTCGTAACACTTTAAATAAGATTCTATTTCCGGATAAATAGAATTTTTCAACGTTTGTAAAACTTGTTTATGCAAATATATTCTATTACGCATGTATGCGAATTCAAAGAGTTAAGAAATTTAATTTGCGTGACCTTCAAATTTCTCAAAAATTACCGTGTTATTTTGGAATCACTGTAGTACAGTCAAATAAGGCAAAACAAAAGGGTAAACATCGGAACGAAAGTTATAAAACTTAAAATTTGCGTAAATCTTTGTTATGACATTATAAATGTTAGCTCAAACGTCTCATAGAATCTCGTGTCCGCAAGTCAAGATGATCAATTTCAAAGGTCGCGAAAATCGGTGTTTTGTAAATATCTTGTTTCCTATGCTTCAAATGATGTTTGAAGTTATTACAAAATTTGTACAGCATTATAGTTTCTACAAATGTGGTCTTCGGCCTTACATTTCAACTTAAATAAACTATGAAAGATTTACCATAAACTTATAATAAATTAAAATGTTATTACAATGCAATTAAACTATTTAACTTCAATATCTTATTATTAATGCAAACCAACTAAATATTGTCAAGCAGATGTATTATTTATGAATAACTAATAAATAAATTGCGAAATGACAACTCATTTATGTTAAAACAGAATTATATATTTATACCACGGTGGCCTAGGTTTCTAACTGACTACGCCAACCCAAAAGGAAGGAAATATTTTTTACCCAAAAGCCAAGAAGAAGGGTTGTGTTTTTGGAGTATATCTGTACAATTATCGCGTAGTCACCACATTTCCGCTTTACAGCGTCGATGTATTAAAATCTTAAAGTGAGTCTCATCAAGTTGTAGCTTGGCTGAGGGATCTTAATCGATAACCAAAGTTAAGCAACGTTCCCAGTGGCACATATTTGGATGGGTTACCTTTAATTGGTATAAAATTTAAAGCGTTTCCGGGCTTCGGAGAGCACGTTAAATATTCTGTCCCGGCTGTTATTGATAGATAGCGGTCGTTAAGGCATTTCAGAGGTCCGTGGGTGGCGTGATAAACTCTGACACCAGAGGAAATAAAATATTTCTGTCACGTTCCCAGCCGTTGCAGAAAAAAGTTCAGTTGTTATTCTACAGGATCCGTACAATTTTCAGGTATAAAAAGTGTCCTATGTCCTATTACATGACATACAGTACCTAAATACCAAATTTTATCTTAATCCGTTGGGCAATTTTTGAGCCGAGTAGTAACAAACATATGCACATACTAAAACACAGACTCTCGTATTTATAATATATGAAGAATATTTATAAACATTATTTATAAACATTATTTATAAATAATAAATAATTTTAGTGTCTCTATAACTGTAACATTTTTTGTTAATATTTTATTTTATAAACTGTACTATGTATTGAATTCCACAGTTGACAAAATGCTATCCTATATACAGATAGGCGCTTATCACACATTGCGCTCTACCTAGAGAACGGTTAATTATATAATAAATAGCAAAAGACAACATTTTATTTACATTTATGCTTTACAAGTTTTGTAATAACTTCAAACAATAATTCAAGAATAGGAAACAAGATATTTACAAAAAACTTATTTTCGCTACATTTGACCTTGAATATCTTGAGTCGCAAACACGAGATTCTATGAAACTTTTGAGCCAAGTTTTAGAATTTTAAAACAAAGATTTATGCAAATTTTCAGCTTTTTGAATATTTATTCCGCGTATGAGTCCCCACTTGACTGGACAACCTGTGTGTTTCCTCATTGTATTGATTATTTCAGTTCTCTTTTGTATTCAAAAAAACCTCATTTTATTTCCAGTGCAATAAATATCTGTTTTTTCTAGGACAATGTTTTGTAACATGCTCTTTAATAAATAACATGTATTCCATATATAATGCTCATAAGCCAAAAACACATACACAAACATATATATGNGAGTCCCCACTTGACTGGACAACCTGTGTGTTTCCTCATTGTATTGATTATTTCAGTTCTCTTTTGTATTCAAAAAACCTCATTTTATTTCCAGTGCAATAAATATCTGTTTTTTCTAGGACAATGTTTTGTAACATGCTCTTTAATAAATAACATGTATTCCATATATAATGCTCATAAGCCAAAAACACATACACAAACATATATATGTATATATATATATATATAGGACGTTCTACAGCTGTGCCCAATTACACTGTAGTTGTTCAGATCTTACCGATACTATTTTTCTTCCTTTATGTGCGAAACTGACGTAAAATGATATCATAAGTGAGTGAGAGTTTTAAAGAAACGTCTAGTCACTCACAGAAATCTTCATTCAGCAAGATGAAGCAGACTATCTCCCCACTACCATCATGATGTAAGGGCCTATATCGATGCAACACAATTTAACGCATGGACGGGCGAATATGTGGCTCTGGAAGTCAGTGTCATGCTATCCTAAATTAAAAAGTTCGTAATGTTTGCGATCCGCGTTATCACTAGGGTCCCGCTCTCTGCCAGGGATAACGACTCAGTACAGCATGCAGACATCAGCTGTGTGGGTTGAAATCCTGTAGCTACGGACGCCTACAACAGGTATGCGTTGGTAACAATCGGAGAATGCTTTGCGTGTTTCATTTCTCTTCTTACTCTTCTAAAAGGAAACCAGAAGACAGCCGTTATACTACGGAACTACCACAAAACCACCATCGTGCTTGAAAGCATTTGGACACTTCTATTAGCACCTACAGCCACAACATACTCTATCAGAAACTAAAACATATCAATTTGTAAGAATACTTGTTATCGTTTACTACCTTTACCATGTGTTTATCTGTCAAAGTTAGTTTTATATTTCCACTGAAAGATACTTTCTCATAAATTACATCACAGATAATCAGATACGCCTAGTGGTATCTTTGTGATCAAGAGTATCCGGACACCCCACGTAATGTTTGTTTAAAACATAGAGGGCGACACTGTACCGCCATCTACCGCGTGGAACACATGGCGTGGTTTTCATACAGTCTGTACTCGGTTAGTCGAGCTCAGTTTACAGCCCTTCTAAGTCTGTACTTTTCTGTCACTTTCTAACATTTCGCCATATTTATAGGCGGTATTCCACTGAAACTATGGAAATGTTGGGGTCCAAATCATAATACTCATTTAACAACACTTGTTTGCATGGCATAAAACCATCAGAAATCCAAATCAATTGTATTTTTTACTTATAAGGTTTTTGTAAAATATAAATTTAAATATAACGTTTTAGAAAAATTATACAATATGGTAGTTGGCAATAGTAAGGAAGCGATAGGAAGCCAGTTAACAGTCTCCAGGTTCCAACCATAACTATGGAGATAGAAGTACATGCCGACATCAACGAGACAAAGTATTACAACGACTTCAGGTATTATTAGCAGAAGCATCCTTCCAGAACTCTCGATAGCCAAGGATAAGGAATGTGTGACGTCGATCAACATCGAACCTACCAATATAGTAGTGAGGTTGGGTGGAATTGCAGATCCAGCTTGCTCGATGGTCGTAACCGTATATGCGACGAATAACCCTACTTCGCCCAGCTGTTGATTAAGCGTGAGACCAAGGACAATGGAAACTCTTGTAAGATAATGATTGACATCCATATACGAAACTCAAATTATTGTGATACAAATTTAGCCAATATTTGTATATTTAGATTTTTTTTTAGAAGGATCGAGAATAATCATTAGTTTGTTTAAAAAATCGTATCACTTAAGAAATGCCAATAAAAGTTAAAATTGTACCGTTTGAGCATTGTATATTAAATCTGAAGTGTCAAAATAGTAGTGGGTATTCCTGCCATCTAAAAAACTTTTGTAAGTTCATATATATTTATATATATATATATATATATAATTAAATGTAAATGCGTTTATCGATGTGTTTTTGTAAGCATAGACAAATAAAGTATTACTTCCTTCCTTCAGTTTTACGTTTTTAATAATTTGGCAACCTGTTTTATCGAATCTCCACTATCTAAACTATCCTATTAGCATTACTATCTAAAGTTGTTGAATTATCTGGGTAAAACCAAATTGAGAAATATATTTCATCTCTACATTCATGGGATATATGTGGATTCTCTAACTACAAATTAAATTGATTTTCATTTTTACATGGACACAATCCATTTTAACTTGAAATTATAAGTGAATTTTGAATAGCCCCTTAATACGTTCAATTAAAAAATGTAGTTTTTTTTCTTATATCCCTACATCTAATTGAAGGCGTAAAATTTTGAAATTTGCCAACTGACATTTCTCGTTGCCAAACCCAACCAAGACGTTTGCAAAATAGAATATTCTACCGATTCTGAAACTGTACGGAAAGTTTTCTTAACAGATTTTCAGGAAACCAATTACATTCAGTAATCATTTATATTCCACTATAAATAGAAGTCTCCATTTAACTGGTTAATAGGAAGCGTAATTTCTGGGCAAATAAGTTCCAACGATGAAGCACAAATTGGGATGATGGCGCAGGATGGACAATGGCTGCACCGCGAGCCCCAGAACAGNGAAGTTCCAACGATGAAGCACAAATTGGGATGATGGCGCAGGATGGACAATGGCTGCACCGCGAGCCCCAGAACAGACAAGAAGTTGAGTCAAAGATAACAGAGTGATGCTGACAGATGTCATAACTATTCCACGGTCCACTGCTGGTAGATTAAACACAACACTTGAAGCTGGAGATGCGAAGTCATTTTTTGGTGATTTATCATACGCCCTGCCCCCGGCCCGTCGTGAAAAATGTAATTATAGTCTTCGGCTACAAGAGTACAGGTTAAGCACGCAATATATAGACATTCTTATCAGCACTGATAGAGGCGTGTGTGAATCACAAACGTATTGCTACAACTCCGTCACGCATACGGCTTTTCATCTATTCTCAAATTCAACGTCTGATCAAAATCACCACAGTCACTGATGCCAAGCGTGATTGTATTGGACACTTCCGTGAAGGAACTAGTACCACGATCGCACGTTTCCTCTCCCTCAGAATACTCTCAGGAATCATTGTTCATCCTTGCATCACAGTATACCGACATAAAAAATATACGTTGATCTTGCTATACTTTCGACAACACAGAGATCTCCGNATCCTTGCATCACAGTATACCGACATAAAAAATATACGTTGATCTTGCTATACTTTCGACAACACAGAGATCTCCGTCATGTCTCGGGCAAGAGAACAGACGAAACAACAATCTTTCAAATAAAATGTGTAATTTCATAGTGGTTAGACCATGACATTTCGGGTTACTTTACGGAAAATTATATAAGGGTTTTGATTGAGAGTAATTAAACAAAGCTTTTTTCGAATCGAATGGATTTACATGCCAACTGAATGCAAAATAACTCATTAAGGAATGAGGGAATTAAAAAAATGTACTATTTGTTTTTTAACTGTCAATATTGTATACTTTTATTTATTAGCAAATCATTACCATGTAAAAAAATTACAATAAAAAACTAAATACAAACAACACAGAAAATTAAATAATATTATGTTATCCGTCATTCTACCGCAAGCAGCATCATGCAGACAAATGAGTAGAGGAAAAAATGTATACGTACAAACTAAAAAAATGCCATGAGCTGTCTCGTAACCACCGGTTTAATGACGGCCATGGCGGACCTTGCACAAGTTTTATGGAATCTCTTGCCATGCAATACGACTTCAGTACCCACAGAAGTAAGTTAGCTTGCTTCATTAACCCGTTTGGATTCCCAAATTTCGTAATATGACATCTGCCTGGTTATTGCTTGCAGTTGTAAGACACGTTGTTAATTTTAATAATGCGAATTTATTAAACGCTTACGGTAACAACGACTTCGATTACAAAAATCAAGGACTTTAAATAACATACTATTATAAGCAGAGATGACCTATTTTTCGCTGTTACTGTATCTTTAATCATAACACCATAGTTAAGCTTAAGCCCTAACAATTGTTTGTAAATGTTTATAATCTTGTCAGTGTTTTCCGACTTTGAGACCAGAAATACCANAGCTTAAGCCCTAACAATTGTTTGTAAATGTTTATAATCTTGTCAGTGTTTTCCGACTTTGAGACCAGAAATACCATTTTCTAACTCCACGTGATTTGTATGGAAGTGATTGAAAATGAGCTCGATAGGATTCTTGTAGAGTTTTGGTAGTGATGTTATTATCATTTAATTATTGTGCCGGCAACATAAACGAATATGGTACCTCAGAGATGACTGCGACACATCAGTGGTAAATGTAGTTATGCTCTACAGTGGATGGCTATATCAAAACAAAAGCATAATTTACAAAAGTGCCAATTCTTATTATGGACACTAAAGATAAATTTTAATTTTGGAATTGCAATATTCATACCAGTATTAATCTGTTTGTTTGTAAATTGCGTATCTGTATTTTATATTTATTATATCAATAATTTCGTTCTTAAGCTCACTGAAAACTGAAAAGTTTCAGACGTGATGACATCTATTTTATAGACGATACTCTTGTTAAATAAGAGTTTGAANTCACTGAAAACTGAAAAGTTTCAGACGTGATGACATCTATTTTATAGACGATACTCTTGTTAAATAAGAGTTTGAAGTTAGTAGTGTGTAAGTGGGGCTACGGGGGCATTGCATTTTAAATGGCAGATTGCGTCTGTGGCTGGAGTCTCCGGCTTTTTTCTCGGCACTTCTTTACAATCTGAATACACTTTCCATTTACTTGATTAATTTTATACTCAGATGAAGTAGGAGAAGAAAATGAGGATAAGGAAGAAGAAAAGAAGGAGGAATAGGTGTTTTAAGTCTGAAGTAATACAAGTGAAGCTCGCGTTCTTATGCACACTTCCCGGCTCGGCTCAGGTTTGCCGGAATACCCGAAGGAACTTAGTGGTTACGCCAACTAACATTTCAAGAATACACGCATTTTTCTGGGGAGCCAACGAACGTCTTACTTTTATAGGCATAAGGGTATGCTAAATATTATGTCCGTACTTTTTAACCGCTTTAATAAATCTTTTTTTTTTTATCCAGCAGAAAACCTACGCAAAAAACATACAAGATATAGACTTATTTCTAACTATGATTATCTGCTATTTGAAATCAGTGTTGTTTTTTATAAATATGAGTAAAATAAAGTGATTTTATTTACTAAAACATCAAATGCATTATATATTACGTAGGAAACGTCGGAGGAAAAAGTTGTTTCCTCGTTTTATATAAAGTAAACTTTAGTCGATTAGTTATTACATTTTTTTAAATGTAATTGACCTTTTTTTTAATTCGTTCTGGGATTGTGTTTTTACTTTTGCTTAACCATGCAGAAATATTACTACCTCCGTCCTATTTTTTTCAGCTTCTACATTCATGTATGTTTACTATAATATCTATATATTTTACTTTCATCATTATTTTAATTCATTAAATTAAAAGACAGCCTTTTATAATTCATAACGATACCTCGTGCGGTTGTTATTAAGTAATAATGTTCTGAATAATCCAAATCAGAGTTAATTCCCTATTCCTATCCTGAGAAGTGAAGTTTGCAATGTATGGTTTTCGAGTCCACCTGTGGAGATATAGATTCTCAACTTTAAAGAACCTGAAAGGACAGAGCAAACCAATTTAAAAAAAATGCATTGCAGCCAGAATTGAAAGTTTTTTTTTTCAAGTTTAAAATTAGCACTTATATGTAAAGTGTTACGTAGATTTTTAAAATATAAAACCCGTAGAATTAGTATTTTCATCAGAGCGCACAGGCTGAAGGCTAAGGAAACATAGGAGTCACCTACATGACGTCACATAGGTGGTCGCGCAGGGGGCCCTCGATGGTCCTGAGCGATCATGATGTTACGTCATGGCAGACACTTTTGTTACCTTCGCCACCGAGCACACATTCTCATACCTATTGTTTCACTTTAAAGAACCACATATTTGATCTCCAATTGAAAATTTCAGGAATAAATTCAATTTAAATAAAGTTGTCATGGAATGCACAGTGTACGCCATAACTAATATTTTAAATAAATAATAAAGAAGAAATGTGAGAACCGAGGTCCATTGTTCGAATACCAACCTGCAATTTGGGTCATATTTAGATATACTTTTACATTAATTACTGACTGTTTATGTACTCTCATGCATCAGGTATAAATATTTACATAATATACGTTTTTTATCCATAGAGTAGGGCCCTGATATCGAAGTCTAAAACATATAAATTATTTAATTTTCTATTTGACTTATCTACTGTTTCTATCCAATGAAATGATAATGTTTTATGAAAGTATAAGAAAGTTCGAATTTTAGTTTTAAAATTTTAATATGTAGTTCAATGAGGTTTAAAATTGTACTAATAGCGCGAGTTTTGGAAGATTATTCTAATCTTACTGTTTGCATCTACACTGACGAACATAAAATATGAATGAAAATGAATTGGTTTAAGGTTACAGAAATTTTGATTTTTTTTTCACACTTACATATAAACACACATAAATATTCCGGTGATACCTTGAACATTTGAATTAAATATATATTATTTATTTTCTCTTTTCTACGTACAACTATTAATATGAGAATCATTAAATTTATCAACCAAGGAGTTTTGACTGTCCTCGTGTAAAAAATGCGATCTTCAGGGAGAAGCAAATGGTGGCCTTAATTCAAGAGTGAACGTGTATAATTATATTCGGGAAGATGTTGGCGTGTTTGAATAACTGGCATTGTTGGTTAGTCTAGTTACATTACAAGAGTTATAGAGATTATTTAATTATTAAATTAAAATTATTTTAATTAAACCGTATATTTCCCTTCTAATAATAATGTTGCTATAATAGTTTAATATTTTTCGATTTGATTAATATAAATGGAGAGTTATCTCGTCTTTAAATAGATTATAATACCTGACATTTTTCTTTAGTTTTGAGAAAATTTTAGAATAGTATTATAAATATAAGAGTTAGGTTCACGGATTAAATATTTTTTTTTATTGCGTAAGCTATGATTGTAAAAATGAAACATTCCTTCTGAAACTTTGAAGATTTATGTGCATGTTGTCATTTAGTTTGGAGTGTTTGAATGCTGTTGTGGTAGAAAATGGTTTTTGTAGAAATTATATAATCTAAGGTGTTGGCCTTTGCGAGACCCATGACTGACTGTTATACTACAGCTCACCACACAGCGGTTCTCAGAGGTAAAGGAAGCCAAAAGTACTCAAATGTGTCACGCAAGTATACGGAACTAATTTTCAACATAATAACCTTTACACTTTAAAACATGCAATTAAACAAACAGTTAGCATATACGTATTAACACGTCATTCTCAGGTAATTCAATTGCACTAAAAGAAAACAATTTTTATATTGCGCAGCAATATCCAGGTAATTAACTTACACTAACCAACGCTTGCCAGAGAATGTTCTTTATTTAATTCTAAAAATTATTTGTAAACAGAATGTGATCAACAATCCACTCGTGCTATAAAAAAAATTATACATTCATTACTGAAAAATTTCCATTGTCTACTTATTCAACATTCGATTACTCAAAGCAGTTGCTAGACAACAAGCAATTGTTTTAATCACTATCGAGGACAACCAAATTACTAATTACTCCTTCAACTTGGACATTCATGACATAAATATCACTGAATATTATCTCTGTTTCTGCCACGTGTTTGTAAACATAATTCCCCTCTCCAACTCCAGTTACTCTGAACAGCTGTACGCAGACACTTCTAACTTCTGTTCAGAGAGAGTTCTGTGTCCTCACTGTGTTATTGCCTAGTGTCTTCCCGGTTTCTTACATGGCGAGCACTGTGCTACCTAGTATAACCAACATTACATACAGAAACGTCACAAATATCCTAGTATTACATGGTAATGGACATCAAGATGGCGTTCGGTTAGATTTTCAGTTTGCATGAACATGTGCAGCAATACTACCCTTAATAAGTAAACATTACCATACATATATAGTATCACTACATAAAGCTAAATTAATAAAATAAAGTGTTGAGTTTTCAGAAGCACTGCTACACGTTCTTACTGTTCAACGTAGTGACTTTAGTATTCCATGTAAGACAACAGACATTTACAAATGCATTACTCTTGCCATGAAGTAGGGAACTACTAAAACACATCAAATACAAAACACATACACAATGAAGAACATCTTTCCGTCTATTAGTCGAAATTAAAACTCCAAACCTTACAACTGTAATCCGCAGAAAGATACTAAAATTGTAGATGATAAACTGATTCAGTTAAACACAGACTATTATTTAACCAATAGTACTCGATCTATGGGATCCTGAAATCACAGGAAATATAATGGGACTTTATCATTACAGTTATGACCAGAATTATCACATTAATGTAGAAGAATAGAGCCCCGAAAGTGAAGAGAAGCTATAATTTAAGATCTCTAAGTAACAGTTCTCCAAACAAATTTTCTACATACTGTACACGGAATCACGTGTAATTTTTCACAGAGAAACTATTAGAATATACTTTAATCTTAGCGTAGCTGTACCAAAACAACCAGGTAAGATACCACGAAGCCCATCGCTGAGAAGAAAGTACGGCGATCCAAGATGAAGAAACCCCAAGCACTGTTTAACACTGGGCTTTCCCGCACCTGACGGGAGAATATCTCCAACTCCTTCATGGCGGCTGGACTCAGAAATATCTTCACTCTTAACATCTGCAGCACCAACATTGTCATGTATAGCTTTTTAACAACATGTTGGGGTATAAAATGTACAATCATAACAAATGCAATAATTTACATATTGAAAATAACAGGTAAACCAGGACGAGAATAGAATTTTATGATGACGGTATTTTCGCGTTTCGCAAGAAAGTCTATAGCAATATGAGCATTATATAAAAGGTAAATTATATTTGACATCCACGCAACCTAAAAATGAGACCAAAAGTTTTGTGTGTTGTTTCCTGAAGGTAGTAGTATGTCTGACGTAAGTTTCTCAGCATATAAGCAGTTATGTCACAAGTGCTTGGTCGAGGCCAACGCAGTGCAAATTTACGGGATGGATAATCTGAGACTCTACTGGACGNGAGGCCAACGCAGTGCAAATTTACGGGATGGATAATCTGAGACTCTACTGGACGTAGGAGTGAAACTCTCGTAGTGAAGCTTGCTCATTTAAGACTGACTGCTTGATGTAATCTCATGAGTAATGGCGTTTTTTAACAAGTATTTCTCGCAAAGATCATCAATTTCTTTGTTTACGAAACTCAAAGCCTTTTCCATCAGAATTAGAATGTCTAGTTTAAACCAAGTTCCAATTCTGGTGATCAAGAAGAAGAAGTTACATGCAAGAGACAAATATTTTCCAGTGCTGGTATCAGTATACAAGTTTATGAAAGAGAAAATACTATAAAATAACACCGTGAAGCACACCTGTATCCACAGGTATGCACTGATTTGTCTGTACATCACCCAGGATGGAGGGAGAAGCACTTCGTCCATGCGACGTATTCTTCTGACAATCTCACTCAGTCAAGAACTTGCAAACTTGCACAAAGTAGCGACGCCACACACTGTTCCTGAGATAGAAGTGAGCAAGAAAAACTGTCCTATTCAATACGTGACTCTCCCCTCCGCGAGGTCTCGCGTGGTACTGGTACATGGTACTTCCTACAGTATACAGAAATACTTAGTAAAAAGACTGCACGATTCCACCTTTGTGTGTTCTGTAAATACGTGCGCCGTCCTCCGCGAGGTCTCGCGTGGTACTGGTACATGGTACTTCCTACAGTATACAGAAATACTTAGTAAAAAGACTGCACGATTCCACCTTTGTGTGTTCTGTAAATACGTGCGCCGTCCTCCGGGAGGCGTTTTATTGGCGCCAGCCCTAAAATCTTGAAAAATGCAAACAAAGTTCTTACACCTGAGAATATACTCCTCGGAGGATCCAATATCTTCATTGTGACCCTCTTGGTGTAGTGAAAATATTGACTGAAGGTTCGCTTGAACTAATTAATATGCATGCAGTCCTCACTCACTACTGATTTTTATGTTATAACCATTTTAAATAAATGCGAGAAAAATATATATTTTCCTAGCTTGCAGACGGTGACATAACCAATATATTATTTGTGGACAAGTCCGGGGAACGGTGCTAACATTACCGAAATTAAATAAGAATGACGATTGCTTATAATAGGCGGTGTTCTGGAGTGCTTTAACCTTATTATTATTGATTACGTGGAATCTCTATGAGCAAGGAGAGACACTCTTGTTATTAAATATCGATCCTATTACCGATACAATTTTCGTCAATCAAGCAAACACTTTGTTCACATAGTAAGTACTGTAGTCTTTGCAGGAGCTTTGAAATTGTCGTCAGTCACTCCAGGAAAAATTATAGTAACAGTGAAAATAAAATATGAGTATTTTTTTTATTTAAAAATAAACTGTATCATTAATATTCGTTTTGGTTACTAGTAAAGATAATTTATTCATACCTTCTCGTTGAGCATGACAGTTTTTAACTGATATTTTGCAGCGTTGTAGTACGATAAATAATATTTTAATACACTTCATTATTGAACTTATATTTTTAGATAAGCTATGAAAAATGTGAGAACGGGGGATATGTTTTTCCTTGGCTTTTATTTTGTAGCCGTATTGTGGTTTAACAGTAGTGTGACAAATACGCGCATTAATATAGACATATGTGTAAAATATGTCACATAACATTCCACACATATATTTCTCGTAAAGACAATAATCAAAGACACGCTATGGATGGTTTAACCCGTTAACATGAAGATATTCAAAATTACATTTAACAACTTTCGAGTTGAGCAGACAGTGTTGCTAGGCTGTAGAGTTATAATGACTTAAATATATGCATTCACTAATTAATATTTTTATGAGCTTACTTGCATATTTTGCGTTAGAAAAATTTATAAAAACTTCAATCATTTTATTAAATTTTGCATTTTTTTTTAAATACCTTGTGCCTGTAATTACTACAACGATTAAAGATTGTTTGATTTGGGCTTACGTTAGTACGTTTTTCGACGTTTAAAAAACCCAATACAAAAATAATTTGAAAATAAATTTGTTTATTACTTTGTGTATATACAAAGGTGCATTAAGTTACTTGATTCAATCATATCCAGCTACTGTTATATATACACGTATATAAAATGATGAGCCAAAAAAATATTTGAAATTGCTATCTGCCTAGAACTTCATGTTGGTTCCACGATATTTGTCCCAACGTTTATACCGTCGCTGTTTTATACAACCATTAACAAATAAATTATTAACGCTTGAGAAAGTTAATGTATTAAAACTTTGAAATTAATGCCGATTATTAATTCTCTACAAAGTTAGAATATAAAACAAGCTTAGTTCAATGTTCAAACCTATATCTTAATATTAGTTTCTCCTTTAATTAAAAAAAAACACGTACAGTTGTCTATTATAATCATCGATCCACCAGAACACACTACCGCTAGCCATAAGTATGTTTCGTGGACTGTATCAAAAAAGGAATTTGTTTTAGTTGAAATTGTATTGTAACAAACATTTCATATCACAAATTGTAATTACAGTTTTAGAAAAGTCAAAAAGCAAATATCATATTTTACTTTATTCAAAATAATTTACGAAAAAATTAATCCTTTTTTTTTAATTACATTTTTTTAAAGTTAAACTATTTTCTTAACATTATCTTAAGGCAGTGCAAATCCGAGTAAACTATGTGTGTGTCAGTTTATATTATCAGTTCTAATTGTCATAGAAAATTTTCCTATCAAACCTTAGTGGTAATAAAGGAACAGTTGGAGATAAATTACCATATAATTATATGGTGATCATCGATTATTAAGATCAAAAAAAGAAACATTTTCCTCATAAATTTTAAAAAGTTCCAACGTCCCGAAATGTGTTATTCAAGCACAAGTAACTTAAAAAAAATAGTAATTTGGCCGAAATAAATTATGCAGAATTTAAGTAAGGTATGGGAATCATCAGTGCTTTTTTTATAGTTTTTACCTCTTTAAGCAGCTTTCTGTTCTTTTATTTAATATTGGCATTGATTCGACAAGTTATAACTTCTATTTATAGTGAGTATTCGTTTGGTTGTTTATATTACGATTATTTTTTGATTATATTACATTGCTGCTTTGTTGAAATTACCGTCGTTTCAAAAAAATGTGTCGTTATGAATTAACGAAGGCTGATTATCTTGTGTGAAGGGAAAAAGAAAACATGTTCCTATATTCAGAAAGCTGCTTGGAAATATGCCACTTGCCTCAAAAAAAATATATTATTTCGATCAGTTCCTTTATACAAGTATCATTCCACTGGTCGTATGTGCGATTATATATGCGTACATGCGCTTACAGAATATTTTGATATTTCTTATATTAAGTAAAATGATGTATATATCCCTGTCTTCACACGAACAGGAATTGAAAATTCTATAAGGTAAAACTAAGACCACAGCATGCTCTGCCACAGGTGTTGCTCTATTCTGAGATTATACTATACATTAGTGTGTAACGTGTTAAGTATTTACAATGTACAAGCTGCGAAGGAAAAAAGTATAACAATCTCGTAACCACACTGGTAAACATTTAACCATAAAACATGTATATTGACCTTAATGGTTATTGGCCAATGACATGGTTATATGGTTGTTATGTCGATGTCCCCTAATAATGGTTCATTTTGTATTGTTAATATAAATTAATGATGAAATAACGAGATAGAAAATTTTTTTTTTTCCAAAAAGCTGTCACCTTATAAAAATTATTTCCGTAAAAGCACCGATACGTCATATATGCTAAGGCGCATTTATATTAGAAATTAAGATGACATTTTTCGGTTAGTATTTATAATATTGTTCACATGACTCCCTTACACTCTAAATAACATGCTGTTTCCGGATAGATAGATCTCTTCAATATTTGTCATATGGATTATTTATTCAAATATGTCCTACTACGCATATATGCGAATTCAAAGATTCAAGCAGTTTATTTAACGTGATCTTTAATGTTCTCAAATATGAACGTAGTTAATTTGGAATCTCCGGTGAGTTTCCTGCTTAGATTGAATATATCCGCTCACTTTTGGCTACAGAAAATACAATTTTATTTCCAGAGCTGAAAAAAGTGTTGTTTGTTCTAAGATGATGTAATTTGCTTTTTATTAGTAAAAATAATATCTTTNTGTTGAAAACTTAGAGATAAAAGTTTTCTTCTTTTATATGCGAAACTGACATGAAATGATAGAACTGGCGAGAAAGTGTTTTTAAGAAATGTTTTGTCACTCACAGAAATCTTCATCCGGCCAGAAGAAGCGGACCATATATCATCTACCATCTCGATGTAAGGGCCTAGATCAATGCATTACAGTCGATTACATGGACTGGGTGAACATGTTTCTCTGACGTTCCTGCACGTAACTCTGACCTCATTTCAATTTACTTATTTTTATGAGGATACTGTAAAGGTAAATTTTACTGCACAAAACCTGTAACGATCCAATAGATAAAAGAGGAAATTGGATGTCTATGTCTTCTTATCATTAATGAAATTGTCCTTCCTTTTTTCGCTCAGCGTTATCACTTGTGTCCCGATAATCGAGGTCGTAGATCTAAAATGTGCCAACATGTCGGCGGTAATACAAAATTTGTTTTAACTTTAAACCGTTATACGTTTGCTTATTTTAATATACTTTGTATTTGTCCATATTACCCGTACGTATGTGTGTGATTATATGTATATGTACATTGAGAGCGTAAATATAAATGTTGAAATGTAAAAAATGTCACATTTATATGTGTATGTTGTAACAACATTGAATACATCAATGTTGGTACTTTAAGGACGATTGTAAATTTTCTTACTGATGTCATAAGTACTTCCTAGTATTTAATCGAAAGTGTACCATCAAACCGCTGTTTAAAAGAGAAGTAATACAGTAGTGTTGATGTTCGTTCTCACGATAATATACCGGACAGCTTCCAAAAAAATTTCATTATTTTAAAGTGAAGGAAAATATGTAATCTCGGTAGAACATCTGCAGTGGCAAAAATATGTTCTAGATAATAATTGTCTACTTAATTATTAAATATTGATTGACTTCAAAATCTACATAACTCTATATTTTATATTGCACTTTTGAATGCGCACAGTTACTAGTGAACATATAATAATGTACTTATATTGACAATAACCGTTCGTGTGTTAAAACAATACGGAAAATTATAACGCAATAAAAAACAATTTTTTTTTAGCAAATATTCTTACAACCTAACTGATAATAGCGCTTTTTATGACAAAAAAAACTGTGCATATAGATTATGTAGCCGTTATTAACTTCTCTAACACCCATAATGGATGCTGAGTTTAAAAAAATACCCCTGCACTGAAGGTCTATAATATCAAAAACAAACATCCTAAATCTTTGGATGACCAATCAAATAAACGGTGGAACTGTGAAGTTGTGTTATCATACATTTATAAATGTGCATTACTGCGGCCCCCACACGTGGTGGTGGGCGCGTTGCTGTAAGGAGCTCCCTCCCCGAGGGTATATATATGTCATGGCAGGTGTCTCTCTCTCTCTCTTGGGACACGTCTGCCCTCCCCTGTGAATGCGGGAGTGCGATGTTTTTACATGCACTCTATCCACTATGCTACTGTGGCACCCATTGAAATGTAATGCTAGAGCGTGAAATTAAACTTGCCATCTTAGGCGTATCTCGCCTGTCCCCTCCTGTGAATGCAAGAGCGTGAAGGTGCGCTCTACCTATTGCATCACCGCGGCACCCTTGCTATGGAATGCAATAGCGTGAAGTCCCGTAGCCCGAGGCTATGTCCCGCCGTCGGTGTGTGAATGCAAGAGCATGGAGTTGTGCTCTATCCATTGCGGCACAGCGGCACAACCCCTCTTGAATGACAGAGCATGACATAACGACTGGGTGGTGTCTTTGGGAGCCACAATTAACATGGCCGGATCCTTGGCGTTGGCCATGAACAAACATGTCCGCCAGGGAATGAGCGAGAAAAAATATTTTTTTTTTGCAACTTTTGAAATGTTAAGAATTTTTTTTAACTTTTGTAATTTTAATTCAAACTTTTGAAATATTAAATAAAATTTTTGAAAACAATACTTTTTAAAATTCAGTTAAAAAAATTAATTTTGTTAAAAAATTGCCAACATTTTGAAAATTTTTCGGAATTTTGGCAAATTTTGGTAAAATGTGCCAAGATGGCCGCCGTCGAAGCAGAATGCAAACGCATGAGATTTGTCATTTCCTTACCAAGCTTCTGGCTCCCGGTTACCTGTCAAGACGCAGCGTTAGAATGCCCATTATATAGTTACTTCCGCCAGTTATAAATTTCGCCAAATAAAAAAATTCAAATTTTAGTCATAAGTCGGAAACCAATCAATCCGTATGGTGCTACTGTAGACCGTTAAATTTTAATGTTGCATGTGGCAATCCATTTAATTAATGGCATTAATAAAATTTATTTGCATTAGTATGTTAGATCTACTTAGCAATTCATCAAATATCAACTAAATTTTGTAAGTAAAGTAAATGGAACATTTACGCCACGTTTCTAGAACCATTCAAATAATAACTACGAAATTTTGCACTCCAGTAGTGATGGAAAGGCTATGTACACTTTCATCATATGAGTTGCTGGGTCATATTATCAAAATAATTCCCTTATAAATAGTCTAGATAAGAGTGTCATTCTTATTAAACAAATAAAGTAAAATTCGACATTACTTAGTATGAAGAGAGTATCTATTAGATGCTTCGCACTCTGAGCTACCTTGAAGACATTTTGTATTACGGCGCCAAAGGGAAATAAAGTTAAATGTGGTATATCGGGAACTCATCAACTTATTTAAACCTAATTCTTCACAGTAGTAGCGCTATGTTAAGCTATGTGAACTCATACGTATTAAGTGGCTCAAACAATGTTTTCTTTCAATTTGATGCCACTGTAAATATTAAAGTTTACTAATTCCCTTGAACCAAATTATTAGACTGGTTTCATCTAAAGTTCATGCCCGGTGACTTACCTCCTCATTGCAGTTAGTTGAGCACATATTTGAACACCGGTTCGTTTTATTGATCGGCCAAAATATATAAATTTTAAAATTACGCACTTCATATTATTTGTATTGTTACAAAAAACACACATTTTCCTATGACCAATATGTTTCTCTGTCTGACGATATTTCATCAATGCCATTCGATTTCCTGAAGAGGGAGCTGGACGTGAGAAGATACCAAACAAGCTATTTGGAATTTATAATTTCATGGCAGCCGACATAGAAAATCCAACGAAGCACAATTGCACGAAACCAATTACGCCAACATTGAAAAAAACTAGTTTCTAGAGAGATTAATCCCCGCAGAGATATTTATGTACTGTAAATTTGTACATTTTAGGAGATACAAAATATCACCCTAAAAGAATGCGTCGATTCGGTTGAATATTTGCTCAGAGAGTTGACTATATTTCGTCGTTAGGATTGTTGTTTCTTAGTTGTTTAATACTGGGTTCCAAATATTTGTATAATACTGTAAATGAAAAATAGGTAGCAAATATTTCATATTTCGCAAGATTTTCTGTTTTTACTTTTATAACATGCAAATATTTTTAGACAGATATGAATATAAATACCTTAAATCTTATTAAACTTTTCATTGGAAAGTGGATTAGCTGACAGCGTGTTAATAAAATAAATATACAGCTGTCGCGTGAAGCACCAGCTGATGACGAAAGGATACATAAACTAAAAGTAAACATTAGCGCTATTCTCGTCGAACTGTAAAAATTTTGCCAAGTTACATAAGACAGAGAGTATAGGTAGTCCCAATAGCAGCAATGCACGGACTCAAATACTCCCGAGTACATATTACCAGTATAAATACGCACGAGTATATATTACCAGTATAAATACGCCCGAGTATATGTTACCAGTAAAAACACGCCCGAGTATATACAAATATAAATACACCCGAGTATATATTACCAGTATAAATACACCCTAGTATATATTACCAATATAACTGCGCCCGAGTATATATTACCAGTAAAAACACGCCCGAGTATATATTACCAGTATAAAAACGCACGACTATATATTACAAGTAGAAATACTCCCGACTATATATTACCAGTATAAATACGCCATAGTATATACCAGTATAAATACGCCCAAGTATATATTACGAGTATAAATACGCACGACTATATATTACAAGTATAAATACTCCCGACTATATATTACCAGTATAAATACGCCATAGTATATACCAGCATAAATACGCCCAAGTATATATTACCAGTATAAATGCACCCTTCTATATACTACCAGTATATAATGGGGAAGAAATCATCCCAGCTGTTTATTGGTTTTTCTGTGGCATGGTTCATGAACTCAAAGTGGAACGCTCAAAAAAACGTAAAGTTCAATTGCGCTGGTATTTTTTGAAGCTTTATCAGCTGTCGCGTATGCTTACCTCTACTTGGTGTGAAACATGTCACCATGTTGATTTGAATAACGGAAAGACAATTTCATTGTTATAGTGTTTCAGGCTGTTTTTGTAGATTATGTCATCTCTTTCACCGAAATTACCATGGATTTATTCAGGCCCTGATTTTACTCTGTTTAAGTCCCAAAAATAAATGTTATTAATTTGAAGGTTTAAAGTTTTGGACGTACATGGAGCAAGCTATCCTCCGATTTGTGAAGCGAAATAAAACGGAAAACTTAAAAGGTAATATTTCAGTAAAATTAATTGTAGAGACTGGCATAAAAATCGATATGAGAAAGATATATATTTTCATGAAATGATATATTCAGTAACGTCGTTATATCTTCTCCATATATTTGTGTTTACATTGACATTTTTATTACATAAGTACTAATATGGGGTGATTTTACTAATTCCATGTGGTAATAAATTTCCAGTTCACCATAAATTATTTACATAGTTAAGTTAGGAGTCGAAATTGGAAGTTATTGTGCTTGTTATATATATCCCAACTAAGACATTACTATCGGCAAATAAAAAGATAAGTTCAAAAATTTTAAAATTAAAAATGTCTTTGAGTATAACAGAGTTGTGGTACAAATTCACATAGATGGGAAGTAATTACTTGCGTGGTTTGTAATGAATGAATGTCGTCAAGTAAATATAATTTGGTTTTCTTGACTTTGAAATATTTTCTCATTGGTCGTTTGCGTGGTTACGCGTACCTCATAACATAAATATTATCGTTATAGGACTTATTACCAGTAAAAGGTAACAATTATTATCTAGCATATTTATAGCTAACAGCGCAAATTTCTTACGCAATAGTTTAAACATTTAAAACATATGGACACTACTCAAGCTGTGGACTTTCATAGGGATTTATGAAAACCCACGGATTTAATTTACATAGTACAGACAGAGGATGGAAACACTGCTCGTCTTGCACGTAAGAGCAACTGTTTGAACCTTTGCGAGTAGGTAAGTTCATAATTTAAAAGAAGAATACTAAATGACAAGACTACTTTTTTTAGTATTCACGCAATCACTGACATTTTCGTTATATAGTTATTTCTTAAAGTAAAGTTGTAATCCGTATTCAATAGCAAAACAAAATCTGACGGAGTTTTGAATTCTCGCCCAAATGTCCGTGTATGTTTCACCTTAACTAGACTCCCCCATTATGCTACCAATATAAATATGAATTATATGTTTTAAAGTATAATATAATATTATTTGGAAAAGCGTTCGTGCTAATTATACATTACCGGGGATAACAAATACATGTTTGGCAGGCTTACAAACAGTATTTAAAAGCCGTCGTCGTCAAAATTATTCGCTTTGTATATAAAACACATTTGAAATAGTTTCAACATCACGGACATCAAATCGTGAATGTGGCAACGTTTTTAGTTTTTTCATCAACTCGTTTAAAGTAGTGGCCACGGGGAGCGCCCTTTGTTCTGAAACAGCCATCTTGTAGACCAGGAATCAAAACCAGTATGGTGTCTGCCACGGAAAATAGAACATGTCGTATTTCCAAACCTGGTATGAAATGCGGGCGTACAAGGCAAAAATATGTCATGAGGGGTCTCGTACCCACCGGTTTAATGACTGCCATGGCGGAACTTGCACAAGTTTTGCGGAATCTCTTACCTTGCAATATGGCGTTTATAAACACAAAAAGAAGTTAGCTTGCTTCATTAGCCCGTTTAGATTCCCAAAATTCCGGAATATGGCATCTGGCTTGTTATTGTTTACAATCGTAAGTCACAGTGTTCATTTTAATTCTTCGATTTTATTAATGGCTTCCGGTCACTAAGAATTTCGATCACAAAATGCAAGGACTTTAAATAACATACTCTTATAAGCAGATATGACAAATTTTTGGCTATTGGTGTATTTTTGATCAATAACACCATAGTTACGTATAAACCCTAACAATTGATTGTGAATGTTTGATTATGTCAATATTTTTCTAACTCGACACCAGTAAGACAATTTTCTAACTTAAAGTGACTTAAAAAATAAGTCATAGTGTAGAGCATATCGTAAGGAAGTGAGTGAAAGTGTGCTCGATGGCATTTTGTAGAGTTTTGGTAGTGATGTTATTGTTATAAAATTTTTGTACCCGCAATATTAACGAATACGGTACCTTAGAGACGACACCGACACATTCATGGTATCTAGAGTTCTGCTCTGCAGTGATAAGCTGTAACAAAACCTTAGCATAATTTACAAAAGTGCCACTTTCTAATTTATGGACACCAGAGAGAAATTTTCAATATGGAATAACAATTTTTATACCCGTGTTAACGAGGATTGAATGTAAATAAAGTACTTATATTTTATTTTTTTTTAACAATAAATTCGTTGCTTAACTAACTGAAAATTTAAAAGCTGCAGACGTGATGATATCTATTTTATAGAAGAAAACATTGTTAAATAAGTAATTGGAAGTAAGTAGTGTGTAAATGAGGCTACGGAGGAAATGCAATTTAAATGGTAGTTTGCGGCTGTGGCTGCGGCTGTGGCTGGACGTCTTCGGCATTTTTCTCGGCAATTCTTTACAATCCGAATACAATTTTTATATACTTGATTAATATAACACATAGAGGTAGTAGCTGTAGGAAAACAAGGAGAAGGAGGAGGAAAAGGAGGAGGAATATGTGTGTTAAGTCTGAAGTAATACTCGCGAAGCTCGCATTCTGATGCACACTACCCGCCTCGCCTCAGGTTTGCCGGAATACCCGAAGGACCTTAGCAGTTACGCTAACTAACACTTCAAGAATATACTAATTTGTCTGGGCAGCCGAAGACCATATTCCTTTTAAAGGCATAACGTTACGCAAAATAGAATATTTGTTTATTCTATCAGATTAAAAAAAAAACATTTCATCCAGCAGAACACCAACGCATAAAACATATAAGAGGTAGACGTTTTTCTAACAACGATAATCAGATATTGTTTTTTATAACTTAAAGTAAATGCGAAGTGATTTTATTTACGAAAACATAATATGTATTACATATTACATTGTAAATGTCGCAGGGAAAACTCGTTTCCTCGTTGTATATAAAGTTTACGTTCGTTGATTTATTATTTAAAAAAATTCATTTGAAAAAATACATTTGGACTTGTATTTTTAAATTTGTACGGGAGTTTTGCATTGACTTCTGCGAAACTAAGCAGAAATATTAGTCGCACCGTATCTTTACCGCTGTCTTTCTTTCAGCTTCTACATTCATGTCAGTTTACCATGATATCAGTTTATTTTACTTTCATAATTTTAACTCACTGACTTAAGAGAATGTCTTTTTTAATTCATAACGGTAACTCGTGCGGTTTATCATTCAATAAACCTGAAAAGACAAGACAAAACGAATTTCAAAAATAGCATTATATCCAGAATGGAAAATTTTTATTTCAAGTAAGAATTGTTTCTCATGGAAGCTCTTACGTAAATGGTTTTTCTATTGAAAAATGTTGATGAAGAATCTGCATCAGAGCGAACAACCTGCATGCTCAGGACGCATATTATCAGCGTGCAATGACGTCACGTGCGTGGTTGCGAAAGGGGCCTCGATGGTCATGGACGATCATGATGTGACGTCAATTAGAACATCTTTGTTACCTTTGCCACTGAACACATATGCTTAAACTGCTTGTTTCGCATAGAAGAACGACCTACATGATACCTTATGAAAAATAGCAGTAATAATTTCAATTGTAAATAGGTTGCATGGAATGTGCACTCTATAACAAAATAAACGTTTACGTACAATAATACAGAAGATACGATTATAAAAGTAATATTTATTGTAACCCAAAGCATTAAACCCTAAATCCAAAGCCCAAAATATTAAAAAATAAATTTTCTATAAGAATTAGATCAATTCTGTTTTTTTACCCCGTGATATTATAATAATTTATGATAATATAACTGCGGGTGAAATGAAAGTCTAAAAATAATTATACACTTTTAAATGAGAATGGAAATCGTATTAGTAGGGCGACATTTCGAAGCTTATTCTTATTATATTGTATGCGTATGCGTATTACATTGATGAACTCTAAAGAGAGTGAAGAAGAATTGGTTTAAGGGAGTAGAAATTTTGTACTTAACATATGTATATATAAACAAGTATTAAAATTCAGGTGATACGTTTAAGATTTTGTCGACTATCCTAATGTAAAGAGATGAGATATTTAGAGAGAAGCAAATAGTGAGTGGCCTTAAATCAAAAGTGAACTTGTATAATGGGATTCGGGAGGATTTCTGCGAGTTTGGATAGTTTTCGTTTTTGGTGAGTCTGGGCATATTTAAAGAGTTATTGAGATTTGGCTTAGTTATTAACACATAATAACATTTAAAAACCGCACATTTCTCTGTCGATATTTATATTGATGTAATAGATGAATACCTAACGAATTTGATAATACACTATGTAGTGTTCTGTTGTTTGTAAAATAGAATATAATGCATTTAATTATTCTTTAGTTTTTGCGAAAAATTTTAATGGTATTAAAAATACAAGAAATAGTTTACAGAGGTGCAATATGATTTAAAACGCGTATGTTGTATTTGGAAAAATTGCACATTTCCTCTAAGTATTTTCGCATTAAGGTGGATGTATTATTTTAGTGAAATTGTTTACATGCGGTAGTGAGAGAAATTTATTTTTGTATAAAATATAAAATCTACGGTTGTGGCGTTTGCGAGACACATGACTGAATGTTATACAGCATATAACTACAAAGTCATTCTCAGAGGAACAGGGTAGCCAAATGTACTCATATGTGTTACGCAAGTTTATTGAAAAAATATTCAACATCATTACAAATGCTCTATAAAGTATGCAAATGCACAAAAAATTAGTATACACGTATAGTAATACGACAGTACCAGGTAAATCACTCATTATAATAGGAAACATTATTATTATTACACAAAAATATTAAGGTAACATACTAACCCAAAACAACACTTGCCAGAGAAAATTCTTTATTTTATACCAATATTCATTTATAACAATAATGTGGTCAACAAACGACTCGTATCGATATATATGCTTTCACAAACATTACTGAACAAATTCCATGGTCTGAATATTCATTATTCGATTCCTCAAAGTAGTTACTTGAAAACAATCCGTTGTCTCAATCACTATTCAGGACAAATAAATTACTAATAATTTTCTTGCACTTGGACATTTATGACTCAAATATCGATGCAATTTGGCTTTGCTTCTACAACGTGTTTGTAAACAGAACTCCGATCAACAACTCCAGTTTCGCTGAACCGCTGTTCGCAGACACTTCTAGCTCCTGTTTCTAGAGAAAGTTCTCTGTCCTCACTGTGTTGTATCCCAGTTTCTTCACGGTTTCTTCAATAGTGAGCACTGTGCTATCTTGTATAACTAACATTACATACAGAAATGTCACCAACAATTTAGTATTAAGTTGTATTGTACATAAAGGTCGTGTTTTGTAAAGTCTTCAGTTTTCATGAACATTTGCAGCAAATATTACCCTAAATAGGTAAAGTTTAGCATATAAACCCAATATTAGTACATTAGCTAAATTATATAATATGTTATGCTGTTTTCTGAGGCGAAATTACAAGTTTATGCTTTTTAAATTAGCCATACTAGGATAAAACTACCTTCAGTGTTCATAAATAAATCCCAAAATTGTATGTAATTCCTCTTATTCTAATAACGGTTTCATTATTTAATATAGTCACCATCTAACTGCGCAAGCAAAAAATTTTACTTGACGAAGATTTCAACGTGAAGTTATTAGTATTCCATAGAAGAAAATATAAATCTACAAATGTATTACCCTTGTTAGGAAGCAGGGAACTACTAAATCACATCAAATACAAAATACGTATACAATGAAGAAAATCTTTCACACATGCATTCGAAATTTCAACTCGAGTCCTTCAAACTGTTATACGCAGAAAAGAACTAAAATTGTACATGATAATCTGATACAGTTAAACACAGTGTTATTTTAACAATTTTATTCTATCTCTGGGATCCTGAAATCACAGGAAATATAATGGAAAATTATTATCACAGTAACGACCAGAATTATAACATTGAACTGCAAGAATAGCGCCCAGAAAAAGTGCAGAGAAGCTATAATTTTAAATCTCTTGGTTACAGTTCTCCATGCGAATATTCAACATACAGTACACTGAATCACAATGTAATAGTTCACAGAGAATCAAGTGGAACATACTTTGAATTTAGCGTAGCTGTACCAAGACAACCAGGTGAGAAACAAGAAAGCCCGTCATGGAGAAGAAAGCATGGCCATCCAAGTTGAAGAATCGCCAAGCACTGAAAACCACTGGGCTTTCCCGCACCTGCCGGGAGAATATCTGCAACTCTTACCTGGCAGCTGGACTCAGAGATATCTTAAGACTTAACTTCTGCAGCAGCAACATTGCCTCGTCTACCTTTTCTACAACATGTTGGGGTATAAAATGTACAAGAACAACAAATACAATAATATCGATATTGAAAATAACAGGTAAAACCGGATGAGAATGTAATTTAATGTTTATGGTATTTTCGCGTTTCATAAGAAAGTATATTGTCATATTAGCATTATTTATAGGAAATAAACATATGACATCAAGACAACTAAAACCTTAAAACCAAACGTTTTGTTTGCCTTAAGCATTGTTTCATGAAGGTAGTAGTATGACTGACGTAAGTTTCTCAGCAAAAAAGCGGTTATGTCACAAAGGCTTGGTTGGGATCCTCGTAGTGCAAATTGACAGGATGGATAAACTGCGACTCTAGTGAACTTAAGAGTCAAATTCTCGTAATGAAGGATAATTAAAGCAGACTCACTGCTTGATATCGTCCTATGACTTATGGCGTTAGTTAAAAAGTGTTTCTCGCAAAGATCTTCAACTTCTTTGTTGACGAAACTCAAAGCCTTTCCCATCAGAAGTAACAAGTCAAGATAAAAACAAATTCCAATTCTGGTGATCAAGTAGAAGAAGCTTTATGCAAGAGGCCAATATTTTCCATTCGCACATATATCGAACAGTTTGCCGCTTTAAGTTTTGTAGAAATTATAAAATATAATGTGTGGTCCTTTGCAAGACGTATGAAAGAATTTAATACCGCAGGTCACTATAATGTCGTTCTCAGAAAAAGGCACACGAATGTACTAATATGTGTCACGGAAGTTAATCGAAAAAATATACAACATCAAAACAAATGCTCTAGAAAACATTCCATTGCACAAACAATAAGTATACCCGTATAATAATATGTCAGTACCAGGTAAATCACTCTTTATAAAAGGAAACAATTTCATTATTGCGCAAAAATTTCAATGAAACTTACTTGTTTAAAACAACGCTTGCCAGAGAATGTTATACATTTGTGCCCAACATTCATTTGCACATATAATGTAGTCAACAATCCAATCGTGTCGTATTAATACAAATACAAACATAACTGAACAAATTCCATGGTAAACATATTCACCATTCGATTCCTCAAAGTAATTACATGATAATAAGCCGTTGTCTCAATCACTATTGAGGAAAAATAAATTACATATATTTTTCTTGCTCAATGACATTTATGACTTAAATATCGATGCAATTTGGCTCTGTTTCTACCACGTGTTTGCAAGCAGAACTCCGATCTGCAACTCCAGATTCGCTGCACCACTGTTCGAAGACAATTCTGGCGCCTGTTTCTAGAGAGAGTTCTCTGTCCTCTCTATGTTGTTGCCCAGTTTATTCCCGGTTTCTTTCATGGCGAGCACTGCGCTATCTGGTATAACCAACAATACATACAAAAATTTCTCAAGCATCTTATTATTACATTGAATTGTACATCAAGGTCATGTACTGTAAAGTATTCAGTTTACATGAACATGTGCTGCTAATATTACCCTTAATAGGTAACGTTTAGCATATAAACAAAATATCAATATATAAGCTAAATTATAAAATTTATTATTCGGATTTCTGAGGCAATATTACAAGTTCATACGGTTTAAATTAGCCATACTAGTGTAAATAATCCTTCAGTGTTCATTAATAAATCCCAAAATTTTATGTGATTCCTCTTATTCTAATAACGTCTTAATTATTTAACTCAATAATTAATAAACATCGCGAGAAAAATATTATACTAGATATAGATTAGAACGTGAAATTATTAGTATTCCATGAAAGACAACATATTTCTACAAATGAATTGCTCTTGTTAGGAAGCAGGGAACTACTAAAACCCATCAAATTCAAAACACGTATAAAATGAAAAAAAATCTTTGAAACCTGAATTCGAAATTTGAACTCAAGAAGTTAAAACTGATATCCGCAGACAGGAACTAAAATTATTCATGATAATCTGATTAAGTTCTCACATACTATTATTTTACCAATTTTATTCCATCTATGGCATCCTAAAATCAAAAGAAATATAACGAAACATTAAGATTACAGTACCGACCTGAATAATAACGTTAAAGTGCAATAAAAGCGCCCCGAAAAAGTAAAGCGAAGCTATAATTTAAGATCTATAGGTGACAGTTCTCCAAACGAATTTTCTACATACTGTACACTGAATCACAATGTAATAGTTCACAGAGAATCAAGTGGAACATACTTTGAATTTAGCGTAGCTGTACCAAGACAACCAGGTGAGAAACAAGAAAGCCCGTCATGGAGAAGAAAGCATGGCCATCCAAATTGAAGAATCCCCAAGCACTGAAAACCACTGGGCTTTCCCGCACCTGCCGGGAGAATATCTGCAACTCCTTCCTGGCGGCTGGACTCAGATATATCTTAAGACTTAACTTCTGCAGCAGCAACATTGCCTCGTCTACCTTTTCTACAACATGTTGGGGTATAAAATTTACAAGCACCACAAAAACAATAATATCCATATTGAAAAAAACAGGTAAAACCGGATGAGAATAGAATTTTATGTTTTTGGTAATTTCGCCTTTCGTAATAAAGTCAATTGCCTTATTAGCATTATATAAAATTAAAATTATATTTGACATCAAGACAACCAATACCTGAAATCCAAAAGTTATGTCTACCATAAGCATTGTTTCATAAAGGTGGAAGTATGTCTGACGTACGTTTCTCAGCATATAAGCAGTTATATCACAAGTACTTGGTTGGGGCTCCCGCAGTGTAGATTGACGGGATGTATAAACTGCGACTGTACAGGACATAGGAGTCAAATTCTCGCAGTGAAGCACGCTCATAGCAGACCGAATATTTGATGTCATCCCATGATTTATGGCGTTAGTTAAAAAGTGTTTCTCGCAAAGATCTTCAACTTCTTTGTTGACGAAATTCAAAGCCTTTCCCATCAGAAGTAGCATGTCTACATAAATCAAAATTCCAATTCTGGTGATCAAGTAGAATAAGTTACATGCAAGAAAACAATATTTTCCAGTGTTCGTATCAATTTAAAAGCCTATGAGAGCGATTATATTAAGAAATAACACTGTGAAGCACACTTGGATCCACAGAAACGCACTTACTTGTCTGTACTTCACCCAGGATGGAGGGTGAAGCACTTCGTCCATGTGACGTATTCTTCTGACGATCTCACTGAGTCCAGAGCTTGTGAACGTCAACAAAGTAGAGACGCCACACACTGTTCCTGAGATAGCCGTGAGCAAGAAAACTTTAATGTTCAATACGTAACTCTCGCCTCTACAAGGTATTAAGAAGTAATTGTAAATTAAACTTCCTACATTATTCAGTAATACGTAGGAAACAGTCTGCACGATTCCGCCTTTGTGTGATCTGAAAAGATGTGCGTCGTCCTCTGGTAGGCGCTTTATTGGCGCCAGCCCAAATATCTTCAAAATTGTAAACAACGTCCTTACAGGTGTGAAAATACTGCTCGGAGGATCCAATATCTTCATCGTGACCCGCTTGCTGTGGTGTAAATAATGGCAGTAGACTCGCTTGAAATAAAACATATGCCTACAGCTTTTACCCACTACTTAGCAACAAACATGTATGTTATTGTCTTGTTATTGAAAATTTTAATACTTGCGAGAAAAACAAATTTTCGTAGCTGGCAAACCGTGACAAAACCAAAATATTATCTGTGGACACGTCCAGCTAACGATGTGTGCATAACCGAAATTTAATAAATAATGAGGTTTGTTTATAATAGGCGGTGTTCAGGAGTGCTTTACCCTAATTGTTATTGATTACCTGGCAGCTCTCTGAGCAAGGAGGCCCTTTATTCTTATAAAATATCGATTTTCTTACGAATACTGTTTCGTTAGTCAAGCTAACACTTTGTTCATATAATTAGCATTGTAGTCTTTTTACGATCTTTGAATTTGTCTACAACAACACCAGAAAAATTATTTTATCAATAAAAAGGAATATGATTATTATTTTATTGTTTAAAATTGCAACGCCAATATAAATAAATTGTAATTTTTGTAACAAATTAAGATAATATACATTATATTTACGTTCACTTTGAGCGTGGCTTTTTTTTAACTTATCTTTAGCAGTATTCTGGTACGAAAGACAATATTTCAATTTACTTTCTTATTGAACTAAAATGTATAGATCAGTTATGTCATATCAGAACAGTGGATATATATTTTTTCTAGGGTTTATTCTATAGCTGTATTGTTGTTAAACGGTACTATTGCAAATACGTGCCAAAAAAAGAACATGTTTGTAAAATATGTTACATTACATTTCACTCATGTATTTGCCGTACACACAATGATCATCGACATAATATGATTTGTTTTAGCTATTAACCGGAAGATATTCGAAATAACAGTTAACTACTTTTCAGTTGAGCAGATAGTGTTTCATGGCTGGAGACGTATGTTTATTATAAGATACATTTATAAACGTTGTAACGATTTTTTTTAATGTGCACCTTATTTAATCAATTCCGTTTGTCTGTACTTTACAGAACATATACATATTGTTTGATTTGTACTCTCAAGTTATTTTTTTCGACGTGTCAAAGATAGAATACAAATATTAATGACAACGAAATATGTATATTATTTTGCGTATTTTTCTTAGTGCATTTAGTAACTTCCAGCTGCTGTTATACATAGAGGTGACAAAAGTCATGGGATAACAATATGCAAATATATAGATGTCTGTAGTATCGCGTATAAAATGTTTAAATGGGCAGTGCATTGGTTGGCCTTTCATTTGTAGTCAAGTGATTCATGTGAAAAGGTTGCTGACGTGATTATGGCCGCACGACGGGAATTAACATACTTTGAACGCGGAATGGCAGTTGGAGCTAGACGCATGGGACATTCCATTTCGGAAATGGTTAGGGAATTCAACATTCTGAAATCCACAGTGTGAAGAGTGTGCCGAGAATACCTCATTTCAGGCATAACATCCCACCATGAACAATGCAGTGGCCTACCGCCTGCACTTAATGACCAATACCAACGACGTGTGCGCAGAATGTTCAGTGTTTAAAGACAAGCAACACCGCGTGAATTAACCACAGGAATCGATGTGGGACGTACGACGTAGGTGTCTGTTAGTACATTGCAGCGACCTTTGACTGTACTGGGCTATGCCAGCAGAAGACCGACTCGAGTGCCTTTACTAACAGCACGACATCGCCTCCAGCACCTCTCCTGGGCTCGTGACCATATCGGTTGAACCATAGATGACTGGAAAACCGTGGCTTGGTCAGATGAGTCCCGATTTCAGTTGGTAAGAGCTGATGGTAGAGTTCGATTGTGGCGCATACCCCACGAATCCATGGACCCAAGTTGTCAGCAAGGAAATGTGCAAGCTTATGGTAGCTACATAATGGTGTGGGCTATTTTTACATGGATTGACTGGGCCCTCTGGTCCAACTGAACCGATCATTGACTGGAAAGGGTTATGTTCAGCTACTTCGAGACCACTTGCAGCCATTCATGGACTTCATGTACTCAAACAACGATGGAATTTTTATGGATGACAATGCGCCATGTCNTTGGCCACCAAGATCACCCGATATGAATCCCTTCGAACTTTTATGGGACATAATCTAGAAGTCAGATCGTGCACAAACTCCTGCACCGGCAACAATTCGCAATAATTGACGTCTATAAAGGCAGCATGGCTCAATATTTCTACCGGGGAACTCTAACGACTCGTTGAGTCCATGCCATGTTGAGTTGCTGCACTTCGCCGGGCGAAAGGAGGTCCGACACGATATTAGGAAATATCCCATGACTTTTGTCGCCTCATATATATATTAAATTATAAACATAAAAATATTTGAAATTTCTATCCGCTTTGCCCTTCATGTTGGTTCCACAATATTTGTTCTTTTCAATTTATACCGTTGCCTTTCTATTACTTCCACTACGAAATAAATTATATGAAACAAATAAAATCACATTTGCAAAACAAAGTTAAATTGTTGAAACTTTTTAATACCTACAAATTATTTATTATCATTGGTCATTCCAATATCTTAATATTAGTCTCGTTTTTACTTTAAAAATATATGCAGTTGTGTCATGTAATCATGGATTCAGCGAGACACACATTCGCTAACCTTGAGTATATTTCGTGGATTTGGTTAAATAAGTAATGTATTTTATTTTAAATTTTATTGGGAAGAATATTTCAGAACACAAATTGCAGCTACCGTTTTGGAAAAGTCAAAAAGTTTTTACAATTTTTTAATCTATTCAAATCATTTGCTGAAATGTCAATAAATATTTCTTTTTAAGAATAATTTTTTATTAATACTACCTTATGGCAGTTCACATCCGGATACTATATATTTTTGTGTAAGTTTTAGGTCCAACGTCACAAATGTTTGCAATTTAAGTGGAAGTTAGTTTATAATATATAGTTTTGCAGAATTGAATTATGAAGAATTTAAATAAGGAATGTGCATCAACAGTACCTTTATAAAAGTTCTAACTAGTTCCAGCGGTTTTCTGTTGGTTTTTTTGATATTGAGATTGATTTTAACAGATCACCTGTGTGAAAAAGTAAGTACTTAATTGCAATTTTGACATTGTTGAGGACAATTTGATTTCATATCGCTGTTATTTGTCTCAATTGCCGTCTCTTCAAAAAATGTGTCCTTATGAAATAACGAAGGCTGGTTACCTCGGGTGTAGAGAAAAAGACAAACATGTTCCTTTTTTCAAGGAGTGGCTGGGAAATAGGTAAGTTGCCTGAGACAAATATTCATAATTAATAAACAGTTAATTCCTTCATAAAAGATAATTCTACCGGTCGTATAGGCGTTTCCATATATGTACATACCCGTAGACTAAATTTGTAACATTTAAATATTCAAAAAACTCTTTATATATCCATATCTCCTCACGAACAGGAATAAGAAAGATTCTAAGGTAAAATTATGGTCACGTTGCGCTCTACGAGAGTAGATCATCTATTCTCAAATTTTACGTGTCCAATATTTTCAATTTACAAGTTGCGAAGGAAAATAGTATAACAGTCTCGTTACCGTCCTAGCAATCATATAACCCTAAAAATCGTGCATTGACCTTCAAGTTTAATGCAAATGGCATTGTTTTACCGTTGTTAAGTTATTACTTCTTAATATTGTCTTCATTTTCTATTGTCAATATGAATTAATGAGTAAATAGCACGATGAAAAAATATTTTCCCAAAGGGCTGTCACTTTAAAAAAATTGGTTTTCGTCAAGGAGCTGATACGTTTACTATGCCAAATCGTCTTTATGTTGGAAAAATAGTTAGGAAATTTATATTAGTTTACGATATTTACAATTTTATTTGTTTGATTTTGTAACACTCTAAACAAGATCCTATTTCCGGATAAATAGATCTATTAAATTTTTTTGAAAACATTTTATGCCAATATATTCTATAACGCATATATGCGAATTCAAAGAGTTAAGAAATTTATTTTGCGAGACCTTCAAATTTCTCAAAAATTTACGTGTTATTTTGGAATCACCGTAGTACAGCCAAATGAGGTGAAAAAAGGGTAAACATCGGAATGAAAGTTATGAAAATGAAAATTTGCATAAACCTATGTTTTACATTAAAAATGTTAGTTCAAACGTCTCATAGCATCTCGTGTCCATGAGGCAAGATGTTCAATATCAAAGGTCGTGAAATTCGGTGCTATGTTATTATCTTGTTTGCTATGCTTCAAATTATGTGTTAATTTATTAAAAACTTGTCGATCATACAATGTTATACAAATGTGGTCTTAAGCCTTACATTCCAACTTAAAAAAACTATAATAGACTAACGATAAACTTATAATAAATAAAAATGTAATTACTGCGATAGACTAATAAATAAATTGGGAAAAGACAATTAATTTATTAAAACCCGAATTATAAAATTATACTACGTCGGTTTTGGTTTTTAACTGATTACGGCAACCCATAAGAAAGGAAATATTTTTTACCTAAAAGCCAAGAAATATGGTAGTGTTTTGGAGTGCACCTGTGGAACTATCGCGTAGTCACCACATTTCCGATTTCCAGCGTCGATGTATTAAAATCTAATCGCGGGTTTTTCAAGTTGTAGCTTTAGAAATAAGTGTACCTAGGTACTACTCTTTGCGCTTGGCTGAGAGATCTTAATCGATTAACAAAGTTAAGCAACGTACCAAGGGCATACATTTGTATGGGTAACTATTTAGTGACATAACATCTGAGCGCTTCCGGGCTTCGGAGGGCAAGTTCAATATTCAGTCTTGGTTGTTATCAGTTTATAGCAGTCATTCAGCCATTACAGAGGTCCTTTGGTGGCCTGATATACTCTGATACCAGAGGAAATATAACATATCGGTCACTTTCCCAGCCCTTGCAGAATAAAATTTAGTTGTTATTCCACAGGACCCGTACACTTTTCGGGTATAAAAAGTATCTCGTGTCCTATTCAAGTGCCTAAAGTACCTTCATACCAAATTTCAACAAAATCCGTTTAGTCATTTTTTATCCGAGAGGTAACCCACATATACACACACACAAACACAGAACCTCGCATATGTAATATTAGAAGGATATCTATAAACATTATTTATAATTAAATAATAATTTTAGTGTCTCTATAACAATAACCTTTTTAGTTAATATNTAAGTGTCTCTATAACAATAACATTTTTAGTTAATATATAATTTTACAAACTGTACTATGCATTGGATTCCACAGTTGACATAACGTTATTCTATATACGGATAGGCGCTTATCACACTTCGCGCTCTATCTAGAGAACGGTAAATTATATAAAANCACACAAACACAGAACCTCGCATATGTAATATTAGAAGGATATCTATAAACATTATTTATAATTAAATAATAATTTAAGTGTCTCTATAACAATAACATTTTTAGTTAATATATAATTTTACAAACTGTACTATGCATTGGATTCCACAGTTGACATAACGTTATTCTATATACGGATAGGCGCTTATCACACTTCGCGCTCTATCTAGAGAACGGTAAATTATATAAAATACAGCAAAATACAACATTTTTAGAGACTTTTATGCTTTACAAGTTTTGTAATAACTTCAAACATCATTTGAAGAAAAGGAAACAGGCTACCTTTGCCCTTGAATATCTTGAATAGAAATCACGAGATTCTATGAGACTTTTCAGCTAACTTATAGAATGTCAAACCCTGATGTTTGCAAAATTTCAGTTTTTCTTACATTTATTTCGTGGTTGAGTCCTTATTTGACTAGACAACCTGTGTGTCTCCACATTATATTGAATATATCAGTTCTCTTTTGTATACAGGAAACGCCATTTTATTACCGGTGCAAAAAAATATATTTTTTTTTAAGACAACGTGTTGTAACATGCTCTTTGATAAATACCATGTATTCTATATACAATGCTGATAAGCCAAAAACACATACACACACATATATATATAGGACGTCAATAAATATGTGCCCAATTACACTTTGTTTGGTCAGAACTTACCGATATCTGTTTTCTTCGTTTATGTGCGAAACTGACGAAAAAAGATATCACAAGTGAGACAGAGATTTAAAGAAACGTTTAATCTCTCACAGAAATCTTCATCCAGCAAGATGAAGCAGACTATCTCTCCACTGCCATCATGATGTAAGGTCCTATGACGATGCAACACAGTCTTACTCATTGACATGTCTACCATTAGCATTGTTTCATGAAGGTAGTAGTATGTCTGACGTACGTTTCTCAGCATATAAACAGTTATGTCACACGTGCTTGGTTGGGATACGTGCAGTGCAGATTGACGGGATGGATAAACTGCGACTGTACTGGACGTAAGAGTCAAATTCTCGTAGTGAAACATGCTTATAGCAGACAACCGGCTTGATGTAATGCCATGAGTTATGGCGTTTCTTAACAAGCTTTTCTCGCAAAGATATTTAATGTCTTTGTTCATGAAACTCAAAGCCTTTCCCATCAGAAGAAACATGTCCAGATAAAACCAAATTCCATATCTGGTGATCAAGAAGAATACGATACATGCAAGATACTAATATTTTCCAGTGACCGTATCAGTATACAAGTGTATGAGGGCAAATATATTAATAAATAACGCCGTGAAGCACACCTGGATCCACAGATACGCACAGAATTGTCTTTACTTCACCCAGGATGGAAGGAGAAGCACTTCATCCATGTGACGTATTCTTCTGACGATCTCACTCGGTCCTGAGCTTGCAAACGTGAACAAAGTAGCGACGCCACATACTGAGCTTGAGATAGCGATGATCAATAAAACTATCATCTTCAATACGTGACTCTCCCCTCCGCGAGGTCTTACGTGGTACTGGTACATGGTACTTCCTATCGTAAAAAGTAATACGTAGGAAACAGACTGCACTATTCCGCCTTTGTGTGTTCTGTAAAGACTTGCGTCGGCCTGCGGGAGGCGTTTTTTGGCGCCAGCACTTAAATCTTGAAAAATGCAAACAAAGTTCTTACAGCTGAGAAAATACTGCTCGGAGGATCCAATATCATCATTGTGACGTGGCTTCGTGGAGTGAAAATAGTGAAGGAAGGCTGGCCAGAAGAAATTAATACGCATACAGTCCTCACTCACTACTGATTGTTATGTTGTTGCAATTTTAATTAATTTAGAGAAAACCAAATTTTCTTATTTTGCAGACGGTGACGAAACCATAATATTATTTGTGGACACGTCCAGGGAGCGATGCTAACATAACCGAAATTGAATGAAGAATGAGGATTGCTTATAATAGGCGGTGTTCTGGAGAGCTTCAACCTAATTATTATTGATCACGTGGAATCTCTATGAGCAAGGAGAAGCACTCTTGTTATTAAATATCGATCTTCTCACCAATGCTATTTTCGTGTATCAATCAAGCACTTTGTTCTAATAATAAGTATTGTAGTCTTTGTACGAGCTTTGCAATAGTCGTCAGCCTCTCCAGGCAAAATTATAGTAACACTGCTTATAAGTTATGAGTTTTTTTTTGTTTAAAACTATAATTATGTCATTAATAATAATAATGGTTACAGGTAAATATAACTTATTTATACGTTCCCGTTGAGCATGACAGTTTTAAACTGATCTTTCGCAGTGTTTTGGTACAATAAGTAATATTTTAATATATTTTTTTACTTACCTTATATTTAAAGCATAAGGTAAGAAAAATGTGAGAACGGGGAATATGTTTTTCCTCGACTTTTATTTTGTATCTGTATTGTTTTTAAAGAGTAGGGTTGCAAATACGTGCATTAATATATATATGTGTAAAATATGTCACATTACATTCCACGGATATATTTTCCGTAAAGACAATAATTATCGACTAGCTATGGATGGTTTAACACGTAAACCTGAAGATTTTCAAAACAAAATTTAACAACTATTTAGTTGAGCAGATAGTGATTCTAGACTGTAGAGTTATAATGGAATTAAAATATGCATTTATTAATTATTAGTTTTATGGGCTTACTTTAATATTTTGTGTTAGACAAATTTATAAAACCTTCAATTGTTTTATTAAAATATGCTCTTTTTTAATTTATTGTGACTGTACTTAACACGACGATTAAAGATTGTTTGATATGTGCTCACTTAAATACGTTTTTAGACGTGTAAAAAGCCGAATACAAAAATAATTGGGAAATAAATTTGTTTATTACTTTGTGCATATACACAAATGCATTAAGTGACTTCCTTCAATCATATCCAGCTACTGTAATGTATAAATATGTATAAAAATATGAGCCAAAAATATTTGAAATTGCTATCTCCCTAGAACTTCACATTGGTTCCACGATATTTCTTTCAACGTATATACCGTCGTTGTTCTATTACAACAACTAACAAATCGAAGATATGCAGCAGATGGATTATTATCGCTTAAGAGATTTAATTAAAAAAAACTTTTTAATTAATGCACATTTTTTGTTCTCTACAATGTTAGAATATAAAACAAGATTAAGTTCAATTTTCAAACATTTATCTAAATATTTATTTCTTCTTTGCTTAATAAAAACCTTGTACACTTGTGTTATATAATCACCGATGCAGCAGAACACACATTCGCTAGCCTTATGTATTTTTCGTGGACTATATCAAATAAGGAATTTATTTTAGTGGAAATTGTATTGTAACAAACATTTTGTAAGACTATTGTACTTACCGTTTTTGAAAAGTCAAAAAGCAATTATAATTTTAAACTCTACTCAAAATAATTTACTAATACATTAATAATTTTTTAAAAACCTTTTTTAAAGTTAAACTATTCTCTTAACACTATCTTATAGCAGTTTAAATCCGAGTACTCTAGGTGTGTAAGTGTCAGTTTATATTATCCGTTCTAATTGTCGTAAAAACTTTTCCTATCAAACATTAATGGTAATAAGTTGTTAGGAACGACAGTAGATCATTTACCATATAATTATATGGTGATCAGCGACCAGTAGGTTCAAATAAAATAACTATAACCACATAAATTTTTATTAGTTCCAACGTCCCGAAATGTGCAATTTACGCACAAAGAAGTTTAAATTACAGTTATTTGGCCGAAATAATGTATGCAGAATTAAAGTAACGTATGTGTATCATCAGCGCTTTTTTTTTACAGTTTTTACCTCTTTCAGCAGATTGCTGTTATTTTATCTTACATTGACATTTATTCGACATGTTATAACTTGCAGCTTTGTCGAAATTTCCGTCTTTTCAAAATAGGGTCGTTAAGAAATAACGGATGCTTATTATCTTGTGTGTAGGGAAAAAGAAAACATGTTCCTTTATTAAGGAAGCGGATTGGAAATATGTAACTTTCCTTCAAAAATAATATGTATTACTTTTCCATCAAATCTTTTATACAAGGATCATTACATCGGTCGTATTGGCATTTAGAGAAATTTACATGCACTTACAGAACATTGTGATAATTATAATATTAAGTAAAATGATGCATATATCCATATCTTATTACTACCAGGAATTGAAAATTCCCTAATGTAAAATTATGTCCTGGGCATTCTGCAAAAGAGAAGTTGCTCTAACCTTATGTTATACTTTAGTGTGCAACGTGTATATTACTTACAATGCACTTTAGAAAAATGGTTTTCGTCAAATAGCTAATACAATATATATGCTAAGGCGGATTTATGTTAGAAAATTAGATAGCATTTTTTGATAAGTGTTTATAATTTTATTCGTATGATTTCCTTACACTGTAAATAACATGCTATTTCCGGATAAAAAGATATCTTCAATGTTTGTCATAATGATTATTTATGCAAATATATCATATTACGCAGATATGCGAATTCACAGATTCAAGCAGTTTATTTCACGCGATCGTCAAGGTTCTAAAAAATTAACGTATATAATTCGGAATCTCCGGCGAGTTTCCTGATTAGATTGAGTATATCTGCTTACATAAAACTCAATTTTATTTCCACAGCCGATAAAACAGTTGTTTGTTCTAAGCCAACTTATTGTCACTTGCTTTTTACTAATAAAAATAATTTATTTCTAAAATGCTGATATGTATAGTACACGCGCATACACACACCTAAAAATGTGCCCACTTACACTACGAATGTTGAAAACTTACATACACAAACTTTATTCTTTTATGTGCGAAACTTACATGAAATGATAGCACTGGCGGGAAAGTGTTTTTAAGAAATGATTGGTCACTCACAGATATCTTCATCCATCAAGAAGAAGCGAACCATATCTCGTCTACCATCTCGATGTAAGGGCCTATATCGATGAAGTAGAGTCGATCGCATGGACTGAGCGAACATGTTTCTATGACGTTCCTGCAGGTAGCTCTGACCTCATTTCAGTAAACTTATTTTTATGAGGATACAGTAAAGGTCAATTTTGCTGCACAAAACCTGTAACAATCCAATATATTAAAGGGGAAATTGGAATACAATATCGGGCTATCACTAATGAAATAGTTCATAAGGTTGGCACTCCGGGTTATCTCTTGTGTCCCGATAAATAAATGTCGTAGATCTAAATATGTGCGAACACACCGGCTATAATACAATAAAATTTTCTTACTATAAACTATAATACTTATACCTATTATACTTATTTGTCCATATTACATGTACGTAAATGTGTGTGATTATATATTATATGTACGTTAAATGCGTAAATTTAAATGTTAACATGTAAAACAAATTGACATGTATGTGTGTATGTTGTAACAACACAGAGGACATCAATGTTGATACTTTAAGGAAGATTTTAAATCTTCTTAGTGATGCCAGATGTACTTTCTAGTATCTTATCAAAAGTGTACTAACAAATCGCTGTTTAAAAGAGAAGTAATATAGTAGAGTTAATGTTCGTTCCCTCGATAATAAACTGGACATCTTCCAAAAAAATTTCATTATTTTTAAGTGAAGGAAAATATGTAATCTCGGTATAACTTCTGCAGTGGCAAAAATATGCTTTCGACAATGATTCGCTGAATACTTATTAAAATGTTGATTGTCTTGAAAACCTACATAACTCTATACTTTATATTGCACTTTTGAATGCGCACAGTTACTAGTGATCAGATAATAATACACNGAAAACCTACATAACTCTATACTTTATATTGCACTTTTGAATGCGCACAGTTACTAGTGATCAGATAATAATACACTAATATTGACAATAACCGTCGTGTGTCCCAACAATACAGACAATTATTACACAATAAGAAACTTTTTTTTTTTAGTGAATGTTCTTAAAATCTGACTAATTAAGCGCCTGTTATGACAAAAAACTGTGAATTTAGGTCATGTAGGCGTTATTAACTTACTTCTCTAACACCCATAGCGGAGGCTNTTTTTTTTTTTTAGTGAATGTTCTTAAAATCTGACTAATTAAGCGCCGGTTATGACAAAAAACTGTGAATTTAGGTCATGTAGGCGTTATTAACTTACTTCTCTAACACCCATAGCGGAGGCTNGGTTATGACAAAAAACTGTGAATTTAGGTCATGTAGGCGTTATTAACTTACTTCTCTAACACCCATAGCGGAGGCTGAGTAAAAATAACATACCCAAACACTGAAGGTCTACAATATCAAAACCAAAAAACCTACAACCCTGGTTGACCAATCAAATAATCCGTTTTATGCGACATATACGAGCGGCTAAACGATAAAAACACTATAATCAAACTCCTTCTACAATATTGTCAGCATGTCCAGTGTTACGGTTTGGATGGCGTCCGTAATTCTCGCTTTGAGGTCGTCAATGTTAGCCNCAATATTGTCAGCATGTCCAGTGTTACGGTTTGGATGGCGTCCGTAATTCTCGCTTTGAGGTCGTCAATGTTAGCCGACAATGGTGGACGTAACACTTAATCTCTTATCTGCCCCCATACAAAAAAAATCACCTGGCTTTTTGGGGGCCAGTGATGAAGAGTTTGGTCACCAGCTTCTCCTCGACCAACACATCGTTGTGAACAGCTGGTTGCCAATGTGTTGGCGCACCATCCTGCTGGAAAATGAAGTCCTCCTCCGCATCGTCTAACTGAGGAAACAGCCCCTCTGTCAGCACTTCCAAATAAGGCATTCCAGTAAGAGTGGTCTCGTAAAAACAGAAAGGGTAGCAGGCAGTGTCTTTGGATACAGCGCAAAACATGTTCACTTTGGGGGATGCGCGCTCATGTACGGTGGTTTAATGTGGAAGCTCCTGACCCTTTATCCGCACGTTGTTCCGGTTCACCTTACCATTTGTATGGAACGTCGTTCATCGATAAAAATCAGCTTAGGCATGAAGGCATCGTCTACCACGTGCTGGGCAAAAAAAAAACCTCACATCGTCCCCTTTACATTGGCGTTTTTTCTCGTCTTTTAAAGCTTTTTTTCACTAAATTGGTTGCTTCGTAGTTTTCATTAAACAATTTTATTAATCTGTAACTTTACTTACTACAATTGTATAATGTATTATTATTATCATTTTTCATAACAATATGCCAATTGAAATAAGTATTAAACTGTTGTATATTTTTAACATTTATGCTTTGTTACATGTAGAAGAAATGAAACTGAAGAATTTACATAACTACGACTAAAAGGTAACAACACAATTTTTGGTGTGCAGTTACACTTTTGGTTTTGTATAAATCATTAACCGGAGAGACCCATACTGCAAATAAATCATTTCCTTAATTTTACAAAAAACATCATCATTATTCTTGACTGTAAATTTTCTTTATTACTGCTTATTACCGAAATATATCATTCTTGAAAAAATTCATACCTTAACAAAGATATCCAGGGTGATAAGTAGCCTCAAGGGGCATACCAGATTGTGCAGCACAAATGCGACACTGTTTCGCCGACAGCGAGTCTGCCCTCCAATTCAGAGACGTTTATTACCTTCATATTGCTGTTGAACTCTCTCTTTACACATACAGACTTAAACCTCTAGCATAATGAGTGTATACTGAACGCTCACACAATTTTAGTCTTATGATAACATCTCTCAAAATCATGGATATACTGTTGTCAGACAATTTGCATGAATCCAGCGTCTTAAAAAGTCTAGATAGATACTATTTTAGTGTTGCATTATAAACGTATGTAGCACGATTCTCGTTACATTTACCGACATTGGAAAGTATTGGGTTTCCAGGACATACACTACACCCACAAGCACTTTGGTATTAGGTTCGCCACGNTTACCGACATTGGAAAGTATTGGGTTTCCAGGACATACACTACACCCACAAGCACTTTGGTATTAGGTTCGCCACGCGGTACTATGTCACCGTATGAATTAGATGTCAGCCAGGGAGAACGACTGAGTATAGCATGCAGATATCAGCTGTTTGTGTTGGCATCCTTTGTCTATGGACATCGATTACAACAGGTTTACGTTGATAACGATCGGAGTATGCTTTGCGGGATTCATGTTTCTTATTACACTCCTAGAGGAAATTCAGATAGTCTGCCTTTAAACTTGGGAATAATTAGAGAAACGCCATCGTCCTTAAATAAAAGGGAACACATCTAACAGTACCAACATACACAGCATACGCTTTCCTAAACTAAATATCCACGCAAGAAGCCAAGTATCCTATTAGAGAGAACAAAATACGGCAATCCAAATAGAAGAATCCCCCAACAGTGCTTTCCCATACCTTCTGGGAGAATATTTGCAACTCCTTCATGGCGGCAGGACTCAGAGATATCTTCAGACTTAACTTCGGCAGCCACGACATCATCTTCGCTATCTTCTCAGTTACGTGTTGGGAGGAAAGTTCTATTAAAAATAAGAGCAAACACGCTCAAATTCCAAATTACGCAAAAAGCTATTTATGAAAGACGCATCATGGAAACTCCGTCCTATTATGTTCCTGTCAGAATATCAATTGTACTTTTTGCTCTTTATAGAAGATAACTATTGCTGGATTCCTTCAATGGGAAATCTGAAAAGAAATAGATTATCTTATTGCAGAGGTTTTATTGCCGCCATGCCAAGTGTTTTGAGAATTATTACAAAAGGCCTCACATCTTGTAAAATACTGTGCGATGGAGAAAAACATCTTCATAGTTAAAACTCTTGCTAATCTGCTAGTGAATACGTTACTTTCTCACATATGTATGTAAATATGTGCTCGACAATACACAACACAAAATACGCACATTTAAAAAAATTGTAAGTGTTTCTGTTGTGATAGAAATCAGGAAGAACTTCTGCAAACATATGCGCAAAAAACCACAAATCTTTACATTAGTGAATGCGACTGATATAACCTGACTTCGAAAAATATACTGAAATTATATAAAGAGAGCAGCGTTCTGGCAAATAATAATTATTATTTTGTAATGCATTGTCAGTAATGAGCAAGTAAAGAAACAAATAAACGATTGTGCTGTCAAACACTTTATCATTGTCAGAAGCACATGTGGTGCCACTGCTATGTAATTTAGCTCATTGATCACGTATGGTCGTCTTTATTACAAATAAGGTGAGTTCACAAACAAGTTCTGACCTTTATTTATTTTTATCTTTCATCAGAACTGGACGACAATTACTTTTTTAATACATTTTCTGAAAACGATAACCGGTTTGACATAATTCCCAATGTTCATTGGAATTATTTATTTTTATTTAACACCCGTGTTTTGTTATAAAAGCGTTTTAATGTATTTCTTGAAAATTAAATATACAGTTACTACATGAAGGTCTGTATTACACAAACATCCTAGTAGATTTATACATATATATAATTTTGTAATTGGTGCAATTTTATCCGGTCTTATGAAAGATCAAATTCGATTCTTATTAGCATGCACTGAATCACGAAACAATGTTGAAACAATTTCATCAATACTAACAATAAATACAGTTTTCAGTGCTTCTCTTTACTCAGGGGAAGATGAAAAGTTAACCAACATATTTTGTGGTACATTTCGTTGTACGATTTTATGTAGATTGTCCCAAAATTAATGTATTCATTTGTAATAAAAATAATACAGTTTATATATTATATAGAGCTTTCTTTTGTTGCAGGTAATTAGTGTAAATTTAGAGATCAAGCATGAATAAATGGAGTTATAAAGAACATGCTTCCATAGTTGACCTGTACTTCACCCATGGACAAAGTGTTGAGGAAGTCCAGCGTGCANTTACAGACATTGGAAAGTATTGGGTTTCCAGGACATACACTACACCCACAAGCACTTTGGTATTAGGTTCGCCACGTGGTACTATGTCACCGTAAGAATTAGATGTCAGCCAGGGAGAAGGACTGAGTATAGCATGCAGATATCAGCTGTTTGTGTTGGCATCCTTTGTCTATGGACATCGATTACAACAGGTTTACGTTGATAACGATCGGAGTATGCTTTGCGGGATTCATGTTTCTTATTACACTCCTAGAGGAAATTCAGATAGTCTGCCTTTAAACTTGGGAATAATTACAGAAACGCCATCGTCCTTAAATAAAAGGGAACACATCTAACAGTACCAACATACACAACATACGCTTACCTAAACTTAATATCCACGCAAGAAGCCAAGTATCCTATTAGAGAGAACAAAGTACGGCAATCCAAATAGAAGAATCCCCCAACAGTGCTTTCCCATACCTTCCGGGAGAATATCTGCAACTCCTTCATGGCGGCAGGACTCAGAGATATCTTCAGACTTAACTTCGTCAGCCACGACATCATCTTCGCTATCTTCTCAGTTACGTGTTGGGAGGAAAGTTCTATTAAAAATAAGAGCAAACACGCTCAAATTCCAAATTACGCAAAAAGCTATGTATGAAAGACGCATCATGGAAACTTCGTCCTATTATGTTCCTGTCAGAATATCAATTGTACTTTTTGCTCTTTATACAAGATAACTATTGCTGGATTCCTTCAATGGGAAATCTGAAAAGAAATAGATTATCTAATTGCAGAGGTTTTATTGCCGCCATGCCAAGTGTTTTGAGAATTATTACAAAAGGCCTCACATCTTGGAAAATACTGTGCGATGGAGAAAAACATCTTCATAGTTAAAACTCTTACTAATCTGCTAGTGAATACGTTACTTTCTCACTTATGTATGTAAATATGTGCTCGACAATACACAACACAAAATACGCACATTTAAAAAAATTGTAAGTGTTTCTGTTGTGATAGAAATCAGGAAGAACTTCTGCAAACATATGCGCAAAAAACCACAAATCTTTACATTAGTGAATGCGACTGATATAACCTGACTTCGAAAAATATACTGAAATTATATAAAGAGAGCAGCGTTCTGGCAAATAATAATTATTATTTTGTAATGCATTGTTAGTAATGAGCAAGTAAAGAAATAAATAAACGATTGTGCTGTCAAACACTTTATCATTGTCAGAAGCACATGTGATGCCACTGCTATGTAATTTAGCTCATTGATCACGTACGGTCGTCTTTATTACAAATAATGTGAGTTCACAAACAAGTTCTGACCTTTATTTATTTTTATCTCTCATCAAAACTGGAGGACAATTACTTTTTAAATAAATTTTCTGAAAACGATAACCGGTTTGACATAATTCCCAATGTTCATTGGAATTATTTATTTTTATTTAACACCCGTGTTTTGTTATAAAAGCGTTTTAATGTATTTCTTGAAAATTAAATATACAGTTACTACATGAAGGTCTGTATTACACAAACATCCTAGTAGATTTATACATATATATAATTTTGTAATTGGTGCAATTTTATCCGGTCTTATGAAAGATCAAATTCGATTCTTATTAGCATGCACTGAATCACGAAACAATGTTGAAACAATTTCATCAATACTAACATTAAATACAGTTTTCAGTGCTTCTATTTACTCAGGGGAAGATGAAAAGTTAACCAACATATTTTGTGGTACATTTCGTTGTACGATTTTATGTAGATTGTCCCAAAATTAATGTATTCATTTGTAATAAAAATAATACAGTTTTTATATTATAAAGAGCTTTCTTTTGTTGCAGGTAATTAGTGTAAATTTAGAGATCAAGCATGAATAAATTAAGTTATAAAGAACATGCTTCCATAGTTGACCTGTACTTCACCCATGGACAAAGTGTTGAGGAAGTCCAGCGTGCANAAGTTATAAAGAACATGCTTCCATAGTTGACCTGTACTTCACCCATGGACAAAGTGTTGAGGAAGTCCAGCGTGCAAGCAAAAGAAAATGGAATGTTTTCACTGAACCATGAAAACAAGACATAACAAGATGAGTAAATTCTTTTTGTGACACTTATAATGTTGCCGATAGACCCAGATTTGTTCATCAGAAATCTTCGCGGAATGAAGCGAATATTGACACCTCATGTGCATCATTAGCAAACATTCCCCAAGCATAACTTCTTCGTTGTTCTCAAGAACTTGGCATATGTAAATCCTCTTTACACATTGTCGTGTGACAGTTTAGGAATTTAAGAGCGACGCTGGCCCACAACANAACCTTCAGAAACCAGGACACGTGATTTGAAAGGCATTGTTCTGCGTCCTACCACTCCACTCCCCTCTCCAACTCCCCCCCACAAGGCGCCATGTGCCGACAGTTAAAACTGGAGGCCTGCAAGCATAAAAGCCCGTTTCGAGAGTAGTGGGGATCAGTTGATTACTACCGCCCAGAGCAGAGAGGTCGGTCAATTGATTAGTAACGCGCAGAGAAGTTAGTTCGAGAGAGCAGTGAGTCGAAGATCGCTGAGCAGAGAGTTAGGTCAGGGGTTCGGACCCCTGGCCACGTCAGTACGTCAGTAGAACAGCAGTCCAGTGAGACAGCAGTACCTACAGGCCTTTGCAAAAGGCCACCCATCGCCGGAGATCACCCACCACAGCTGACAGCACCCGCAGCAAGAGCTAAGTATACAATCACCGTCAAAAGAAGCCCCCCTCCATCACGAAGTCGTTAGCAGTCAATCCGAGTAACCAAATTATCACAGTACCACACCTCTCCAGTGCTGATGTATTTCATTTGTGTTGAATTCGAGACAATATATTCGTTCCTTCAAAATACCACAGTAAAAGCCTTCATTATTACAATACCCTCAATCTCCAAGCACATTATAGGCTGTGCCTGGGGGCATTAAACACGACACTATAAGCCACACTGTCTTCCACAGTGGCGGTATAGCGTCAAGTAAAGCGTCTTCCCAACTGTGGGGCCTAAATACGTCGAGTTAAAGTGGCGCCCGGACGTGGGGCGCAATGCTAGTTAGTGTATCATACATCATGTTAATTTGGCGCACAACTGTGGGGCCTATATACGTCAAGTTAAATTGGCTCCCAACTGTGGGGCGTACACAGCCAAGCGTCAACATAATTCCAATCGCTGACTAACACACATATATATATGTCTTGCAAAATTCAGATTGTCCATGGGATCCTGCCTGCCCTCTTGCCTGAAAGACTGCAGTTTGCAAATTACTTATCTTGTTAGAGCAAACCAATCTTCACAACAAACGTATGATGAGTGATGAAGCCCATTTTCACCTAATTGACANTTTATCTTGTTAGAGCAAACCAATCTTCACAACAAACGTATGATGAGTGATGAAGCCCATTTTCACCTAATTGACATTGCCAATAAACATATATGACGCATTTCGGTGACAGAACATCCAAAAAACATTCACGAAGGACATATCCACGAGCAATGTGTTATTGTGTGGTATGGGATAAAGTCGCATCATGTATGTCACTTTTTTTTTTTTCTTTAAATGCTGGAGGGTTGATTGTCACGGTGAATGGTTAAAGTTACCGCACAGGTTGAACAATTTTCTAAGACCATCATAGGATGAGGAAATCGATGAGCTGTGGTTTCAGAAAGATGGCGCAACTTGTCATACCACTTGACAGACCGTGGTAATTTTACAAGAGAAGTTTTGAGGTCGGGTCATTTCTCGCAATGTAAACATAAGCTGGAATGCGAGTTTGCTGGATCTCACAGCCCCTTTTTTTTTTCCTTGTGGTGTTTTCAAGGACAGTGTCTACAGGAATAAACCCTGGACACTTGCCTCCCTCAAGGACACCATTAGCATAGCAATCCGAGAAATTACACTCGAGACCTTGGAGAAGGTTCTGCAATATGTTGAGCAACGGATTCGTAATTGCGATAATGTGAATGCTGGACATATAAATAATACAGTTTTCACAAATAAACTTTTGTCTATAGGCTTTTCAGATCTACGCACATGTAATTTGTAACACTTAATATTCCTATGCGATTGCTAAACATAATTGATAGATTTATTTGATTTTATCCAGTAACTAAATGTTTAAATGATGTTTAATAATAAATGGCAAGATTATTTTTNTTGATAGATTTATTTGATTTTATCCAGTAACTAAATGTTTAAATGATGTTTAATAATAAATGGCAAGATTATTTTTCTCCTTTAAAGAGTTAATTAATATTTGACATAAATGTTAATATGTATTAGTTTTTTTTGGATAATTTCCTTTTCTATACTGTTTCAGTTTTTTGTGATTTAATTAAAATTTTATGAATGAAAACAACGTAAGTCTCAGGAACTGTATATTAAACAAGCACACATATTGACGAACAAGATAAGTGTAATATATAATTTCATGTTCTAAAACAGATTTAGAGGACGGAAAACATTTCATAAATACAAAAAAAGCTTATGTTAAAAAGTCTAGTTCTACAATTTTACACTAAGAGTGTATGCAATTTAATTGAAAACAACCACAGCGCACTACTTACCAATCCTTTACATGTTTAAATACCAACAAATTTTAAAGTAAGACTGAACCAGTTGTAAAATTTTGAAAGTAAAATGATGAATTGCGCTCNTTGATAGATTTATTTGATTTTATCCAGTAACTAAATGTTTAAATGATGTTTAATAATAAATGGCAAGATTATTTTTTTCCTTTAAAGAGTTAATTAATATTTGACATAAATATTAATATGTATTAGTTTTTTTTGGATAATTTCCTTTTCTATACTGTTTCAGTTTTTTGTGATTTAATTAAAATTTTATGAATGAAAACAACGTAAGTCTCAGAAACTGTCTACTAAACAACCACACATATTGATGAACAAGATAAGTGTAATATATAATTTCATGTTCTAAAACAGATTTAGAGGACAGAAAACATTTCATAAATACAAAAAAAGCTTATGTTAAAAAGTCTAGTTCTACAATTTTACACTAAGAGTGTATGCAATTTAATTGAAAACAACCACAGTGCACTACTTACCAATCCTTTACATATTTAAATACCAACAAATTTTAAAGTAAGACTGAACCAGTTGTAAAATTTTGAAAGTAAAATGATGAATTGCGCTCCATTACTCATTCTCTGTGGTACTGGCTCGCATACTGACGGGGAATCCCGCACAGTATAAAATACATTACAGATTAAGAACATATTCATAACACTTATACTAAATATTAGGCCTTTTGTGACAAAAATAAAAAAGTGCAAAGCATTTACACATCCTGCAGTTTGACACAAGAAAGTAATAATTATGCGAAAACACAAGACACTTACATATTATAGCTTATTTTTTAAATTTTCCTTTTCGAACACACAAATCACATGTGTATCCAATAGCGCTATCACATTAGCTGTATTATTAATGAGACCTTGTTGACTAAGAAAACCATCTGTACCAAAGTTCTCCATCTCTACTAAACTATACACATACGATGCATACATCATATCTTGGGAAACTAGCAATATCAATGTCATCAATATCATTGTCATAAAAAATTACACGGTTTTTCCGAAGGTTCAAGTGACTCTGATAATTGTCACTATCTGAGTGCAGAGACAGCTGTCACTATCAGAGTGCAGATATAGGTTTCACTATCTGAATACAGAGATAGCTTTCACTATCAGAGTTTAAAATATTTAAATATTTATTCTTAATATATAATGACAGTAATAATATTTGGGAATACTGCCTACTGGCCGTTTATGCATTTGTACTCCCAGGATATTCGAAATACCAAACCACAGACACTCTCACAAAACTAGAGGAGAATGATAACTGTTGTTCGATAACAGATACTCTAAATTTTAATAACATACATTCAATAGTTTTTTGGATGTAAATTATATAGTTTAATCCACCTTATCTTCAAACATGACATATGATTAACGTCTTGTGAAATAACAAAAATACTTAATTTTCTGAAATTACAGCTACTACCAAGGTAAACTATGTATTTCTAGATATATGAATATATATCGGAAATAAAAAACTAAACTGTCTACAAAAAGTTAAACAAATTTTACATCATAAATATTGCTTTGTGGTACAGAATGTAATAACTGTAAGGCGATACTGGGGACAACTTTCTGAAGAATATGCACAAAACAACTAGCTATCAAGAGATTGCTAAAGTAACTGGAGGTACTGAATATGACTTCAACCTAGCGAAGCTGCACCAAGAGAACCACGTAAGACACCAGGCAGCCCATCAGTGAGAAGAAGGTACGGCGATTCAAGCTGAAGGATCCCCAAGCACTGAAAACCACTGGGCTTTCCCACACCTGCCCGGAGAATATCTGCAACTCCTTCATGGCAGATGGACTCAGAGATCTCTTCAGGCTTAACGTGTGTACTAAAGCGATGGTCTTCTCTTGTTGGTCAGCTACATATTGTGGCAATAATGTGGTTAGTATAATAAATGAGAGACGATTAGCCATATATATAATATAAAATGTTATGTAGATAGGATTCGTGTAAATTGTTTTCTTTTTGATTCCGGTCAAAAGTTCAATGGCCACTTTCACGCAGAATACAAGACTACTTATGTCGGATATGACAGAAACCATTATCTGAAACCCAAACGAGTTGTTCACCATTCGCATTGTTTCATGGATGAAGTATGTTATCTCTCTTAAGTATTTCAGCGAGCTAGCCGTTGTGTTGAAACCACAGGCTTGAGATCTGCGAACTGAATGCTGAGGACCAGGCTGCACTGCAACTTGAGTGGATATTAATCGGCAGTTGCCTCGAGCTCTCATCAGATACGGAATAGTTCGTGTTCATGGATTTATGCAATTTTTAAACTTACAAAGATCCTCAATTTCTTCGTTCAAGTGATCGATAGCCTTTCCTAGAAGCAGAAGTGTGTCTAAGTATAGCACAATACCAGTTCAGTAAATAAATTCACAGAAATAGATAGCAAGGGACAGTAATATCTTAATATTGTAATTTAAGTAGATTGTTACTGAGCCAACATAACATTCAAAAACTGCCAATACGCTCAGCTGCAAACACAGCACTATTCTGACACGTCTGTACTTGATCCAGTTCATGGTGAGAAGCACTTGGTCCATGTGAATTATANGGTGAGAAGCACTTGGTCCATATGAATTATTCTTCTAATAATGTCACTGAGTTGAGAGCTTGCCCACAAAGCTAATGTAGTGACACCAGTTCCTGTGCTCGTGGAAGTGGCGATCCAGAAAGTGATCACTCTCAGAATGTAATTCTTCTCTTCTTGAGGTCTTATGTAATACCAAGCAAGTGAACATCCTGCAACAAGCACGAGGATGTAAGTGATGGACTGTATTATGCCGGTAATTGGAGTCCTGTAAATGCGAAGGTCGTCATCTCAAAGTCGTTTTATTGGTGTCAAGCCTAGTGTCTTCAGAAATGCAAAGAATGGCCTCAAAGCTGAGCAAATACTGTCTTGACGTATGGATGACTTCATTGTGCCAAAATTTGTCACGATGCTATCAGTGTAGAAGAGCAGTCATTTTATGCCATATAACACATACGTCACCAATATCAAAAATAAAACCTAGTCAATTAAAAATTTTGGTATAATAGCCCTACCGTCATATACAAATCAGGTTAGTATATGTAATTTTCCTTGAAAACCAAACGAACACAACTTTAAACCGAAGGGACTGTGACTTCCGACCAGTATATTCCGAAGCTAAACATTAACTAAATCAGGATAGCTGTATGAAATGAAGTTGTGATTCCTAGTGCTGTTTCGTATTTGCCATTTATTAGTTGGAGTGGCAATCAGAATAATGAACCATAATTCGTATTAACTGTCGATTGATGACCCTACGTATTTCCTTCCTAACAAATGAACACGTTCTCCTTCTCTAATAACGCCAAGTGCCTCGATTATGTACTGTCTATTTGAAACCAATTAGGTGAAACAAACTAATATGCTATGAATTTAAGAGTTCCGAGTTTTTATTCTCTAAAGAAATGAGTGAATAATTAATGTTAATTAATTCTCGCAACTACTTTATGAATACCACATGCTATTTCTTAAAATAAGTACAGTTTTTAAATTATCTCTGTATTATAAATTAAAATCTATTATTGTTATCTAAGTCTAAGTAGGACATAATACCTACGTTTTAAATGTTCCTATAATTATTAATTACATATAACACAGATAAAGTTAAATGCCATTTATTTGGTAAATATATTACAACGTCATTCATACTGTGAACGTCATTAAATTAACTATTTATTATGCCAATGTCATTTTAAAACTTCGGTTATACCTATAATATCATGCTTTCTTCTGATAGCACTGGAAGAATATGCCACGTTAGAAATTACCTTCTCTTGACATCCTCTATAAGACAACATAATGATTCGTACAATAAATTTCAGCATTTATATGTACACAAACAAATATTTACAAATGTAATTAGTATTGTTTAAAATTAAACTAATATTAATCTNTTCAGCATTTATATGTACACAAACAAATATTTACAAATGTAATTAGTATTGTTTAAAATTAAACTAATATTAATCTCTCATAAACAGACGGTGGGCTGTAAAGAGTTATCAGGGAATAAATACGGAGAAAAAAGACTGTAGTGTTATTAAACTTCTCTCAATAGTTCCTAAGTTTTAGATTACTTTCTGAGATTCCGACATCTCAAATTGTTATGCCACACATCATTACTGGTTTATCCTTAAACAATATAACCGAAATGCCTTATTAATCATTGCTAACGAGGATAGAAATGCTTTGGCTTGGCCATCCAGTACTACCAGTAAGACAGTGATAAAGTGATTGCTTTATGCACTTAATAAATACAGTCCCCTGACAAGAACATAAAACATAATGATAGTTTCATCATATCTAATGCTGGCGTCGTTCTCTGCGATAGGGTAATTCTTTTCGAAATCCCTAAAACGGTTGAGTGTTTCAGTGTGCTGTATAATCAATCTTAAACTGAACGTCATGTCGTCCTCTGAAGTATAGATTACTACTGCCAACTTTGCCTGCTCAGGGGAATAACTTACTCCCGCAGAATAAAATTAGTCATGTTGATTCACCATAGCTATCTATAGACATAGGCCGNCTCAGGGGAATAACTTACTCCCGCAGAATAAAATTAGTCATGTTGATTCACCATAGCTATCTATAGACATAGGCCGTGTGTATTACGTTTGCAAACCATGGAATTAAATCTTAGAGTGTTGCAGATTTCCGAGAAACAATTAACGATTATAATAATAGAGACTTATACAGAAAAATGGAACCACATTGATAAACTCATCGTCATTCCTTCACGAATGACGTAAATCCTAAAACTTCAGTAACACACAATTACGTTCACTGCCAATCTTACAGATATTCTGTTAGCAAAATTCTGTACGGTTTGCATTATTTCAATACTTATTTTCTTTTAAGTTGAGCTTTCAATTTAAAGTTTTTTGTTTTAAAACATTTCGTGAGGTTGTCGGGAAGGGAGGGGGGATATATCAGTTCAATGTTTGCCAAACTCTCCGTATCCATCACAAGACCGTATTTAAAAAAAAATCTTCACTATCGTGGCATTGTTACCTTCTTTACACATGTCTTGTAAGTGTCGCTATATATATTATTTATGTCGTAGAAAGAAGTTAATTTACAATTTCTGAATAAATTAATGTTATGCGTATGATTCTTGATGGCGTTTTTCGAGAGTGCAAGTTAAGTGTAATATTGTGACATGTGAATTGGACGGGAAAGTTAACGGGTTAAATGTAACTAAAAGTAGGAAAACTGAACATCTTTAAAGATAAGTGGTCCCAGTAATGTTAATAAAAATGACTCACATTACCTGTCATCTGGTGAACTAAAATTTTGATATTTGGTATCATATATTTTTTTTTTTATGGTTAAGATATAATTCTCCCTTGCAGGCATGGATTTTGTTAAGTTGTCATCAAAATTCTTTATAAGGAATATTATAAAGTCATATCAATCACATCAAAGTAGTTCGATCAGAACAAAATTTATTCTGCAATTTTATTTTAATATTTGCGATAAACCAGACCAGATACTTCAAACCAAGGTTATTCTCAAATTTATTAATCCGGTTAGTTAATAACGGAATAGGTTTGGAGTCGTCGGTACAAACCAACAGAATTTAATCACTTATTTAAAAAGAAATTATTTTTTCTAAGATTTCAGTGTACAAAAATATATTTATAATAATTAATAGAGAAAACAAGGGCCGCTTGAATCTAACAATTAGACATGTTCCCTTGAGGAACGGAAAATTTCTAAAAAATAATACGGAGTGACAGAAATTAACATAAGAAAGAAGTAATCGGAAAGTTGTAATAGCAGTTAATTCAAGCGCTTGCAGTTTCAGAAACAAGTTGTCGCCTCTAAGATTCGTTATAACACATGTGTCTTTTAAAAGAGGTAAAATTTTTTTAAAATCTTTAGAAATTCAGTGGAAGAAAGCCATCCACAATTGTTGTAGAATAATATTACCTCCCTAGCATTTATAATGTTCACTCTAGCATTGTGTTTGTATCGTGATCTGAAAATTATGTGTTCAAAATGTTTAAAATTGAAAGGCAGAATCAAAAATTATCTTATTGGTATAAATATAGGAATACGTCAGCAAAACATTAAACTTTTTCCGGCATGAGCATTTTGTGATTTATTACGAGATATATATGCTGAGTGTATCAGTTTTTAAGATAGCAGACCNAGTTGTAATAGCAGTTAATTCAAGCGCTTGCAGTTTCAGAAACAAGTTGTCGCCTCTAAGATTCGTTATAACACATGTGTCTTTTAAAAGAGGTAAAAAATTTTTTTAAAATCTTTAGAAATTCAGTGGAAGAAAGCCATCCACAATTGTTGTAGAATAATATTACCTCCCTAGCATTTATAATGTTCACTCTAGCATTGTGTTTGTATCGTGATCCGAAAATTATGTGTTCAAAATGTTTAAAATTGAAAGGCAGAATCAAAAATTATCTTATTGGTATAAATATAGGAATACGTCAGCAAAACATTAAACTTTTTCCGGCATGAACATTTTGTGATTTATTACGAGATATATATGCTGAGTGTATCGGTTTTTAAGATAGCAGACAAAAACGGTTTTTACTTTGGAAGATGAGTTGTTAAAATATCACAGTTCCTAGGGTATTATTAAAGAAAAAATATCGAAAAAATATATATTCGTTTACTAAGACAATGTTTTATTCAAGCAAGGGATCCAACCACATTATTTCTCTAGGCCACTACTGCCTTGAAAATGTAAACATCGAAGAAATAATACATATGGAATACCTGCCAAGTGGATCTGATTGATAGACCCAATGTTGGCGGTGTGATCTCTATAGTTTAGGGGCGAGGAACACAAAAAATTATTTGACTCCTAGTATTAGATTATTGAGCCATTGGCCATTTTATATCAATACCTAAATTAATACAAGTCCTTAATCGTTTGGCAAAAGACTATTAAAAGGTCCCTCTCTGCTTCCATTAGAAAGAGTACGCTTTCTCGTTTATGATTACGTCAGTCACTAAGGTGAACTCAACTAGTACATTAGAGAGCTACTTGGAAACTGTGGATGTCATTCGACATAACTACATCCCATAGCGAACACGCAGCTAAATATCACTAACTGTTGAATCCGCAGTGATTATGAACGGATCATGTCGTAGCTAATACAGTACTGAGATTTCCTTTACTATTATTCTGAAACGAAAAAAAGGTGAAATTGAACAACTACAATATCACGTCAGAAGAGCCGAGATAACTTAATATAACCAGAACACCTATTAGCAAGACAAGTTTTATTAAGTATAGTTTTGGAAGTGTGCGTTACGTATAATGAATATGAATATTCAGGTCTTCATAGCATCTGAAATACTACAAGAGTGCAGTCCATCACAGTGAGAGGTAGGAATGTAATACTCATGAGTGTATGCATTTACACTGAAGAGCCAAAATAACTGATACACCTTCCTAATATCGTGTAGGGCTCCCTGATCAAGCAGAAGTGCTGCAAGACGACGTGGCATGGACTCGACTAATGTCTGAAGGTATGCAGGAGGCAATTCACACCTTGAGTCCTGTAGGGCAGTCCACAAATCGAATCTGCGACAATTTCAGAAATGGTTGCACGCCTGTCACGTTTAATGATTCTCGGCAGTCGTCGTTTGTACCCTTCATTCACGATTATTTTTCCGGCCGCAGCGATGNCCTGTCACGTTTAATGATTCTCGGCAGTCGTCGTTTGTACCCTTCATTCACGATTATTTTTCCGGCCGCAGCGATGTCGAAGATTTGATATTTGATATATTCTTGCTTTTGTTTTGGACACACGTGCGTTTACAATTTTCATTGCATTCTTGGTCGTTGCGTAAATAGTTAATTTAACTGCCTTGAACCTTATTTTGTACAGGTATGTAATACATTAATTAGAAGGTACTTTTTGCTTTCAATCGTACCTGTTCTTACCTATGTGCCGTTTATTCTTTCCTGTTTTATAATAACCGAACTTCAAGTCGCAAAGGAATTGTACCAACTGACTTATACGAGTAAAAAGTGAGGCATCAATCGGTGAAAAAAAGCACAATTTTTTATGGAATAGAATCAAAGAACATGCCATATTCTGTTCCGTTAAACTTTGTGCCCATTACGAAGTGTTTAATATTAATTGTAGAAAATAATACCCGCTGCAATTTTTTTCGCCGGTGTGCACCAACTCTGGCCTTGTTTCACAATGTCAAAGTAGCAATAACTCTAAACATAAGGTAAATTATCCTACCTGTTTTTTCATTCCACACGAGAATAAAATAAATGTTTGGTTAGCGTTACTGCGACATTGTAAAACAGGATCTAAATGGATGACTGTTATGTTGGTTATTTCGCTTACCTAAGATATTTTCTCTTAGAAATTTGGATTTACTTTACTAGGATGGTGTTTTAATTAGTGTATTCTTAACTTACATGACTGATAAAAGGATTATTTCAGACTTTCAAAATCGGGCACCGGCTTTGCTTCATTTAAAAAGAAAAGAAAAACAGAAGATGAAAATCGATAATTCCTTTGGGACTGGACGGAGTCGTATGCTTTTATTCGTTGTCAAAGTGGCCTTCAGACCTGCCTCATATGTCAAGAAAAACTAGCCCATAATAAAAAGTCAAATTCGGAGACACATTTTAAAACTAAACATGTTTCTTTTGCAAGAAAATATCCTGTCGATGACGCACGGAAATAAGCTGTTACATTAATTTTAAAAAAAGACTCTGCAGTCAAGTTCCATGTAACATAATTTGACACAATCCACCAATTCCTTGAATATGGCCATATATAAAATTTCGCTAGAAATGGCTAAAAGAGGTAAGCAATTTACAGATGGTGATTATATCAAGGATTGTTTTATTGAAGCGTCAGAAGATCTATTTCGTGATTTTAAAAATAATGCAGATATTAAAAAAAAAATTATGGACATCCCACTCTCAGCGAAAACGGTACAAGACCGGGCCACCAAAATGGTCTTCGATGTGACCCAACGGCAATTAGAGGACATCAAAATGACTCCTGCATAATCAATTGCTGTAGATGAGTCTTGCGACGTAAAAGATACAGCACAAGTTTCACTTTTTGTGAAGTATGTTTCACCTCAAGGCTCTAAGGAAGAACTGTTAGGATTGCTGCCACTTATGGGGCAGACTCGTGGGGAAGATATTGCTAATGCTGAATAAAAGTGTCTCGAAGACAATGGAATCAATCCTGATAAAATTGTTTCCAGCGCAACTGATGGAGCTAGAAGCATGGCGGGGAAAACAAAAGGATTTATTTAAACTATTATGATAAAACAGACCATGTCATCCTTTCGTTTTGCTGTATAATACATCAGGACGCGCTTTGTAAACAAACTTTTACAAAATAAATATTTGACATCATGAACTTGGTAATAAAGATAACCTACAGCATCTTGGCTAAGGCACTCTGTCANTTCTTGGTCGTTGCGTAAATAGTTAATTTAACTGCCGTGAACCTTATTTTGTACAGGTATGTAATACATTAATTAGTAGGTATTTTTTGCTTTCAATCGTACCGGTTCTTACCTATGTGCCGTTTATTCTTTCCTGTGTTATAATAACCGAACTTCAAGTCGCAAAGGAATTGTACCAACTGACTTATACGTGTAAAGAGTGAGGCATCAATCGGTGAAAAAAAGCACAATTTTTTATGGAATAGAATCAAAGAACATGCCATATTCTGTTCCGTTAAACTTTGTGCCCATTACGAAGTGTTTAATATTAATTGTAGAAAATAATACCCGCTGTGATTTTTTTCGCCGGTGTGCACCAACTCTGGCCCTGTTTCACAATGTCAAAGTAGCAATAACTCTAAACATAAGGTAAATTATCCTACCTGTTTTTTCATTCCACACGAGAATAAAATAAATGTTTGGTTAGCGTTACTGCGACATTGTAAAACAGGGTCTAAATGAATGACTGTTATGTTGGTTATTTCGCTTACCTAAGATATTTTCTCTTAGAAATTTGGATTTACTTTACTAGGATGGTGTTTTAATTAGTGTATTCTTAACTTACATGACTGATAAAAGGATTATTTCAGACTTTCAAAATCGGGCACCGGCTTTGCTTCATTTAAAAAGAAAAGAAAAACAGAAGATGAAAATCGATATTTCCTTTGGGACTGGACGGAGTCGTATGCTTTTATTCGTAGTCAAAGTGGCCTTCAGACCTGCCTCATATGTCAATAAAAACTAGCCCATAATAAAAAGTCAAATTCGGAGACACATTTTAAAACTAAACATGTTTCATTTGAAAGAAAATATCCTGTCGATGACGCACGGAAATAAGCTGTTAAATTAATTTAAAAAAAGACTCTGCAGTCAAGTTCCATGTAACATAATTTGACACAATCCACCAATTCATTGAATATGGCCATATATAAAATTTCGCTAGAAATGGCTAAAAGAAGTTAGCAATTTACAGATGGTGATTATAACAAGGATTGTTTTATTGAAGCGTTTGAAGATCTATTTCGTTATTTTAAAAATAATGCAGATATTAAAAAAAAAATTAAGGACATCCAACTATCAGCGAAAACGGTACAAGACCGGGCCACCAAAATGGTCTTAGATGTGACCCAACAGCAATTAGAGGACATCAAACTGACTCCTGCATAATCAATTACTGTAGATGAGTCTTGCGACGTAAAAGATACAGCACAAGTTGCACTTTTTGTGAAGTATGTTTCACCTCAAGGCCCTAAGGAAGAATTGTTAGGATTGCTGCCACTTATGGGGCAGACTCGTGGGGAAGATATTGCTAATGCTGAATAAAAGTGTCTGGAAGACAATGGAATCAATCCTGATAAAATTGTTTCCAGCGCAACTGATGGAGCTAGAAGCATGGCGGGGATAACCAAAGGATTTATTTAAACTATTATGATAAAACAGACCATGTCATCCTTTCGTTTTACTGTATAATACATCAGGACGCGCTTTGTAAACAAACTTTTACAAAATAAATATTTGACATCATGAATTACGTATTAAAGATAACCTACAGCATCTTGGCTAAGGCACTCTGTCATCGTCAGATTAAAGTAATATTGGATGAAATGGATAACCAGTATACAGACCTTCTTTTCACAATAAGTGCGATGGCTTCCACGTGGAAATATTTTGAATAGTTTTGCTTAATTCCATAATGAAATCAAAATATAACATAATGAAAAAAGCATTCATCACACTGAACTAGAAGAAGACAAATGGCTACAACAGTTTTATTTTTTGATGGACCTTACAATGCAGTTNATAATGCAATTAAATGAACCAAACATAAAGCTTCAAGGAAAAGGGAACACGGCATTTTCATTACTGGAAAAAGAAGCTTAATTTGAAAAAAATGTCTTTTGCTGGCTGAAGATATGGAGATGGAAACGTTACTATATTTCAAAAAACTGAAAAAGTATCGGGAAGAAAACAATGCTCCTATCGACACGAATTTCTTCATTGCTGCGATCAAAGCAATGAAGGATGGATTTGCTGAACGATTTCAACAGTTCAAAATAAATAAGCCATATTAGCTTTCATCATGAACCCTTTCAAGGGCAATAGCAATGATCTAAACTTTGCTCTGTTTGACATTGACGCTGATCCATTTCAAAGCCAAATGTTATTTTTAAAACGTAAAGACACATGGAGTTGAAAAATTCACAAATCTAGTAGCTGAGAAGGTCTAAAAAGGCAGAAATACAATTTGATTTCGCAAAACAAATTGACACCTTTAAAAAAAGTGCCCAAGTCTGAAGCAATAATTTTTGACACCTAGATTGGACTTTCAGAATGCAACGACAAATTAATAAAATTGGCTTTAGGAGTGCTAATGATCTTTGGATCAACATATTCATGCGAACAAGTTTTCTCATTCATGAATTTTATAAAAAAACAAGCTAAGAACCAGACTGACGGATCAAAATCTAGAGTCGAGTCTTAAACTAAAAACTACTAGTTACGTACCAGACCTACCAAAACTATTTAAGAAATGCAAGGTCATCGTTCTCATTGATTCTTTCATAGTCTCTTATTTAATTTGATCTTCAAAAAGCTACCTATTTAATTAATAATAATATAATGAATTGGTTTTTAGAGATATATCCTTTTGTTTGTAATTATTTTATTACCTACCTACTAAACTTTTGTTTGTATTTATTTTACTACCTACCTACTTAATTATTCAAAAAAAGTATATTTAGACAGAATGAAAAGTTTTGGATCTTCAATAATTATTGATGTCTTTTTTTTTGTTGTATTTGACTCATTGAGCTGAAAAGTTTTCCGTGCCTAGAATCAAGTAGTTTTGTTACATTTTTTTCCTGACCGATCGAAATAATTCAACTACCTGGGAGACGCAATAATTTAATTTACATAATTAATGTAACTTGTATATTTGCCTTTAAATGCCGCTTGAAATACTGAGTAATACGTATGCGTGTATTTAGAGAGACAATAGCTGATGATAAAACAACCTTGTATACGTGTGCGACTCGATGAGTTCCGCTCGACTCCACTGTATTGCGTGAACTGAGCTATAAATGTCTTTATTCGAGAGGAATGTCATCACATACAATGCATACGTGTTGAACAATCATCGGTACAAATATCAGAACATTATTTGTTGTGGGTCCTACAACCTTAAATTAAATGTTTAACAAACAAAGATATCCAGTTAAAGGTGTTTATCCTACATTAGAAATGCATTTCTTGAAAATCACTCGTGAATTAAAATACTATCGTCTTTTTGGACGATATGAGGCTATGCGGTGCAAAGTAATCATGGTACAAACAATTCAGACACAAAATAACTACGCAAGATTAATAAATTAAAAGCTTATTTATTATTTTGTCTAATTCATTCATTGACTTTAATCTGAACATATGAAAACTTTAACATTCAACGCAGTGACATTGTAGTATGTTGGTTACATAATGCACCAGTATTATGTACTTACTAGCAGTGAGAACATATATTCCGAATTTCTGTTTTTATTTTTTATAGTCTACTGCTTCATTATGAGAGGAAGCAAAATTATTTTAGTGACGCTAAATACAATAATTGTTTTATGTTAACATAGTAGTATACCTGCTAGTAACAGGTATGATTCGTGAAAATGCAGAATTGTAAGTAAGAGAATATAAGGAGCGACACATGAGAACACAAATATTTCATATAATTATATCGACTGATGTGCTATTGGTTACTCAACAGAGTCACACTGAAATAATAGTTTATGTTTGAGGTATTATTAAAATGTTTTAAAATTCCAAAGTAATAACAAAGTGAGATGTATTTATAAACAACCCAAGGCAGCTGTACACGATTACTTCCTGTTCAGATTTGTGTGCAGCGTGTCATCGAACTGCACTCTGATGATAAATGCACCATACTTATACACTTTTATAACGTCTAGTCTCGTACTGTATTAATCAGGGAAGTTTCAAAACCTCTTTTCATAATTGAGATCTCTGCAGATAGTAGGCTGAAAATTAAAAATCCATTATAATTTTTCACTACAGCATGGGAATAATAAAAATATTTCAGACAATGTAATTTTATATCAACTCGTACCTTTATGGGGATAAAACAAAACTATACGCTGTATTGGAAAGTTTTTTTTTTAAAGTGAAACAAAAAGGTTTTAAGATGAGTGGAGAATGGCCTGCAGATCGATAGTTAATAAACGTAAAACCTCTTAATGCTGGCCGCTATTTGAANAATAATTTTATTATAATAAATGTAACTTGTATATTTGCCTTTAAATGCCGCTTGAAATACTGAGTAATAGGTATGCGTGTATTTACAGAGACAATAGCTGATGATAAAACCGCCTTGTGTACGTGTGGGACCCGATGGGCTCCGCTCGACTCCACTGTATCGAGTGAACTGAGCTATAAATGTCTTTATTCGAGGGGAATGTCATCACATACAATGCATACGTGTTGAACAAAGATCGGTACAAACATAAGAACATTATTTGTTGTGGGTCCTACAACCTTAAATTAATTGTTTTACAAACAAAGATATCCAGTTAAAGGTGTTTATCCCACATTAAAAATGCATTTCTTGAAAATCACTCGTGAATTAAAATACTATCGTCTTTTTAGACGATATGAGGTTATGCGGTGCAAAGTAATCATGGTACAAACAATTCAGACACAAAATAACTACGCAAGATTAATAAATTAAAAGCTTATTTATTATTTTGTCTAATTCATTCATTGACTTTAATCTGAACATATGAAAACTTTAACATTCAACGCAGTGACATTGTAGTATGTTGGTTACATAATGCACCAGTATTATGTACTTACTAGCAGTGAGAACATATATTCCGAATTTCTGTTTTTTTTTTAATAGTCTACTGCTTCATTATAAGAGGAAGCAAAATTATTTTAGTGACGCTAAATACAATAATTGTTTTATGTTAACATAGTAGTATACCTGCTAGTAACAGGTATGATTCGTGAAAATGCCGAATTGTAAGTAAGAGAATATAAGTCGTGACACATGAGAACACGAATATTTCATATAATTATATCGACTGATGTGCTATTGGTTACTCAACAGAGTCACACTGAAATAATAATTTATGTTTGAGGAATTATTAAAATGTTTTAAAATTCCAAAGTAATAACAAAGTGAGATGTATTTATAAACAACCCAAGGCAGCTGTACATGATTTCTTCCTGTTCAGATTTGTGTGCAGCGTGTCAACCACCTGCACTCTGATGATAAATGCACCATACATATTCACTTTTATAACGTCTAGTCTCGTACTGTATTAATCAGGGAAGTTTCAAAACCTCTTTTCACAATTGAGATCTCTGCAGGTAGTAGGCTGAAAATTAAAAATCCATTATAATTTTTCACTACAGCATGGGAATAATAATAATATTTCAGTCAATGTAATTTTATATCAACTCGTACCTTTATGGGGATAAAACACAACTATACGCTGTATTGGAAAGTTTTTTTTTAAAAGTGAAACAAAAAGGTTGTAAGATGAGTGGAGAATGGCCTGCAGATCGATAGTTAATAAACGTAAAAGCTCTTAATGCTGGCCGCTATTTGAANGTAAGATGAGTGGAGAATGGCCTGCAGATCGATAGTTAATAAACGTAAAACCTCTTAATGCTGGCCGCTATTTGAATAATTAATGCCACTTAATTTAAAAGCACTCTGATGTAGCTTGTAGTGTGAGGATTATTTCAGTCTTCTACGCAAGTTTCTCACATTAAGGCGTCTTTGACAAGTGCATTCAGAAAAAATTTAAGTTTCACGGCTCTAATTGTAGTTGACTACAATAATATCATCTAATATTTTAAGCGAACATGTAAATATATATAGTTAGTGTGTTTATGTTCCTGTTTTGCACATCATAAATAAACTACATTAATCTGCAATAAATCCCAATTGCTTCATCATCAGCGATATAACAAGAGGAGCCACGATGGAAATAGTTGCATCTCCAAACAGTATTTTCTCAGCAGTCAAGCCATTATTCATAGNATAACAAGAGGAGCCACGATGGAAATAGTTGCATCTCCAAACAGTATTTTCTCAGCAGTCAAGCCATTATTCATAGTTTTAAAGATTTTTGGCTTGGCACCAATCCAAATTCAACAAGACGGCGACCTTCGTATTTACAGAAGACGCGCAACTGACATTGTTCAAACTGCTGCTTACATATTTCTGGTTGTTTCAATTGTCTGTTTTCATTTGTCCTATGAATTCTCAAACAGAAACAATACTACTTTGCGCATTGCCATTTTGTTCCTCGTTGGTTTCATGTTCATTGTATGGGTTGTCACCACAATAGTTACATGCTCAAGTTGCCGATTCGGCGAGATCCTTAGAATAATACGTCAAATGGTTGAAGTTCTTTTTTCCACGACTTCGATCAAGTATCGATACATCAGGATATTTATCTGGAATCAGATTTCAGGTATTTTAGTAATCATAGGTGGTTTTTACACATTAAATTACTATTTACGAGACGCTTTCGACATTATTTAGTTTAATGCTAAAATTTCGACTAATGTAATTGCTAGGATGGGAGTTTTGTTATATTTGGACATTCTCCTGCTGCTTGGGAAGTATATGGATATCATAAACCAAGAAACTGACAACTTGTGTGAACGCAGTGTCTTCAGAAATGACGTCACTCTGAGGGCGGCGACGTTTGTATGCTCGCCGATGAGCTCGATTGGTGAGAATAGCCTCACTACACTTCAACCTGCACATCAAACTGCACAGCGTAGAACCCATGCAACTGCCAGCGATATTACCGCCAGCAAGCTGAAGCACTTGAGAGAAACCTACTACTACCTGCAGGAAGAAATGGCTATTGTGGACTCCACTTTTGGCTTTCAGATATTGGTTGTATTATTAACCAACATGAACTATCTTACGTGACACGCAAATATAACCATAGACATGTTAATGGACACTACCCATAAAACAGTTCACGTAAATACCAATAACTTATTAATCACTGTAGTGTGGAGTATTCTAGATATTTCAATGATTACATTAATAAATGTTCTACCGCAGAATGTAGGAAAGAAGAGTGAGAAGACTTTATCACTGCTGTACAAGGTAAACCTCAAACGACCTCTCACCCCAGCCGCCATGAAGGAACTGCAAATATTTTCACAGCAGCTGTTTGGAAAGACTGTGGTTTTCACAGCTTGGGGATTTTTCAGCTTGTACCATACTACTTTCTTCTCACTTATGGGTTACCTGGCAACTTACGTGGTCCTGTTAGTCCAGTTGCGATAAATAGTCATTTGGTTTAATTTGTAACATAGTTTTTAGTATTTGTTTACTATATATGTTCGTTGCAGCAAGTTTTACCCATAAATAAAAAAAAGTGGTACAATGATTACGAAAAGTTTATAACATTGCTTACAATTTTCAAGTCACGGAATTTTTTAATTATTAAAACTTATATTTGGTTCTTCGGATATTCTCCGATATTTGACCACTTCTTTATTTCTACAAAAAAAATTAATTTTAAATGATAAATAACAAAATGTGGCAATAGTGCTTATTAAAAGAGCCATGCAAGTGGAATTTAGCAAAAAGGAAGAAACATTTGGACACACCTACGATCTGTCCTTTTGGATTCATGATTATTAGTTGTAGCCTATTTACATTGTTCCCTTTTTGAAATTATTTTTTTTTTTTAAGTTTAGTTACTCTCTATATCTCTATGTACATGTAAGGTGAATGCATACACTGTGATCTTCACATTAATGTCACCTTGTTCTAGCACAGAGGTATTTAATTGTTATCTTGTGTCTAAAAGATATAGTTTATAATATACATTTTAATAATATGGTATCATCATGAACCCGTTGTCGTCCAGTATTGCATGAACCTAGAATGATTCGTCAATCCGGCTCAGTGTGGCACGACCTGGTCATGCGTCAATGTCGAACGACGTCTGAACCGATTGTATTTGCAAAGTCGCGCGCCTCAGTAGGTGGATCTCGCGTGTTTCTCTTTTCAATAGAAGGAGTAATATGCGAAGGTTTTAAGTAACATATATTATTTCGAGTTGTAACATAATTCTACTCTGATCACCTTCCAAAGGATTGGGCGTGTGTGTTTCTTTATGTGTGTGTGACTGGGTTGTTTATAGGGATTTAAATGCAAAAATCCACCCCCAAGAGTTATTATAAATTTGAGAGTTCGTCTTCGTCACACAAATGATCATCTATTCGATCACTTATCTGAAACGATAAATATGTTACTTAATGGTAAACGCGGTAGAAACCATTTCGTAACTATTACGTTTTTCTGTTTGCATTACCAAATATCAGTGGTGTCACAGATCTACTTAATCTGGAGGAGTATTATTGTATTAACATATACTTGGACTCGCCACAGTCACATCGCAAGCTTCACGACAGTATGACAAAGCGAAGTCACCCCATTTCACATGGTAAGAATCCCAAGTGGAATATGACTATATTTGTTGAAGTACCGTGCAATTGTAACAAACACAAACACCTCAGTAAAATTATAGCATGTGCAGTAGATTAATATATTTAATATATATTTTAAGTATTCTATTAATACTGAGTATTTTAAATGTTGATGTATGTTGTCATTCCTTCTGAGATAAATATTTAATTGTTATTGTATCATAGATTCAGCTGGTACAGGTACTCATGAAAAAAAAAACCTGATTTTCTATTTGTTTCACATGTGTGGGTTAAGAGAAGTATATGGTAACAAAAACTTTTCAAAATGACTTCTCATAAAAAAATTTTCCCTAAATTAGTTCTGAATACAATATATATGCGTAATGCATTTTCCAAGATACATGAGCGATGTGGGTGTACTGGCTGCTGCTGGGCGTATATGCATGGTGCAGGTTTGTAGGTCTGAGGTAGCCAATCAAGCAAGGATAATATGCAAACATCCTTTATACCCTTCCATCCTGGTGCAATGCAATAGGCAATAATTACCATAAAATCATTTGCTATTCTGCCTATCAGCACTTTGGACATACTTCCTGGCCCAGCACCTGTTGCAGGAATCACTATGTTACAATCATAAGCGAAACTCGGGATTTTTGTGTCCGACGTATGTGTGCCACTTACGTTTGTGCCATTTAGATACGGCNTCTTGTATCCGACGTATGTGTTCCACTAACGTTTGTGCCATTAAAATACGGCAAACAACTGATACAGAAATTAAATACTGATTTCAGCGTCTATATTTTTTGGGCATGATAGGTGCAAAGATAGGTAGAAATCTGTGCTTACGTTTGGGCATCTGAGGGCAAAAATGTTCTGTTTTGTCGATGATACATAATTACCCTTAACACAGACTTATAAGTTGTTGGTTGTAAAAGAAGTGAAGTGCCAGTTCACAAAATGTTGATCTCGTTCCAAATATTCACTACAGACCAAGGTATTTTTCTATTGTTTGGACTATGGGCAATACATGAAATCAGTGTTTATATTAAAATAAGTATAATTTTTTGGATCATGTGAGGTTTTTCTTCTGATGTTGTAATACTGATTGAGAGAATACAGCTTTTATTTTGTAATTACATAATGACAATGCCTGTTTAGAAATTACCGGGGTTTCGTGAACTGAAGTAGACGATTGTAATGAGATATAAGTTTTCGTGATTTACTGTATTTCTGTTATTGGTTGAATCAGGACAGCTTGTGAGAATGAAAATGTGCGAAGGTTTGGGCTTATGTACTTTTTATTGTTCATTGATTTAGTCATACAGATGGCGTAATGGACTTCGTTCCTATATAACTTTTTTCCTGATACCAAAATAATCTCGTTGATTATACATCTGTACTGTATCTGAACACATAAGGATAAATGTATTTTGACCTGTTCGTACGTGTAGGTGTTTTTGCTCTGTACTGCTCACTACGAAGCTCACAAAACAACTTTCTTAATGGTGAGTAAATGCTTCGAAAACAATCTTACTGGTCTGAGTCATAATTGTTCATATAAACGTAGCAGAGCATAGAGCTTTCAACTCATTGGCTGTGACAACGAAACAAGTGTAAGCATGTAAGTTATTTATAAATTATAATTTCAGTGTCTGTAATGGTTATTTTCCATGAGTCCTTTCGTAATCTTGACGTAAGTCGTAATATGTGCATACTCCGTGTATTCATGTGTGTGCCTACAGAATGTTCCAGATGGTTCATGGCTCCTTCTAATGCAGCCGCTCAAGATAGCAATTGCGCCAGTGCGTTTGTTATCGTCCGAGCATTGCCTCACGAATAATTAAAACGAACCTTTGAAGAAAGGAACGCGAAATGTAATCAGAAAGCACACGATAAATAAAATTACTGGTCTTCTCTTGACTCTTCACCGCAGCCGGTTTGGTTAATCCCACCGACTCTACAGATACTGAGGCGTGTCTCTATTNTTTGCTATTCTGCCTATCAGCACTTTGGACATACTTCCTGGCCCAGCACCTGTTGCAGGAATCACTATGTTACAATAAACAGTGAAACTCGGGATTTTTGTGTCCGACGTATGTGTGCCACTTACGTTTGTGCCATTTAGATACGGCAAACAACTGATACAGAAATTAAATACTGATTTCAGCGTCTGGCATTTTTGGGCATAATAGGTGCAAAGATAGGTAGAAATCGGTGATTACGTTTGGGCATCTGAGGGCAAAAATTTTCTGTTCTGTCGATGATACATAATTACCCTTAACACTGACTTATAAGTTGTTGGTTGTAGAAGAAGTGAAGTGCCCGGTCACAAAATGTTGATCTCGTTCCAAATATTCACTACAGACCAAGGTATTTTTCTAAGGAATCTAATTGTTACGATATTGTTTGGACTATGGGCAATACATGAAATCAGTGTTTATATTAAAATAAGTTTAATTTTTTGGATCATGTGAGGTTTTTCTTCTGATGTTGTAATACTGATTGAGAGAATAAAGCTTTTATTTTGTAATTACATAATGACAATGCCTGTTTAGAAATTACCGGGGTTTCGTGAACTGAAGTAGGCGATTGTAATGAGATATAAGATTACGTGATTTACTGTATTTCTGTTATTGGTTGAATCAGGACAGCTTGTGAGAATAAAAATGTGCGAAGGTTTGGGCTTATGTATTTTTTTTGTTCATTGATTTAGTCAAACAGATGGCGTTATGGACTTCGTTCCTATAGAACTTTATTCCTGTTGCCAAATAATCTCATTGATTATATATCTGTTCTCTATCTCAACACAAAAGGATAAATGTATTTTGACCTGTTCATACCCATCGTACACAGTTGAATACATAACGCACGTGTAGGTAATTTTTGCTCTGTGCTGCTCACTACGAAGCTCACAAAACAACTATTTTAATTGTGAGTAAATTCTTCGAAAACAATCTTACTGGTCTAAGTCATAATTGTTCATATAAACGTAGCTTAACATAGAGCTTGTAACTCATTGGCTGTGACAAAGAAACAAGTGTAAACACGTAAGTTATTTATAAATAAAAATTTCAGTGTCTGTAATGGTTATTTTCCACGAGTCCTTTCGTAATCTTGACGTAAGTTGTAATATGCGCATACTCCGTGTATTCATGTGTGCGCCTACAGAATGTGCCTGATGGTTCATGGCTCCTTCTAATGCAGCCGTTCAAGATAGCAATTGCGCCAGTGCGTTTGTTATCGTCCGAGCATTGCCTCACGAATAATTAAAACGAACCTTTGAACAAGGGAACGCGAAATGTAATCAGAAAGCACACGATAAATAAAATTACTGCTCTTCTCTTGACTCTTCACCGCAGCCGGTTTGGTTAATCCCACCGACTCTACAGATACTGAGGCGTGTCTCTATTGTATCGGAGAGCGCTCTTGCGTGCTCTCTAGACTACGTCATAATAACGCCTTAGAGAACGCTAACTTGACGTGAAACTTTGTTGGAGAGATGGCAAAAAGGCAACAAAACAGTTATAACACGAAGTTGTGTACTCACTGGGGCTCTCTCGCACCGACCGGCCACACGCTATTGTTTTTCAGTGTTTCAGATTTCGAATGAGATAGGTAGTAGCAATGCGTGAAAAAACCACGTCGTATTTTATATATAACAGAATACTCTTAACTGGTTTAGTCAAAGAAATAAGTTGCACAATAGGGAATACGTATTAAAATTTTTAAAGACAAGTATTTCTGACCGTGTCTTGGTTTTACCAAGCTTTGTATTTATTCTCACTTCTGCATAGTGTGTACAATTACATGCACAATTGCTGTAACACGTTGTAATGGTACAGAACAAAAATAATAACTTTCTAATGTATTGGCGGTTTTTCCAGTTACATGTGCACATATTCAGAATTCGGCAAATATATTTGATTTTAAAGTTTGGATTAGGGGTAATCAACACAATTCCAATATAGAGGAAGGGGTAGTGTATTCTTTTTTCCTAATATTTCCCTTTCTTCCAAATGAATATTTCCGTCTCCAATGCACTCAATACCACCGTCGCTATGCACTCTAGTTGTCCTGCAACAGTTAGAAAGTTTGTCTGCTTGTGAATTGAGCGCCAGTGTATACTAAGGGACGTCAGTTCTATATTCTCTAGTACGTATTCACTACTTATCCTATATCAGATCGCCATCTATATTTACTACCTCTTAGCCGTTCACAGAAGGGCACACACTTAACTAATGGAAGTTACAAATGGCAAGAGACAATAAAAAGGTCCGAAAATTTATATTTTGTTGTCCCAGATACAGGATACCATTAGCAACGCATGCAGGAATTACCTCTCCAGGGAAAACTACATTTAGCCTTTTCTATCAGCAGCAAGATTGTGTTTTAGTTGATTGTTGGCACTGTTTCATTTTGTCAATAAGGGCTCGTATGCGATTTCGAGATATATGCCACAGTTAACTGTTAGTTGGAAACATATATATTCCNTTTTGTCAATAAGGGCTCGTATGCGATTTCGAGATATATGCCACAGTTAACTGTTAGTTGGAAACATATATATTCCAATATAAATATTGTGACGATATTTTTTTTACGTAACCAAGAGCTCACAGCTTTACTTTTAATAATGCTCGCATAGTGTCAGTGTATTTGTGCAGGAGTTTATCAATAGAGAAACCTGTGTAATGTTAAGAGNTTTTAATAATGCTCGCATAGTGTCAGTGTATTTGTGCAGGAGTTTATCAATAGAGAAACCTGTGTAATGTTAAGAGACGTTCAATAATGCACCTACCAACTGTATAAATCTTAAACATTCTGTCTACCTTTTTTTACATGATGTGCAGAATACATTCTACTATACAGGCTATATATATTTTTTCTTGCAAAATGTTCTGCTTGTCTCGTACTTACTGAAATACTGTCAATGGCTACAAGTGAGGATGTCTGTATATGTACGATCAATGTTTGCAAGTGTGTATGCTTGAATACATATTGTCAATTTATTGTAGTGTGTGTATGTGTTGATATTCTGTCAACGATTACAAGTGTATATGTGTGCATATATACTGTCAATGACTGCATGTGTGTATATATATATATTGTCATTGACTACAAGTGTGTATGTGTATATATATCCTGTATATACGCAATAAAAAGAATGTNTTTTGTCAATAAGGGCTCGTATGCGATTTCGAGATATATGCCACAGTTAACTGTTAGTTGGAAACATATATATTCCTATATAAATATTGTGACGATATTTTTTTTACGTAACCAAGAGCTCACAGCTTTACATTTAATAATGCTCGCATAGTGTCAGTGTATTTGTGCAGGAGTTTATCATTAGAGAAGCCTGTGTAATGTTAAGAGACGTTCAATAATGCACCTACCAACTGTATAAATCTTAAACATTCTGTCTACCTTTTTTTACATGATGTGCAGAATACATTCTACTATACAGGCTATATATATTTTTTCTTGCAAAATGTTCTGCTTGTCTCGTACTTACTGAAATACTGTCAATGGCTACAAGTGAGGATGTCTGTATATGTACGATCAATGTTTGCAAGTGTGTATGCTTGAATACATATTGTCAATTTATTGTAGTGTGTGTATGTGTTGATATTCTGTCAACGATTACAAGTGTATATGTGTGCATATATACTGTCAATGACTACATGTGTGTATATATATATATATTGTCATTGACTACAAGTGTGTATGTGTATATATATCCTGTATATACGCAATAAAAAGAATGTCAATGGGGGGCTTAGCGGTGTAGGCCTTTGAAGCTGAAGCTATAGCAGCGATTTATTGCGAATATTACAGTAAATATTTTAGATGGGTCAATATGTCTCGCCCTAATTTCAGGAGGACAAATAGGGCAGGTGGCCTATGTGTTTCACCCCCTCACACCTCTAAAACCACAAAAAAAAAGCCTAGAGGTAACTAAGTCCCTCTAATATCCTGAAAGGCATTTCACAAAACTACATAAACTAACCCAAACAACGTGTGCCGATATTTTAAAATAAAAGTGCGAAAATGCCTAAGTACTCTACTATTTACATAAATCTGCTTTGATAAAGTTCGTCACTACACAAATGGGAGAATCTAGCTTAGTTAAGATTTTTAAACTGAGATGCATAGAAAAACCAAATTTTGTAAAACCTGGAATTGGTATAACTTACTGCCAACATGCAACCTGTCTGGATTAAAGAAAACAAATTTTTTCAAACAAAAATTAAAAAGCATTTTTATTGAACAGATTTATTAATAATGGATATGCTTCCAGAATCTGTGAACTTGATTCGTTTGTTGCTGATCATCACGGTATCGACTTGTACAGCTAAATAATATTTTTTTAGTATAATTACTATGCTAGAGACTAAATATGAACTATAAGCGAACGCCGACCAAATTATTTGTAAATTTTGAAGTGCTATTGAAAACTGACACATTTTATAGGCCTAGATGAAACAGTGAATTAATGGATTTCATGAGTGGAAATGTAACGAAATAATGGAAATATTTTTAGTGGCAGCTGAAAAAATTTCTTCTGCTCTTAATACTCCGAAAAATTTGTGGTGAACAAAAAATATTCTCAATCACAACCAAGTAAATTTCTAGTGGACGAACGTTTATCGGTCGTAAATAAAAATTGTGTGTTCTCCACGAACAAAATTTGGCATGGCAAATAGCAACAAAGTATTGTGGCCGCCGCGAAATATGCTTTTTTATTGCATTTGTATTAAGAAAACGAATGACAAAAAACCCAGACACTATTATTTTTTTAATATGGCAAAGGCCTAGTCTTATAGTACTGGCATTTGAAGTAGCATTGAAAGTGTTATTTAGATATATATTAATAAATGAACAGTTGCATGTTATAGTATATAACATTTCATTGTTGAAAAGTATTGCTTAAGTTGCTGAAATTAAATTTTTCTTTCATACAACAACAGAAAGTTAACTGTTTACAATTAAATAAATTTTTACATTCTAGGAATTAAGGGATGAATAATAATTTTCAGTTTTTATTCATTGTCAAAATGTTTTAAAACAGCATGGTAGGTCCATAGAATTTTTAACTGTATCACTAATATGTAAAGAATATTACTGAGTGCTTTTATGTCATGTTCTAGGGCGTGGGGCAAGAGCCCCTACTTATGAAAGCAGTAGTCAATCGTGTCTGCGTATTTCACATAAAACGACATATATATGCAACGAAAAAGCATTTTTTGAGTATATATAACAACTTAAATTTTACTTCATATGTGAAAAACTGTAATACAAATAGAAGACACGACTCCATATAAGGAAACTTGCCCCACATGAGGGGTAAGAATCCTATTTCAGTGGGATAAGAGTTATATTGGCATCTTTTACTTTTGGAAAAGCCCTTTCATGTGCATTCAGTACTGCCTTCACTGCAGAGTTCACAAATGGAGGCTCTCAGTACATTGCACCGCGCACACCACAGTAACAGTACACCTTACCGGAGTTTGCAATGCCTTTCTCGCAATCTTGTCAATTTGCGTTTTACTCTAATGCCTTAGGTCTTCTAGTTTACTGATTTTGATGATACTGTATTTTTCTTTAGCTTAGATATATTTTAATTTCACTTCTTAATAAGAGCATTTTAGCATATGTTGATGATGCGAGAATTTGAGACCGTTTTGGATTTCTGCAAATCTTTTGTGGTTGACTATCATTTGTGCGGTGTTTGATTATTTCTGTCGAAAACAAGCTCTTTACAGTGGTGGACACATTCCTAAAACACTTAAATTATTAACAAAACTTTCATGGCCACTTTCAGTAGGCCTTACCGAAACATTTGTGAAAGTGATTTCCTAAAAATTAGAAATGTGCTGAGAAGTAGAAGCAAGCTGTATTCTGCAGTCATAGGATTAGTGCTGTCACCAACAGAACAGGCTTTATTGTCGTTATCATTTGGAAGAGGTTCTCCAGAAATGTCAGATGGAAGAAAGTCAACTTCAGAACAAATATAGCGAAACATTAGCATTATGCCACATGCCTGAAAGCCTTTGGCTGCAATTCCAATCGTAGCTGCCTTTTTACAAGCCAGTAAAAACTAATTAACAATCAGAAATTGCGTTTTGCTTCTACAGGATGTGCTTACACTCATCTACTACATTAATCTTTATAATAAGATTTCAGTTTGTAGTAACATTTCACCGAAATCTGTTGGTGTTACATTCCTGTTTTATAACGTTTATTTGAGGGAACAGTTGTCAGCAAATTACTTCTTTCCTGATTTTTTTTATTTCCGTTAGTCCATCTGAAAACGAAATGTAAATTTACTGATAATTTTGGTTTAACCAACATCTTTGTTTCCTTATGTAAACCACTATATTTGAATCTTTTATAATATGACGTGATTCTAATTTTTATTTCTGTAAAACAATTAAATAGGATAAGTTGTACACGTGATTAAAAAATGTTTAAAAGGTTTTAATAATGTTTGTTATTGTGGGTCATGAAGCCCCATAATCGTTTGTGAGGACTTATGCCTCACGAAACGTGTCCCAACAAACCGGAAAAAATTGAATTCGCTATCTATATTCCACAGTTGCGTGATTAAAAAGACACCGTTATATGAATACAAGCAAAATAAAAAAAAATTACATGTAACATCACTCCAAACAGATAGTTGAGACCACGCTCTCATTAATGACTGCAAGGGCAGACAGCCATGTCCAGTGCGTGGAAATAATTTAAAAAATCCTAATATAAACGCTGTTGCTATCTAACGGCGATTGTGAGAACTACGACGTCGTGGGACTCTTGCCCAATGCGGACTCTTACCCCACATAACTTTATCTATGAAACATTAAACACTTAATCTTTTATGGTGANCAATGCGGACTCTTACCCCACATAACTTTATCTATGAAACATTAAACACTTAATCTTTTATGGTGATATGTTATATTAGACTGTGTTTTTAATTTATTANTTAAAAAATCCTAATATAAACGCTGTTGCTATCTAACGGCGATTGTGAGAACTACGACGTCGTGGGACTCTTGCCCAATGCGGACTCTTACCCCACATAACTTTATCTATGAAACATTAAACACTTAATCTTTTATGGTGATATGTTATATTAGACTGTGTTTTTAATTTATTATTTGAGACATTGTGCATTATAATAGGGTCTTATTGTAGATGATAAAAAATAACATAATGGAATTAGGAAGGATTAAAAAAAACCAAATCGTTCGAAAAAAACAGATATATGATTAAATGATTATTATTTACCTTTCCGTAATTATTTATGAAGAGAATTGAAGGCTTAATTAACATTCACGAGAGAACTATGACACATGCATTAAAAATCATGTCATGTGTTACCATGACAACCAACAACAAAATACTCTAGGCCTATTAACCTGTGTTCACATACCATTTATCATTGTACACGAAATACACCCAAATGCATTTCGTTACGAATAAAATTTCTGATTGAATAAACTTACTATAATTATTACTATAGGTTTATTACATCGCATATAATTTCCATGAATGTAGAACATTGTAACGTATTAAAACTTATATTTGGTACTTAGGACATTCTATGATTTTTTGTTCTTACTTTAGTTCTACATAAATTAAAAAGTATATTAAATGTTAAATAACAAAATAAGGCAATGGTGCTACCTACAAAAGCCTTGCAGGAGGAATTTAGCAACAAGAAAGAAATATTTGGACACACTTAGAACTGTACTTTTGGATTCATAATCATTACTTTTTGCCTGTTTGAGAGTTTCCGTTCTTTCTCTATTTGTTCCTTTGTCGTATTTCATGTATACTCTAGTTTTCTATTTTTACTGTATGATGAATGCATACACTGTGATCTTCACTATATTGTTGCCTTGTTTTAGAACAGATATATTTTTTTGTCATCTTTTGTTTAGATTAAAATATAAATTTTTATATTACAGTCACATCATGAACCCGTTATCGTCCTGAAAAGCATTAACCTACAACGTCTCGTCAAACCGGTTCATTGTGGTGCGATCTGGTCAGGCGACAAGGGCGCACGACGTCGGAGACGAATGTAGTTGCAAAGTCGCACGCCACAATACGTGGATTTCGCGTATGTATAAACTCATATAAATGATTTCGAGTTGTCATATAACTGTACTCTGATCACCCTCCAAAGGATGGTGCGTTTGTGTGATTACGCGTGTGGCTGTGTTGTATGTAGTAATTTACATTCAAAAACCCACACCCACAAAGATNTTACATTTGGAAAAGCCCTTTCACATGCATTCAGTACTGCCTTCACTGCAGAGTTCACAGATGGAGGCTCTCAGTACATTGCACCGCGCACACCACAGTAACCGTACATCTTACCGGAGTTTGCAATGCCTTTCTCGCAATCTTGTCAATTTGCGTTTTACTCTAATGCCTTTGGTCTTCAAGTTTACTGATTTTGATGATACGGTATTTTTCTTTAGCTTAGATATATTTTAATTTCACTTCTTAATAAGAGCATTTTAGCATATGGTGATGATGCGAGAATTTGAGACCGTTTTGGATTTCTGCAAATCTTTTGTGGTTGACTATCATTTGTGCAGTGTTTGATTATTTCTGTCGAAAACAAGCTCTTTACAGTGGTGGACACATTCCTAAAACACTTAAATTATTAACAAAACTTTCATGGCCACTTTCAGTAGGCCTTACCGAAACATTTGTGAAAGTGATTTCCTAAAAATTAGAAATGTGCTGAGAAGTAGAAGCAAGCTGTATTCTGCAGTCATAGGATTAGTGCTGTCACCAACAGAACAGGCTTTATTGTCGTTATCATTTGGAAGAGGTTCTCCAAAAATGTCAGATGGAAGAAAGTCAACTTCAGAACAAATATAGCGAAACATTAGCATTATGCCACATGCCTGAAAGCCTTTGGCTGCAATTCCAATCGTAGCTGCCTTTTTACAACCCAGTAAAAACAAAATTAACAATCAGAAATTGTGTTTTGCTTCTACCGGGATGTGCTGACACTTATCTACTACATTAATCTTTATAATAAGATTTCAGTTTGTAGTAACATTTCACCGAAATCTGTTGGTGATATATACCTGTTTTATAACGTTTATTTGAGGGAACCGTTGTCAGCAAATTACTTCTTTCCTGATTTTTTTTATTTCCGTTAGTCCATCTGAAAACGAAATGTAAATTTACTGATAATTTTGGTTTAACCAACATCTTTGTTTCCTTATGTAAACCACTATATTTGAATCTTTTATAATATGACGTGATTCTAATTTTTATTTCTGTAAAACAATTAAATAGGATAAGTTGTACACGTGAATAAAAAATGTTTAAAAGGTTTTAATAATGTTTGTTATTGTGGGTCATGAAGACCCATAATCGTTTGTGAGGACTTATGCCTCACGAAACGTGTCCCAACAAACCGGAAAAAATAGAATTCGCTATCTATATTCCACAGTTGCGTGATTATAAAGACTCCGTTATATGAATACAAGCAAAATAAAAAAAAAATACATGTAACATCACTCCAAACATATAGTTGAGACCACTCTCTCATTAATGACTGCAAGGGCAGACAGCCATGTCCAGTGCGTGGAAATAATTTAAAAAATCCTAATATAAACGCTGTTGCTATCTAACGGCGATTGTGAGAACTACGACGTCGTGGGACTCTTGCCCAATGCGGACTCTTACCCCACATAACTTTATCTATGAAACATTAAACACTTAATCTTTTATGGTGATATGTTATATTAGACTGTGTTTTTAATTTATTATTTGAGACATTGTGCATTTGAATAGGGTCTTATTGTAGATGATAAAAAATAACATAATGGAATTAGGAAGGATTAAAAAAAACCAAATCGTTCGAAAAAAACAGATATATGATTAAATGATTATTATTTACCTTTCCGTAATTATTTATGAAGAGAATTGAAGGCTTAATTAACATTCACGAGAGAACTATGACACATGCATTAAAAATCATGTCATGTGTTACCATGACAACCAACAACAAAATACTCTAGGCCTATTAACCTGTGTTCATTTACCATTTATCATTGTACACGAAATACACCCAAATGCATTTCGTTACGAATAAAATTTCTGATTGAATAAACTTACTATAATTATTACTATAGGTTTATTACATCGCATATAATTTCCATGAATGTAGAACATTGTAACGTATTAAAACTAATATTTGGTACTTAGGACATTCTATGATTTTTTGTTCTTTCTTTAGTTCTACATAAATTAAAAAGTATATTAAATGTTAAATAACAAAATAAGGCAATGGTGCTACCTACAAAAGCCTTGCAGGAGGAATTTAGCAACAAGAAAGAAATATTTGGACACACTTAGAACTGTACTTTTGGATTCATAATCATTACTTTTTGCCTGTTTGAGAGTTTCCGTTCTTTCTCTATTTGTTCCTTTGTCGTATTTCATGTATACTCTAGTTTTCTATTTTTACTGTATGATGAATGCATACACTGTGATCTTCACTATATTGTTGCCTTGTTTTAGAACAGATATATTTTTTTGTCATCTTTTGTTTAGATTAAAATATAAATTTTTATATTACAGTCACATCATGAACCCGTTATCGTCCTGAAAGGCATGAACCTACAACGTCTCGTCAAACCGGTTCATTGTGGTGCGATCTGGTCAGGCGACAAGGGCGCACGACGTCGGAGACGAATGTAGTTGCAAAGACGCACGCCACAATACGTGGATTTCGCGTATGTATAAACTCATATAAATGATTTCGAGTTGTCATATAACTGTACTCTGATCACCCTCCGAAGGATTGTGCGTTTGTGTGATTACGCGTGTGGCTGTGTTGTATGTAGTAATTTACATTCAAAAACCCACACCCACAAAGATAACAAAAATGTAAGAGTTTGTCTTTATCACAAAATTAATTAACTATTAGATCAATAAACTGAAAGAATATTTATATTCCCTAAAGATAAACGCGCCAGAAACAATTTCGTAACAATTTTGTTTTCCTGTTTGCGTTGCCTAATTTCAGTGGTGTAACACATATACTCAATCCGGAGGAGTATTATTGTATTAACAGGGACTTGTACTCGCCAAAGCCACATCACATGGTCACCACGACAGTATCACAAAGAGAAGTTGCCCCATTTCACATGGTGAGTATCCCAAGTGAATTACGATAATATTTATTCAAGTAGCGTTAAAGTGTAAAACAAACACACACACACACACATGTGTAGCAGATAAATAATTGTAAAATATGTTATTAGTCATCATTGAATACTGAAATGTTTGAAGTTTGATGTCTCTTTTCATTCCTTTTGAGATAACAATTTCTTGGTTATTGAATCATAGATAAGACTGTTAAAATTTTTTATAAGTTTTATTTGCTCTACCTGTGTAGGCTAAGAGATGAAAGTGGTAACTATAAACTATCAAAAATAATTCCACATAAAAAATTTGCCTAAAACCATTTTGAATCAAATAGATAAGAGTTAAACGTATACAATGTGGCATCATCGATGTGTGAGTGTATATGTGTCTGATGCTGGACATATATGCATAATACAGATCTGTAGATCTCAGGTAGCCAATAAGTCCAGGAAAATATGCATCAACTTGTCTACCTTCCATTCCGGTGCCGTTCAATAGGCAATGGTCACCATCAAAACATTTTCCAAGCTGGTTATGAGCCCTTTGTACATACTTGCGGGCCCATATCACCTGTTGCAGGAATCGCAATGTAAAAGTAGCTTCGAAAACCAAGCTTCTTGTATCCGATCTGTAGGTGTTACTACCGTTTGTGCCATTTAGATATGGCAAACGACTGATGCGGAAATTAAATGCTAATTTCAGTATGTGACATTTTGGATCCAAATAGGTGCAAAGATAGGTAGAAGTCGGGTTTGAGGATTGGGCAATTGAGAGCAAGGATTTGCTGTGCTGTCGATGATACACCATTACCCTTACCAAGGACTTAGTTGCTGGTTGAAAAACTACAGGAGTGCCAGGTCACTAAATGTACGTCTCGTTCCAATTTATCACTCCAGACGAATTTTATGTTTTTCGACATCCAAATGTTACGATAGCGTTTGGACAGTGGGCAATGGCGTGAAATCAGCATATTGATTTATTAAAATTAGTTTAATTTTTTGGATCCTTTGAGGTTTTTTTCTGATTGAATACTGGCCAAGTGCCTCAAGTTTTTATTTTGGAATTAAATAATATTAATGGCTGTTGAGAAATTGTCGGTATTTCTTTAACTTAAGTAGACGTTACAAATCAGATAAAAGGTATCGTTTCAGTTTTTGGTTAAATGAGAAAAGCTTGTATGCAAATAAATGTTTTGCGTAGGTTTGGGCTTATGCATTATTTATTGTTCATTGAATTAGTCACCGAGATAGAGTTATGGACTTCGTTTCTACTTCACTTTATTCCTGACACCAAATCATTTCGTGGATTATACATCTGTACTATATCTGAGCGCACATATAGCCTAAGTATTCTTTGACCCATTTATACCCATCGAACACAGTTGAATACATAACGCACGTGTAGGTAATTTTTGCTCTGTACTGCACATTACGAAGCTCACTACACCACGATCTTAATTGTGAGTAAATGCCTCGAAAACCATTTTACTTATCTACGTCATAATTGTTCATATAAATGCAGCTGAACATAGAGCTTTCAACACATTGCTGTGGCACCGAAACAAGTGTTGTTTCCATGTGAGTACAGCATGCATCATAAACGGTTTTTGTTCGCAACATCTGAAACTGTACATCAAAAATAATCTAAATGATTACGAAATTAAATATAGTTTAAAAAAACTACTGTTTGTTACGAGATATACATAATTTGTAAATTATTTAATGTGTTTATATACTGGTTATTTCTTATGAGTAATTTCCTTATCTTGAAGTAAGTTTAAATAGCGCTTATTACATGTACTCATATTTGTGCCTAGAGAATGGGCCAGATGGCTCATGACTCTCCGTAATGCAGCCGTCCATGATGGCAATTGCGCCAGTGCGGAATTTATTATCCCGAGTATTGGTTCATAAACAAATAAAACCAACCTTTGAACAAGGGAATGCGATTTGTTGTCGGTAAGCAAACGAAAAAAAATTACTAGATTTTTCTTCTCCCTTCACCGCAGCCAGTTTGGAAAAACCTACTAACTCTATAGATACTGAGGCGGTGTCCCTATTGTTCCATAGAACGCCCTGTCGTGCTCTCGGGGCCACGTCATAATGACGTCATAGAGAAAGCTATCCTGTCGTCTAAGATCGTCGGAGAGAGCGCGAAAAAAGGAAAAAAAGTTAGAACACANACGTCATAGAGAAAGCTATCCTGTCGTCTAAGATCGTCGGAGAGAGCGCGAAAAAAGGAAAAAAAGTTAGAACACAAAGTTGTGCACTCGCTGGCTCTCTCTCGCGCTCTCTGACCACGCGCCATATTGGTTTAAAGTGTTTCGGCTTTCGCATGAGTTAATAGTAGCTTTCGGGCTAAACCATATCGCGTTTTATACATAAATGAATACTCTTAATAGNAGCTTTCGCATGAGTTAATAGTAGCTTTCGGGCTAAACCATATCGCGTTTTATACATAAATGAATACTCTTAATAGTTTACGTCAAAGAAATAAGTTGTGCAACAGGATATACGTATTTACATTTTAATAGAGAAGAATTTCTGACCGTGTCTCGGTTCTACCATGCTATGTATTTTTTTGTCATTTCTGCATAGTGTGCACATTTAAATGCAATTCCTACAACACGATACAAGTCTATATAACAAAAATAATACAATTTTAATTCTTGAGCGGTTATTCCAGTTACACTTAACCATATTTAGAATTCGGCTTATATATTTAATTTTAAATTTTGGATGAAGGAAATAAACAACACTCTAATATAGCGGAAGGATGTGGTGTATCCCTTTTCCTAAAATTCTCCCCCCCCCNTCCCCCCCTCCTAAACGAATATTTCCGTTTCCAATGCACTCAATACCACCGTCGCTATGCACTCTAGTTGTCCGGCAAGAGTAAGAAAGTTTGTCTAGTTGTAGATATACCCCGAGCTTATATTTACGGACTTCAGGTTTTTTTTCTGTAGCGCGTATTCACAACTTATCCTGTATCAGGTCGCCTACTATACTTACGTCATCTTCGCCGTTCACACTGAGGCACACACTTAACTTACGGAAGTTACCGACTGCAAAAGACAATAATAGGTACCAAACGTTTCCATNAAAGACAATAATAGGTACCAAACGTTTCCATTTTGTTGTCTCAAATAAAGGATAAAATTAGAAACGTGTGCAGAAACTATCTTTACAGGAAAAACTATATTAAGCCTTTTTTACTAGCAGCAAGATTGTGCTCAAATTGATTGTTTCCACTGTTTCATTTTGGTAATAAAATCTCTTCTGCGATGTCGAGATACATGCCACAGTAATATTTTAGTAGGAAAATAAATTATATTCACATATAAATATTGTGGGAAATAGTGTTAACGTAACCAAGAGCTCACAGTAACACTTATTAATACGGCTCGCACATGGCCGGTGTGTTTGTGAGTGAGACTTTAATTGCAGAAGCCTGTGTAATGTTAAGATACGTTCATTTATTACAACTACTGGATACATTTTTAAAATTGTGTATATTTTTTGTTTTACATGATGTGCTGAATACACTTGACTATACAGACTAAAGTATTTCCTGCAAAATTTTCTCCTTGTCTCAAACTTACACAGAAATATTACTGGCAATGAAAACCTTTTTGAAAATTTGTTGATATAACATGAAAAACTAAAAGTTTGTCAATGTGTATATGTTATGTCAATGACTACAAGAACGTATGTGTATATATAATGTCAATGACAACAAAGAATTCTATGTATGTAAATATTATAAAATGTGACTACAATTGTATACGTGTGTCCGTATACTGTCAGTGACTACAAATGTCTATGTTTATATATACTTTCAGTGACTACAAATGTGTATGTTTATATATAAACTGACAATGACTGCAAGTGTGTTAGGGTGTATATACACTGTCAGGGACTACAAGTGTATATGTGTGTATATATATTGTCAGTGACTACAAGAGTCTATGTGTGTATATACTGTCAGTGAATACAAATATCTATGTGTGTATATTGTCTGTCAATTACTACAAGCAGGTATGTGTAAATATACTGTCAACGACCAAAAGTGTATATATATACTGTCAGTGACTACAAGTGGTTATGTTTATATACTATAAGTGTCTACAAGTGTCGATGTATGTATATATATTGTCCGTGTCTACATATGTCTATGTATGTAAATATACTCTTAGTTACTGCAAGTTTCTACGTGTATACAAACTGACAATAAGTACAAGAATGTCACAATATTTCTATATATTATTTCAGCGGAATTAACATTACCGTATACAGGCGCTGAATATGTGGCCTATTCGTTAAAATCACCCCCTCCCTTATTTTTACTTATGAACGTTTATACAAAAAAAATGATTCACAGATATCCTAACAGATATTTTACAAAAACACATTTACTGGCACAAACAACGACTACCGAGATTTTAGGTTAAAAGTGCTAGTATAACTATCTACTGTACTATATGTATTAAGATTCTTGAGTAAAATTCCTCGCTACACAAATTTCAGAATTTAACACAGTGTACTTGTTAGAAGATAAGATTCATAAAAAAAAACATTTTTGTATAAACTTGGAATTGTTATAACTTATTAACAACATAAAACATTTCTTGATTAAAAATCAAATTTAGATGAACAGATTTATTAAAAATGGATATGCATCCAGAATTTGTGTACATGATTCATTTGTGTCTAATTATCACGCTATCGTCTTGTACAGCTGAATAATATTTTTGTAGTCTAATTACCATGCTCAAGTTTAAACATGAAAAATGAACCAACACCAAGCAAATTCATAGGCAATTTTGTGGTGATATTGAAATCTCACACATTCTACACACCTGAATAAAATAGCCAATAAATTGATTTCAAAGTTTATATACAACCAAAAATGAAACAATATTTGAGGCAGTTGCAAAGTGTTTAACGGTATTAACCCTGGCAACTTTTTGTGGAGAATAGAAAATGTTCTGTAATATAGACATGTCATATTTTTTGTGGATTCAACGGTTTGTAATAAAATTTACCAATAAATCATTGTGGCTGGTGCAAAAAATATTCTTTAGTACATTTGTGTTTAGAAAACCAATAAAAAAAAAACTTGGCACCGATATTTTTTATATTAAAATAAATTCTTTGTAGGATAGAAAACGTTTTTGTAATAGCATAGTAAGTTTTATTTAGTTACATAAAAATAACAATCGTATGACTTATTGTAAAACATTTTTGAGTTAAAAATTAGTGCTTATGTTTTAGATATTGAATTTTTCTTTTAAATCTTAATATTTAGTTAACTGTTTACCAATTCTTTTAATTTTACAATCTGGGAATACCGTGAATGAATAATAAGTTTCTGTTTTCATTCAGTGTTGAAATGTTTTATTACAGAATATTAGGCTCAAGGATTCACAATTATTTTAACAATATGCAAACTGTTTTACGGACAGCTTTCATATCATGTTACTGTATCATCACATTCTAGGACTTAAGGCAAGTACCCGCAAAAAAAAAAGGAGTAGTCGATTGTTTTGTTGAAAATACACCGAAGAGCTAAAAAACTGGTAACCCTGCCTAATATCGTGAAGGGATCCCGAGCACGCAGAAGAGCCACAAGACGACGAGGCATGGACTCGACTAATGTCTGAAAGTATGCAGGAGGCAATTCACACCGTTAATCCTGCAGGATAGTCCCCAAAAGTAATCTGCGCCAATTTGAGAAAGGGTTGAACGTCTCTCACGTTTAATGATTCTCGCCAGTCGTCATTTGTCCCTTACTTTCACAATCTTTTTCTGGCCGCAGCGACGTAGAAGATGTCATGTTTTACGGATTGCCGATATTCACGGTACACTCATGAAATGGTCGTACGTGAACTACAAAATTTTATCACTGCCTTGGAGATGCTATGTCCCATCTCTCGTGCGCTGACTATAACACCACGTCCAAACTCACTTAAATCTTTATATCCTGCAATTGTAGCAGCAGTAGTTGTCCGGCAACATTTAGAAATTATGTCTGTTGTGGGTTGACCACCCGTATATACTTATGAAGTCACTTCTATATTCTGTAGTATTGATTGACTACTTATTATGTGTCAGGTCACCGATCACACTTACGTCATATTCGCCGTGCACACAGAGGCAAAAACTCAACTTATGGAAGTTAGCGAGGGCCACAGACAATAATAAGTCCTGGTCATTTCTATTTAGTTGTCCCAAATAAAGGATAACATTTTCAACGCGTGCAGAAATTATCTTTACATGGAAAACTTTATTTTACCTATTTTACTAGCAAAATTGTGTTCTAGTTGATNATTTTACCTATTTTACTAGCAAAATTGTGTTCTAGTTGATTGTCTTAAACGTTTCATATTGATAATAAGAGCTCGTCTGCGATCTTGAAATACAAGCAACAGTAATCTTTTATAAGGAAAAAAATATGTATTCCCATATGATTATTTATTGTGAGAAATAGTATTTACGTAACCAAGAGCTCACAGCTTCACTTTTAGTAACGCAACACACAGTGCCAGTGTGTTTGTGCGTGAACCGGTCATTGCAGAAGCCTCTGTAATGTTGAGAGAGGTCCTTTAATACACCAACTAGATAAATCTTCCAAATTCTGTTATTGTTCTTTTAACATGATGTGCAGTATGCATTCAACTATACAGACTTTAGTAGTTGCTGCAACATGTTCGACTTGTCTGATACTTAGAAAAATTACTATCTATAACTACAAGTGTGTGTGTATACTGTAAATTACTACAAGTGTGTATGTGTATGAATACTGTATATTCAAAACTAAAAATATGTGGAAGGTGGGCTTAACAGTGTAAGTATGCCTTTGAAGCTGAAGCTAAATCAGTGGTTTATTGCGGTTAGTACAGTAAATATTTTAGATATCACTGTGTATAGACATTATAATTACAGGGGAATTAACCGGACTACCCCTAAGCGATGAACCTAGGTGGACTACGTTGTTCAATTCCCTCCTTGTCCCCTTTAGAGTCAAATTTACCAGAGGGAGCGTAGCTCTTCTAATATTATATAGTATAATATAATACTTATATAGGAACTTNTTAGAGTCAAATTTACCAGAGGGAGCGTAGCTCTTCTAATATTATATAGTATAATATAATACTTATATAGGAACTTCACGAAAATAATTTTAACTTGCACAAAAAAGGACTAAATAAATTCAAGGTTGAATGTGGGAGTACGGATAACTACTCTACTATGTATTAATCTGCTTAGGTAAAATTCCTCAGCACACAAAATTCAGAAAATATCTTAGTGTTCACGTTTAAAAATAAGATTTATAAAAAACTAAAAAATTTTGTATAATCTTGGAATTGGCATATCATANCTTAGTGTTCACGTTTAAAAATAAGATTTATAAAAAACTAAAAAATTTTGTATAATCTTGGAATTGGCATATCATACTGATGACCTGCAACCTGCCTGGTTTGAAAAAAACAAATTTTTCAGAACACAGATTAAAAGCCAAGTCAAGTGGAAAAGATTTATTAATAATGGATGTGCTTTGTAGATTTGTGAGCTTGATTCGTTTGTTGCTGCTCATCACGGTATCGAATTGTATAGCTGAATAATATTTTTGTAGTCTTATTACCAAGCTCAAGACTAAAGTTGTTCAATGAAGCAAATCCGACCATATTATTTGACAACTTTTAAATAATATCAAAATTTCACTAAATCTACACACATAGATGAAAGAACTAATGAATTAATTTCAAGGGTGTAAATACAACCAACCAATGAAAAAATATTTTGTGGCAGCTGCAAAGGGTTTTACTGGTATTAACCACGCCAAAATTGTGTGGTGAACGGAAAATTGTCTGTAATATCAACAACGCAAATTGTTATTCGACGCAAAAGTTCAGCGGTCGCAAATAAAAATTATGTGTTCTCCACTAACAAAATTTGTCACGGCAGTTACCAAGAAAGCATTGGGTCTGGCACGAAATATATTTTTATAGTGCATTTTTATTTAGAAAACCAATAATTAAAAAACTGACACCGTTTTATTTTATATTAGAATAAAGTTATAGTGGTGCAGATTACCAAAAACATTAACCATTTTAAGATTTATTTAGTTATAAATAAATAAATGAACAGTTTCGTGTTATATTGTAATTTATTTATTAAAAAGTATTACTTATGATGTTGAAATTGTATTTTTCTTTTAAATCACAGTAGGAAGTTAACAGTTTAACATTCTATTAATTTTTAACTATGTTGATATACAGGAATGAATAATAAGATTCAGTTGTTATCAGTGTCAAAATTTTTTATTACAGAATTGTAGGCCCCTAGTATTTAGAATTATTTTACTAATATGCAAAAAATATTACTGAGAACTTTTATTTCATGTTGCGGTCTCATCACATTCTACGGCATGGGGTAAGAGCCCGCACATAAGAAAGCAGGAGGAAATTTTGTCTGTTGCAAAAATGTATTTCACATAAAACCACATGTATATGCTGCGACAATGCATTGTGTTTGTTTATANATTTTGTCTGTTGCAAAAATGTATTTCACATAAAACCACATGTATATGCTGCGACAATGCATTGTGTTTGTTTATATACAAGAACTTAAATTCTACTTCATTTGTGAAATATAGCAATACAATTAGAAAACATGACTGCATATTAAGAAACTTGCTCCACGTGTGGGATAAGCATCCTGTTATAGTGAGGTAAGAGTTCTATTGGCATCTATTACATTTGGAAAATCCCTTTTTAATGTATTCAGTACAGGTTCCCTCCCTCCATGATCTAAATTGACTGCATAGCCCTAATATGNATAGCCCTCATATGAAGGTTTTATCATGCATGGTACCACATCCACCACAGACACAGTACACCTTACCGGAGCTTGCAAAGTTTTTCTCGACATGTAAAGTCAATTAATTTTTGCTTAAATGTCTTCTCGTCATAAATATTTAATAAATTCCAATGATTTTATATAGATATCAAGCACATTTGTCAAAAAAATTTTTCAACTACTTAAATGTTTTTCTGTATTTTTTTGGCATTAAGTAAAACCTACTGTACTGATATTTCCCACCGCTTTGAATGTGATAAGTCTTAAAATGATGTATGGCATGTATCAGCCTATATCAAAAGGGAAATAAATAATAATTAACTAACTTTTATATAAAATATTGCTACCCAGCACGCATTTTTATAAACATGTCTTTTTTGTGTTAGGTTATTGTTATATTGCTGGTTCGTTACGTTGGTGGATTAAAAGGAAATTATTAAGAATTTTAATATTTTAAGTCTAAGACCACTATTTGCCAACCACTAGCGTAATTTTTTATGCAATTTTTTTNTTAATGCAATTTTTTTTTAAATCAATGGGAGCTTTTTGCGGCTGGCACGTATTACTTCGTTAATTTGCGGATAGCGACAGGCGCTAAAGTCTTCACGCCCTGGAAAAACTGGGGAACTATTATGTGATATAAGTTCTGGAAAGGAATGGATTGATCAACAATTCGCGTGTAAGGGACAAACACTCATAATTACAGTTAGGTTACTCATTGGATCTCAATTTCATTTTACTTATATGTTTATATATTTTGATCTAATTTTTTAAAATCTAATTTTATCTAGCTTGCATATAGTTTATTTTACTGTTGCGAAAAATCTTTCCGATTACAAAGGCTAACTTCAATTCTCTTTATAAGCTTCCCTTTATAACAAGCCCTCTTCTCGCTTGTAATGTACACCCAAATACTGGAGTATTCATTGCCTCCCTTAGATATGAGTTTAGACATAGTGCACAGCACTGCTATAGAGGCGATCCCTGAGTTAGGGTACCGTACAAGCAGAGAAAAAACTGCAATTGATGTATGTACACCGAAAAACAAGTGATCAGATCTCACATTTAAATAAATTATATGTATACATACTTTTAAGTATACCAATACATACACACATAAAACTTTTAACATCGCTTAACCTTTCATTTGGTATGAAACTAGATTTATTTATTTTAAAAAAACTGTCACAACATTTATATTTGCTTTAAATTATGTAACTTAATATTACTATTAACGAAAGCATGTAAAGAAACATTAAAATAACAGGAAACTTATATGAGTCTGCAACCAGTTCTTTGAATTAAACCTATATTGTATAACTGAAAACCGAACAGCCTCAAAGAAATGTTCATTTAGAAGAATAGAGCGTTGTATGGATTTTTATAGTGCATTATTTTCAAGTTACCTGTTTATTAACAGCACGATTATGGAAGCTTTTTTCAGAGGTAATAAATTCCATGATTTGCAGATTATTTGGAAGAAAATGTTAGTAACTTAATTTAAAATCGACAAGGTGTTACAGTAGTAAATTTTATTGTCTCATTCATGTGACAAGTAAATAAAATTAGATTTCTACAAATAATCATAGTCAATTACTATTTATCTATTAAAAAAAATATTTAGACTCTCTACTTTAAAGCCGTAATAAGAAACATGATAATAAAAACTCTACTGTTCAAATGCCGCCAAATCATAAATGGTCATGTTTTACATATACGTAATTACAATCATAACAGTGGTTAGCAAGTTTTAACGAATGTATATTCGGTATAAAACAATATGTGGGAAAAATATGAAACTTAAAATTAAATAACATTTGCTTATGTTTTGTGTTAACGTTAAAAAAATATTCTGGCGCAACAAGTAGTTGTGCGTGTCAATTTGGAGGGCAAAATAAAAATTCGTGATTTTTGTGAATGAGGGGGTCCACAAATGTTCCTTTTCATGTTTTATATACTGATTTAAAATATTTTTCCTTATTCATAAAGATTTAGCTTGGTAAATTTGCGCCTGGTTATAATCTATATTGCAATTTCCGAAAAAAAGGGGATAACTTAATATCAGCTCCAAAAAAATTTCCTGAAAAAGTGGTCTAATGAGCTTAAACCATTTTATTTATATTTTGTCTTTATTATGAAACACTGAAAAGACATTGTAAAAAATTTAAAAAGCTTCAACCAACAATATTTATCAAATCTTGCTTCCATTCATTCCTAGACATCATTCTTCTGCTTACTTCCTGGTCTCTAATGAATCCTTCTCGTTTCAAATGAGTATATACTTTGCCAGAAGCCTAATTTACTTGTTTCACACGCCTCTTCATGGACTGTCCATGACATAGCCTCTTTGGAACATGCATTGGCTCTTCAACAAACATACTTATTTCTGATATTTTGAGTTTATAAGTAAGTGGAGGTTCATATACTTTTTCTGACCAGTCTATCAATTCCATAAAGGAAGTTGCATTTGTATTTACTGCAGGTCTTTTCCTAGGCCGAACAGATAGGTCTCCTGGTGTATCATATTCTTCATTCCTTAATTCAATTATCTTCTGGGCCCCTGCTTTCCTTTCTTCTTGGTCTTCTGAGCATAAAAGTGTCTGAAGCACAATTTCAATAAATGCGAACCACGATGAACATTGGATTGTTGGCAAAACAATATCTGCTGCTGCCTTCTTCTGAGATTTTATGAGCTTCAATTGATAAAGAATGTAGCGAGGTCCTTCTGCCCAAGAGAATTTCAATTTAATTGTAAACCAGCAGTGATTGTAAACGCCAACAATGTATTCCACAAGCAGTTGTAACGTCTTCAAGTTGTTGTCTTTAATGTCATGTTTTGAAACCCAAATGCGACAAAACCTATTTGCAGTTGTTAACCTCCGAGAGTGGCTTACAGGATCAATTTCTAGTAATGCCAGATCAATTGGAAGTGCATCTGTCCTTATGGCCTGAGTTATCCTGTAACCATAAGCCTGATCTGTGGAGAGATCTTTGACAACAGTGTCACTCAATGGAACCAAAGGCTATGGAAAGGATATTCTGACAAATGAGGGATTGATTTCAAATTCTGTTGCATCATCAAGCATGTTGCCAATCTTACCACACCACTTGTTGTTAGACGAAGTTTTTTTATCCAACTCGGTGATCAAGTGCCGCAAAGGTAGATCATTAGTATGAAGAGCACAAACCAACCAGATGAGTTTACGNCCTGATCTGTGGAGAGATCTTTGACAACAGTGTCACTCAATGGAACCAAAGGCTATGGAAAGGATATTCTGACAAACGAGGGATTGATTTCAAATTCTGTTGCATCATCAAGCATGTTGCCAATCTTACCACACCACTTGTTGTTAGACANTTGCCAATCTTACCACACCACTTGTTGTTAGACGAAGTTTTTTTATCCAACTCGGTGATCAAGTGCCGCAAAGGTAGCTCATTAGTATGAAGAGCACAAACCAACCAGATGAGTTTACTATTCAGTTTTGCCTCAACACAATGCATGACCCCTCCTTCCCAACCAGTGTCAAAATTCATTGAGTCGCCACCAAAAGCCTACAAACTTTTATCAATTATGTTTTTCTTTAAAAAATTCACAAGATGGTTAGCAATTACTTCAGCAGGATTGCTTTTCGTTAAGTCTTTCTCTGGAGGAAAATGGCAAAGATACCTTCCACCTGGCTCACTGCAAACTGTGTAATGATCTTCTTTCACAATACTTGGAAACTGAGGACTTGAGTTATCTGCCTGTAACAGAATTTTTGTGAAATCTTGGCGTCCATCAATGAAGATACATTAAATATTGCCTGTCCTACACCGATAATGAAATTATTCATCAAGTGCTTTCATTACTTTTTCTTGTGCCCTCTTTACTTTATTGTGATCAACCACAAGTCTCCCGTCTCCTTCAGTAACTAATCCAGCATCCAAAAATGCAGCGGTTGTAATGGCAGCTGTAGCACGTGGACAGACACCATACCTAATACTTTGCAATGCAACATTGCGCAATTAAAATGTATTATATTTTCTTGTACTTGAAGTAGAAGGTACATCAGAATCATCACATGGAATCTGCAAAGGATCTTCAGATTCTTCATCTTCGTCGGCGAAAAGAACTTAATCTGGTTGTTATGCTAATTCTTCCTTCCTTAAGTCGAATATAAGTATTTAACTTCTTAATTCATCTTCTTGCCTCTTCTGCTTTTTAATTTGTCTTCTGTGCTCACGTAGATCTGCTGGTAATCCAATTTGATGCTTTCCAACAAATTTAACATTCTCTCTTTGACTATTAATAAACACTAGTTATTTGACAGGGATCTTCATGTCCTTAGANATCTTCGTCGGCGAAAAGAACTTAATCTGGTTGTTATGCTAATTCTTCCTTCCTTTTCAGCTTATATTCATAAATTTTTCTTAATTCATCTTCTTGCCTCTTCTGCTATTTAATTTGTCTTCTGTGCTCACGTAGATCTGCTGGTAATCCAATTTGATGCTGTCCAACAAATTTAACATTCTCTCTTTGACTATTAATAAACACTAGTTATTTGACAGGGATCTTCATGTCCTTAGAACAAGAGCAAGATATGTGCAATTCATGTTTACAGTCGGCACCACCTGGACATGGACCCTCAAATTCTGGACATAGCTTAATCTCACACTTGTAATTGAGGATTTCAAAGAGCTTGTCTAACGTTACTATGAAAGTATCTTTCACTTTCAGTTTTCCTCTGCCAAGTTAAATGTTTTAGGCCTTTTCCCACTTTTCTTCTCTCTTATTCAGGACTGTGACTCTTGAATTTAAAATTGGCATCACAAAAAAAATGTTTGCTAGCTCCCAGTGTTCAAGCACTTTTGGAAAAATATCCTTTGCAAGAGTGGCTGCTGGGTAATTTGTGACATTCTCTACACTCTGTTATCTTAGCAGAAGCCCATATCTTAGAACATCACGCAAATTTGGGAGTCCGGAAGGCAGCATTTCTCGACCAGTTCCAATGAAGTTGCACGTGTGAGTGGAAGTTGCCAATCTTGTCTTCCTTTTACTAGCCATGGTTCCGAATTTTCATATTTTGGAATTGGAAGAAACTATTCGTGCCTGTAAAAANCTTTCAGTTTTCCTCTGCCAAGTTAAATGTTTTAGGCCTTTTCCCACTTTTCTTCTCTCTTATTCAGGACTGTGACACTTGAATTTAAAATTGGCATCACAAAAAAAATGTTTGCAAGCTCCCAGTGTTCAAGCACTTTTGGATAAATATCCTTTGCAAGAGTGGCTGCTGGGTAATTTGTGACATTCTCTACACTCTGTTATCTTAGCAGAAGCCCATATCTTAGAACATCACGCAAAGTTGGGAATTCGGAAGGCAGCATTTCTGGACCAGTTCCAATCAAGGTACACATGTGAGTGGAAGTTGCCAATCGTGTCTTCCTTTTACTAGCCATGGTTCCGAATTTTCATATTTTGGAATTGGAAGAAACTATTCGTGCCTGTAAAAAGAAAAAAAAAAGGAAATGTTACTTTTTGTATGATATTAATAAAAATTAATAAAAAGACACTCAGCTGCAAATGAGTATTGCTAGTTTAAACACTTTTACGAGAGGCATAAAATATTTTTACAGATGTCATAGTATGATATATGTATATTCTTAACCTTAGAGCAGAAGTAGAAACAGAAATAATTATAAGAAGGCACTTCTTGAGAGAAGACAGTTTGCTGAGAATATTACAGGAAACGTGAAAATGTCATGAAATTGAAGTACCTATTTACCAAGCAAACCAATGCAATTGCCAGTTCATGTAAATATATTTGTGAATCGGTAACCAAAATACACCTTTTTGACCTCCTCATCTTTTTAAAAAGGAAGTAAAAAAATTCGACACGCCCTATTGTGCTAGTGTATCGAAGTCACCAAGTTATGATGCCTTTCACAGTCCTTTATGTAACTGTATGATTTATATCCTTATAAAGTACACCAGGAATACCATATTCGTCAGCCATTACATGATAAATAACTTACTACGTTTTCAGTTAGTTTAAAAGTTAAATTATATCGTTATGGCATTTAATTGTTATAACTTTTCTTTATTATCAAACGGAATGACATTTCTAGTAAATTTTTCATCGGATCAAACTACCTATTTTGACATCGCTTAAAACAAAACCAAACATTTATTAAGACAAGTTACAAAGGCGCTGGGAATACATACCTTGTCCGTGCGCCTCTCCTCCGTACTCCTAGAACAAACTTTTTGAAATTGTAATTAATTTGCAATATTGAAAAGAGTATAAATTGTTCTTTTAGAATTGGCCACAAACACTGAGTAAGTGTTTATATCGCTAAGAGCCTTGCTGGGCTGTCTGTTTTATCATCTGACTACACTGTGATGGACATTTTGCGGGTGATGAGATTAGGAGGTGTGCAAGTAGACTTTTACTCATATTCATGTCGAGAGCCAAGTGCGGGACTAAGATACCTGCAGACAAACTGACGCCATAGCTCCTTCGACGCTGCGTTTACCCAGCAGCAGATAGCTGTACTATTTGCAGCTAGAACCAGACATTTGTCGGAATCGCTCCCTACTCCTAACTAGCGTTAAAACTTAACGTGTTTCAAGAATGGATTTTAACGCATGAGTAAAGAACGAAACCTAAGTGAAGGTTTATTTTGATTTTCTATTAGCAACATTTGTGGGGCCGCGGTGGTCTAGTAATCAGACTGCTCACCTTCCACGTAGGTGAACCGGGTTAGATTCCTTGTGACGTTGCTCGCGGATTTTCGCATGTTGGAATCAAGCGGAACAATGCCGGTGGTCGACGGGTATCTTCAGGGGTCTCCCATTTACCCCGTTCTCACATTCTGGCGCTGCTCCATGTTCACCTCTTTTCACCACCGTCGGCTCTAAAGATCTCGATGTAAGAGTCGGTTCAAATGTCCGCAGTCTCTCTGTACAAGTGTTTGGTTTTAATAAGTAACAGATAAGACAACAAATAATACTGCAGATCATTATGTAGATACATGCACGTTTTTGAAAATATAAAAGGCAGTGCAATGTTATCTAGCTGAATCTTATACCCTAATGTCAAATGTGTTTTACGTCATTTGGTTATGGTTTATTTTTCACTGTATCACTAACTGTGTAACATGCCACTGGGCAGCAAAAAAATTTTATATCCAATTATTTGTGTTAATTATTAAGAGAAACGCGTCTGTTTATAAATATTTTTTTACATCCTTTTGTGTCGGAAAATATCTAGCGTCTCCTGGATTTATGAACCAAACGTTTTTATATTTAATATAGTACTCATTTAATTAGTTTCAAAGAAAATAATCTCAAAATATCACGTGGGCAAAAATTGTAGGGTTAGTGAAGATTTCTGGTCGGCTCATATCATTGAGTGCCGAATAGAGTAGAGCGAAGTGAGTTTGGAGCTGCTCCGAATTTAAAAGAGAAAAAAAGGGCATATGCCTGAGTAAACCTGCCGACCACCGGCGTGATCCGGCCTGATTTCCAAATGAGAATATCCGGAAGCGACACCAGCTGGAATCGAACCCGGTACGCCTGTAAAGGAAACGAGTAAGCTGACCACTACCCCACCTTGGGATGGACAGGAATGAAGATACACAGCAAGTGATACTTTATATTACAAATATCCTGTTCTTCATATCACATAATTAAGTTTAAAATAATTCTATATTCATAACAAGAATGCTAGAAATAAAAAAACATTTGTTATTACTATAATATGATAAATATATATTTATGGAAAATATGATAGTTATATATCTGGTTCGTCATAGTTTTAAACTTTCATTTTAATTTATGAAAGTAATACTACAGTTGTACAACAAAATTTAAAATATGAAAAGAAATAGATTGATTACGTTGACAGGGAAGAAGAATGACAACTAAGAGGATCGAAATTTACTCTCTAGCCAGATACATTAACATGATTGCCACTTCCTCAATCAATTATAATCGAGTTAAAGCACTTTTAAAAACCAATAATTGAGAAACGTCGTGCACAGTTGTGAGATTTGTGTTAACCCAGTTATATAAAGAACACTTGGGTAATTTTTTTTGTTTTTGAAATTGCATGTGGCAAAACTAAGGTGCGTATGATTCTGACGTCTCGACTTTAAATACTGTTGTCTTCACAGATGTGTATTTTCTGCTCAGCCAACAGCGACATGAAAGGAAGCCTACAATGAATTTACCGAATCATCCGAACTGCATTTGCTTGGCTGTAAAGCCGTTTTTTACAGCTCTAACGACATTTAGCCTGACGCCTATTAGATGACTGCATTTCGACCACGATCACATTCACAGAATACAAGTGGTTGGCATAGTACAGACCGTTGCTCACATAATTCTGGTCACTGTAGGAAGTTCTCTTTGTAATTCCTACAATGAACCTCAGAATGAGGAGAACAGTTATACAATGAGCATGATCACTTTCTTGCTTGCCGCAAGTGCGGGCATTGGGTGAGCCATTATCACACTAGTCACATGTGCACACTATCTACTCGGTGAAATCTTCAGAAGAATACGCCACAAGGATGAAATGTTCCTTCCCACATCCTGGATCAATTATTTATCTGTATTCAGCTCTGTTTGTCTGCAATGTTCCTCACTTTCGATTACTACACACACTAATACTTTCAAGACGATGTTTCAAAATGCTGGTATTTGGTGTACATAATTTTAAATTTGATTATGACGAGGGGAAGTGAACTTCACTGAAGATTCAAAAAAACTGGTATAGGCGTGCGTATGCAAATACCAGAGGTATAGAACCAATCGGAGTATGGCGATGTGGTCGGCTGCTAGATGGGTTACTGCTGCTACAATGGCAAATTATCAAGATTTAGGTGCGTTTGAACGTGTTGTTATAGTCGGTGCACGAGAGATGGGACATAGCATCTCTGAGGTAGCAATAACATTTGGATGTTCGCGTACGACCATTGTGAATATCGGGAATCCGGTAAAACATCACATCTTCGACGTCGTTGCGGGCGGAAAAAAATCGCGAAAGAACGGGGCAAACTACGTGACGAAAGACGAGAATCATTAACATCGACAGATGTGCAACCCTTTTTCAAATTTGCGCAGATATGATTTGTGGACTGCCCTGCAGGAATAATGGGGTGAATTGCCTCCTCTATACCTTCAGACAATAGTCGAGCCCATGCTACCTCGTCTTGCGGCACTTCTGTGATACCCCGTGTTATCGAGCGCGTGCGAAGGGGGGTGGAGGTGGGAGGCAACCCGTTATTAGGCAGGTTTACCAGTTTTTTTTACTCTTCAGTGTATATAAATCTGCAAGAACACCGCACTTTTTGTATCACCAACGACATAATAGGTGATCCAGAATGGAAATACCCACATATTCAAAACGTTTTTTCCTCAGTAGACAAATCGATGTTTCTGGTGCTCAAAATACTTGGCTTGGAGCGAAAAAAAATTCAACAAAGCGATGACCTAAACGTTTTCAGAACATGCAATGATGTGTGATTCAGACTGCTGCTTACATATTTCTGCTTATTATAGAATTATCTTTTATTTTGTCCTATAGGTTTTCTTGAAAAGCAAACATTTCTACTTTGCGCATTGTCATTTTTTCCCTCGCNTATCTTTTATTTTGTCCTATAGGTTTTCTTGAAAAGCAAACATTTCTACTTTGCGCATTGTCATTTTTTCCCTCGCTGGTCTTATGTCCACTGTGTGTGTTGTCGCCTGACTCTTCACTTGCTCAAGCTCTCAATTTTGTGACATCCTTAGAAGTACATTTAACGTGGATGAAGTCCTTCCTACCACAGAGTGGATCATATATATATAGATGTCAAAGCATTTATATGAAGTCGGGTTTCCAGCAAAGCAGTGCTCCTGGGTTTTGTTCATTTCAAAAAATTCTATTTCTCAGACTTTTACGACAATATCTGCTCATTTTGATATATTTGGACACGCTTCTGCTGCCTTTTCAGTTCATAGATTTCCTAAATCAAGAATCTGAAAATGGATGTGCACACAGTGTCATCAGGGAATATGTCACTCTGAGTCCGGCGATGTTTGTATGCTAACCAGTGAGTTATATTGATGAGAGTATTCCTACTCTGATTTCCAGTAATGTCGTGATTCATCCTGCACATCAAACTGCTCAGCACAGAACCCGTGCAACTCCCAGCGACATTACTGCCAGCATGCAGAAGCACTTGAGAGAAACCTATTACTACCTACAGGACACTGTGATCATGGTGGACTCCAACCTTTGGTTTCCAGATGTTGGTTTCATTGATATCCAACATTAGCTATCTTACATGGCACACAAAGNGTGGACTCCAACCTTTGGTTTCCAGATGTTGGTTTCATTGATATCCAACATTAGCTATCTTACATGGCACACAAAGGTAACGATCAAAATGTTTATGGACACTACTCAGGAAACAGTTTACGTAAATACTAAAAACTTACAAAAATATGAAATGCAGAGAACTGTAATTTATTTATGAATTACATTTATAGCTTTTCTGCCTGCCAGATAATGTAAAAAAGAAAAGTGAGAGGACTGTATCACTGCTGCACAAGTTAAGCTACAAGAGATCTTTTGCACCGGAATGTTAGAACACCGATGGAATTTGGCGCACCTGCAACTTAGGTATATTCGTTGTTTTGATATTATCTTACAATGTGTACTTGCTGCAGCAATAATTGCCAATAAATTAAAATATCTATATTAAATAATGTGCAGTGGTATAGTTGTCATATCACACATAAACTGCATGAAGTTGGAACATTTAATCTTGACAAAACTAAAATGTTGCTATTAAGGATAATCATAGACTTTCTGAGTTATCTTTTTTTTAAGCAATACAATTTATATATTTAAACACCAAAACTGTGTGACACATACAATCTTTGCAAGTCAGAATTTAAAAAATAAAAACTTATTTGGACACTATTAATAACAGTATCTTTCGATCACTGATCATAAATTTAACCTGTTTGGAAAGTTCACTTCTTATTTATTTGCTCCTTTGTCGAAGTAGATATACAGTGTACATTTTTACAGACATTTAAATATGAGTTGATACAGTGTGATTTTATATGCATTTGTCACATTCTTTAATCGCAGATGTGTTTTGATGATAACTTGTTTTTGACAGGCGACAGTTTTTAATGTAGGTTTATTATTACGAACACATTATGAATCTATCATCTTCTAGATGAGGCTTTAACCTACAATGGTAGTCAAATTGTGTTCATACTGGTGTGAGCTGGTCATGCGTGATTGACGCACGACATAGCTGCAGATTGTAGAAGCAAAGTCACGCGTTTTAGAAGGTCNTGTGAGCTGGTCATGCGTGATTGACGCACGACATAGCTGCAGATTGTAGAAGCAAAGTCACGCGTTTTAGAAGGTCAGTGTTCGCGTATTGATTTTTCCATCGAGTGAGTTATAAGTGTAGGTTTAAAGTCACTTAAATCAGCTGACCTTGTGTTTTCATATTTTTGTGAACACTCTCCGAAATAAACAACCCTACTATTGTTTGTTTTAATTGTGCGTATGTGATAAATGTAAATTTTGGTTGTTGACTTATATATAACTATTAGACTAATATCCTACATTGATATTAGTCCAATACTTCATCACACGCTTGGGCTACTATACAATCAATACACTGAGTGTATAACTGCGATTTGAAAAAGGTTTGGCAAAAACTGTCACGGATCTTTAATATTTATTTTTTTAATTCACTGGTTTCGGACTTATAGTCAGTCTGATGTGGTCCTATTTTGTTAATATAAATTCGTTCCTGCAAAAAATACTCAGCAAACTCACCCACCGTATCACATTTCCCAATTTCACCTGATACATTATATGCAACATTCTGAAGATCTTTAAGTATTATAAAATTAATAGCATTGAAACAGCGGCTATTTGTTTCTAAATAGTTTATTTCAGTAAAATTATGGCTTGTGTAGTAGATATTAAAAGTACATTGTTATAATATTCTACAAGTACTGAAGTGTTTAATGTGTGTGTTGGTTGTCATTACTTCTAAAAAAATACGTCATTGTTCTTGTATCACATATTCAGCCGATAAAGGTACTATTGCTGTAGAAAATTTAGTTACTTTATCTAGATCACCGATGTGATAGCTAGGAGAGGAATGTGGTAACTGTAATTCTTTAAAAAAGACTTTAAGATAGACATATTTCCCTAAAACTATTCCAATAATAATATATAGCGTTGTAAAACTGGCAAACATATGAGCGACGTGTGTGTGTTTGTTGTCTGTCTGGGTGATATACTGGTTGTCAAGGGAGGGTGGTCACATATTGCTGAGAGGTTGTCTACGAAAGCAAATAGGAAAAGAAGGGTCACCAGTTCATCCTCCCTTCTTGGTGCAAGACAAGAAGCAGTGTTGGCAATGCTATCACTTGATGAGCTGCCCACGAGCGGTCAACGCATACGTGTGGGCCTATAGCACTTGTGCACAAATCACAAAGTTCAAACCAACAATGTACACAATGCTCCATATATGTGAAATGTATGTGCAACATTCATGTGTGACATTCATGCATGACTACATCACCGCGGCTCCTGTCTTAGGATATTTCATAAATTAAGACGCACATAGAAGAAAGATGTAAGGTATAGCAATTAATTTGGTTTGAGGAATTCGCCGAACCACTATCTCGTGAATGTAGGCAAAGTATTTTATGAATGTTAATTTATTTCGCGAACCACATATATCATGTTCCATGTCTTTTACATATTTTTTATTTATCTTTATTTCTTATGCAAGATTAAGTTAATAATTCTTCGGTTTGTTAAGACTCCCACACTGATTGACCGCACAGAACATTAGTTCGCATACTGCTTTAACTCAATTTTGCAGCTTAAAATAAAACTTTTTATTTAACGCAATTAGCAGAGTCTATAGCGAAATCAAAGCCGATAGCAAGAAATATTTCAATGTCCTACCCTCCAAACTAGTTACCATTTAGGAAACTCATTTTAGCCGCTGAATAATATTTCTTCGTCTAGAAACGTTAGTATTAAAACACAAACGTGCCCAATAAACGAAATGGTTTTAATAGTAGTAAAATATAACGGCTGTAATGGCAAGGAAGATTAATGGCTTGCAGATCGGTACGTTTACCAGTAATAAGTACTTACTAGCCGTGAGGACGTGTTTTGCAGATATCTGTGTTTAAAAAATTGTCTACATCTTCATCAGCAAGAGGAAGCAAAGTTATTAACTCCCAATTATCTACGTGTCTCTAAATTTAATATACTTTTTATGTTTACATAGTATATTAGCCACTAGAAAAAGTGAGATTTAATTTATTTTAAAAGTGCAGTATTCCAACCAAGATAATAAAACTTGTGACACATGCGAACCCGAACATTTTACATAATTATTTCGACTGATGAGCTTTTGGTTCCTCAACAGAATCTCACTGGATTTTAAAATTAATCTTTGATAATTTATTAAATTGGTTTTTAAATTCCAAAGTAACAAAAAAGTAAGAGGTCATATTCAACAATTAGAGGGAACTGTAAATTACTAGTTCGCTCAATTTCCCGTTCAGATTTTGTGCAGCATGTAATATATAATGCTTTCAGATGAATAATGCACCATACTTAAACACTTTTATGACTTATAGGCTAGTACATAATTAATAAAGGTAGTTTCGGGGCCTCTTTTTATAATTGAGTTTTCTGCATAGTGTACACAGAATAATAAAAATACATAATAATTTTTCACGGCAGCTTGGGAATTATTACAATCTTTCAACCAAAGTAATATTTTCTTATCTCGTATCGTTATAGTGAAAAAACGCAATCATACAATATGAAGGGCATTTTTTTATTGAAATTTTAAAAAAAGGTTGTCTCAGAAGGAAATGATGGCCTGCAGATCGATAACTAATCAACGTACGAACTCCTAATGCTGGCCGTTATTTGAATAATTAATGCCACTTAATTAAAAAGCATTCTGATGTTGCTTTTAGTGTAAGGAATATCTCAGTCTTATACGCCAGTTTCTCAACTTAAGACGTCTTTGCCGAGCATATTCTGAAAAAACTACAAGATCCGCGGATATAACTAAAGTTGGCAAATAACCTAAAACATCTTAATTTTAACATTTATATATATATATATATGAAACGTATTAATTTGTTTTATTTTCTGATGCACACATCATAACAGTACTACATTTCTCTGCAAGAAGACCCAATATCTTCACCATCAGCAATAAAACAAGACGAGCCACGATGGAAACAGTATTTGCTGAGCTGTGAAGCCATTATTCATAGTTTTAAAGATTCTTGGCTTGACACCAATAAAATATTCAACAAGACGATGACCTTCGTATTTACAGAAGACGCAATACTGGCATTGTTCAGACTGATGCTTACATATTTCTGTATTTTGCAGGTATCTCTTTTCTTTTGTCCTACGAATTCTCAAAAACCAACATTTCTACTCTGCGCATAGCCATTTTCTTTCTCGCTAGTTTCCTGTCCATTGCATGGGCTGTCGCCACACTTGTCACATGCTCAAGCTCCCGACTCGGCCAGATCTTTAGAATAATACGTCACATGGATGAAGTTCTTCTTTCATCGACATGGACAAATTATTGATACGTCAGCGCTTTTATCTGGATTCAGATTTCAAGCATGGCAGTATTTATATGTTGTCTTTACTCCTTTAATTACTATATCAACAACGGTTCTGACAATACCTGGTTTTTTCCAAAAATATTGAACAGAGTTATCACTTGGATGGGAGTTTTGTTATATTTAGACATGCTCCTGCTTCTTGGGAAGTATATGGAATTCATAAACCAAGAAACTGAAAATTTGTTTAAGCACAGTGGGTTCAGAAATGATGTCACTCTGAGCGCGGCGACATTTGTATGCTCGCCAATGAGCCTGATTTATGACAGTAGCCACACTACAGTGTCCAGACAGATCGTTGTTCAACCTGCACATCAAACTGCACAGCGCAGAACCCATGCCACTGCTATCGACATAACCGCCAGTATGCTGAAGCACTTGAGAGGAACCTACTACTACCTGCAGGAAACAATGGTTATGGTTGACTCCACTTTTGGCTTCCAGATATTGTTTGCATTATTTACCAACATTAACTATCTTACGTGGCACGCAAAGAAAACCATAGATATGTTGATGGTCACCACCGAGAAAACACTTCACGATAATACCCAAAACGTATCAAACTGTGTAATGTGGAGTATGCTGGATATTGCAAGGATTTCCGTTATAACATTTATACCGCAGAATTTGGGAAAGAAATGTGACAAAACTTTATCGCTGCACCACAAGTTAAGCCACAAAAGATATCTCACCCCAGCCGCCATGAAAGAGCTGCGGATATTTTCACAGCAGGTGTTTGGAAAGCCAGTGGTTTTCACCGCTTGGGGATTTTTCAGCTTGGATCGTACTACTTTCTTCTCACTTATGGGTTTCCTAGCAACTTACGTGATCCTGTTAGTCCAGCTACGCTGAAGTAGTCAGTTGGTTTAATTTATAACATAGTTTTAGTTTTTGTTTACCACATATGCTCATTGCACATACTTTTACCTATAAATTAAAATTATCGCATTGTAATGTTTACGAAGGTTTCTTTCATTCCATATAATTTTCATGAACATAGAACATTAAAAATTTTAAAACAACTATTTTGTCATTAAGATATTCTATGGTCTTTACTCCCTTCTTTGGTTCTACAAAATTAAAAAAAGAATATCATGTGTTAAATAACCAAATGTTATAATAGTGCTCCTTTAAGATCCATGCAGGTGGAATATAGCAACAAGAAAGAAATTTTTGGACACAACTCAGAACTCTACTTTTGGATTCATTTTCATAAGTGGTTGCCTGTTTCAAAAGTTCCCATCTTTAAATGTTTCCTCCTTTGTCGAATTTTATGAGCACTCTAGATCTTTATCTACGCTGTAAGATGAATGCATACACAGTGGTCTTCACGTTATTCTCTTCTTGTTCTAGCACAGAGTTATTTCACTGTTATCTTGTGTTTAAAATGTAGAGTTCTTTGTAACAATTTTAATATTATGGTCACATAACGAAGCCGTTATAATCCTGAAAGTCATAAACATACAATGATTCGTCAAACCGGTTCATTCTGGTGCGATCTGTTCATGCGACTTGTAGTTTGCAATGTCGTGCTCCTGAGACGGTCGATCTCGCGTGTTTATTTTCCAACGAGGGAGTAACGTGCGTAGGTAAGAAGTCACCTAAATGATTTCGAGTTCTCATATTACTCTACTCTGATCACCCTCCGAAGGATTGTGTGAGTGTGTGCTTATGTATGTGGGGCTGTGTTGTATATTCTAACTTATCAGCAAAAACCCACCCCTGCAGTGACATTATAAATTTGACAGTTAGTCTTCGTTACAAAAATTATTAACTTATATATTACAAAACTGAAAGAATATAAAAGATCTTTAACGATAAACGCTCCAAAAAAATTACTGAGATAATGCTTATTTTCTACTTTCTTTTTCAAAATTAAGCAGTGTCACACATCTACTCAATCTGGAGGAGTATTATTGTATAAAATGATCATTGTACGCGCCACAGTCACATTTCAAGAGCACCACGACAATATCACAATGAAAAGTCACCTCATTTCATATAGTGAGTATCTTAAATGGAATATGATTATATTAATTGAATTAATGTGAAATTGTAACAAAAACAAACACCTCAATAAAATTATAACATGTGTAGTATATTAATAAATGTAATATAAGTTATAAGTATACAATGAATACTGAAATGTTTCAATGTGTATGTCTGTTACCATTCTTATGAGATAAGTATTTAATTGTTATTGTTTCACAGATTCTGCTGTTACAAATTCTCATGAAAAAAAAATTCCTGATGTTTTGTCTGCTTCACCTGTGTGGGCTAAGAGAGTAAAGCAGTAACTAAAACTTCTGAAAATGACTTCACATAAAAAAATTTGCCTAAAACAATTCTGACTACTATAGATAAACATTATACATCTACAAAGTGACATTATCGATTTGAGTGTGTGACCGTGGCTGATGCTTGGTATATATGCATAGTACAGGTCTGTAGGTCACAGGTAGCCAATAAATCAAGGAACATATTCATCTACTTGTCTATCGTTCCATCCCAGTGCAGTGCAATAGGCAATGCTGACCATCAAATCAGGTGCTAAGCGGACTATGAACCCTATATACATACTTAATAGCCCATAGCATCTGTTGCAGGAATCACAATGTTATAACCAGCAGCGAAAACCGACCGATCTTCTTGTATCTGAACTGTGCGTGGTACTAACATTTCTGCCATTTAGATACGGCAAACAACTGATGCAGAAATTAAATACTGATATCAGCTCCTGACATTTTGGAGCCATATATAGGCCAAAGATTGGTATAAGTAGCTGTTGACAATTGGGTAACTGAGAGCATGAATTTGGGGTGCTGTCGATGAGACACCTTTACCCTTAATACGGTCTTAGGTGTTGGTTGAATACGAGGGAAAGTGTAAGTCTTGTTCCAAATCTTCACTACAGACGAATGTTAGGTTTGTTAGAAATCCAAATGTAACGAGAGCCATTGGACGTCGGGCATGGCATGAAATCAGCGTTTTTTTTCAAGTAAGTTTTATTATTTTGGTCCTGTGGGGTTGTTTTTCTGATGTCTTAATATTGACAAAATTGTTAATTCGAATTTTTTAATGTATTTAAATAATGATAGAGCCTGTTTAGAAATTATCGTTATTTCGTGAACTGAAGTAGACACTACTAATCAGATAAAACTTTTTTTGGTTTATTGGGTTTTATTTATTGGTTGAGACAGGAAAGCTTGTGTGTATGCAAATAAATGTCTCGCGAAGGTTTGGGATTATCCATTATTTCTTGTTCATTGTTTTAGTCACTGAGATAGCGTTATGGACTTCGTTACTATTTCACTTTATTGTATCTGAATATACATGGAAGTATTTTTCGATCCATTCAAATACAGCGTACACAGTTTAATATATTAGGTACGTGTAGGTAATTTTTGCTCTGTACTACATACACTGTGATGCTTAATGACCAATGACCTTGTTTTGATTCAATGCTTCGAAACCTTGTTACTGAACTACGTCATAATTGCTTCATATAAATGAAGCTGAACATAGAGTCTTCGACACATAGGCTGTGACAACGAAACAAGTATCATGTCCACTTGAATACAGTATGCATCATAAATGATTGTATTTGCAACACCTGAATCTGTACATAAAACAGGATCTACATAAATAAGAAATTATTGTCAAGCCATTTTTACATAGTTTAAATTAATTATGTGAATAAATTATGTTAGTTTCTATGATGGTTATTTCTCATGAGTCCTTTCGTAATCATGAAGAAAGTTGAAATATGCGCATACTACGGTTATTCATGTGTGTGCCTACAGAATAAGTCAGATGGTTCATGGCTACCCTTAATTCAGCAGTTCAAGAAGGCAATTGCGCCAGATCTGTTGTTAACGTTCGAGTATTGCTTCATAAACAAGTGAAATGAACCTTTGAATAAGGGAATGTGAAATAGAGTCAGAAAGCACATGGAAATACAATTTCTGTTCTTTCCTTCTCTCTTCACCGCAGTCGGTTTGAGAAAACCCACCGACGCTATAGCTACTGAGGCCGTATCGCTATTGTCCCAGGGAGCGCTCTGTCGTTTTCTCAAGACTACATCATAATTACGTCACAGAGAACGCAGTCTTGGCGAATAAGAACGTCGGAGAGAGCGCGAAAGAGCGACAACACAGAGAGAACGCGAAGTTGTGCACTCGCTGGCGCTCGGTCGCACCCACCGACAACGCGCCATATTTGTTAACTGTGTTTCAGCGTTCGAATGAGATATATAGAAAACTTTCCGGGCAAAACCATGTCGCGTTTAATACATGACTGAATACTCTAAACGGTTTGAGTCAAAGACATTAGTTTCACAATAGGGTATACGTATTTGCATTTTTTACAGCCAAGGTCTTCTAACCATGTCTCAGTTTTACCAAGCTATGTATTTTCCTCAGCTAGGCATAGTGAGTAAAGTTACATAAAATTTATGTTACAAGATGTAATGGTACATAACAAAAATTATGGCATTTTAATGCCTTAGGCGTTATTCCAGTTTCTCTTACATATAAAAAAAATTATGCAAATAATTTTATAGAGTTTGTGTAAAGGAAAATCAACACATTTCGAATTTTGAGGAGGGGAGTGGTGTATCCCTTTTTCTTTAAATCACTCCTTCCTCGCAGTGCACAGTACTGAAGTCACCATGCAGTATTTTTGTCCGGCAACAGTTCGGAAGTTTGTCTGCTTGTGGATTGAACGCTGCTATATACTTAAGGACGACAGTTCTATAATGTCTAGTNTACAGTTCGGAAGTTTGTCTGCTTGTGGATTGAACGCTGCTATATACTTAAGGACGACAGTTCTATAATGTCTAGTACGTATTCACTACTTACCCTATATCATGTCGCCCACTATACCTACTTCCTCTTCGCCTTACACACAGAGGCACATACTCAACTTCTGGAAGTTACCGACGGTAAGAGATAATATATAATAAATGCAGAATGTTTCTATTTTGTTACTCAAATTACAGAATATCATTAGCACCACTTCCAGAAATTATCTTTACTGGGAAAACTAAATTTAGACAATTATAATGGCAGCATGATTGTGTTAAAGTTGATTTTTCCAACGTTTCATTTTATTAATAACAGCTCATCTGCTATGTGGAGATACATGCCGAAGTAATCTTTTGGTAGGATATAAAATTTATTCCCATATAAACATTGTTATTAGTTGTGTTTTCGCAATCAAGAGCTCACAGCTACACTTTTAATTCTTCGACGCACAGTGTCAGTGTGTTTGTGCGTGAGACTCTCATTACNAATCAAGAGCTCACAGCTACACTTTTAATTCTTCGACGCACAGTGTCAGTGTGTTTGTGCGTGAGACTCTCATTACCGAAGGATGTGTTATGTTTACAAACGTTCAATTATACAGGTACTGGATAAATCTTAAAAATTATATTTATTGTTTTTTTACATTATGTGCATAATACATTGGACCACACAGACTATTGTTGTTGCTGCAAAATTTTCTGCTTGTCTCGAACATATTAAGAACAAATACTGTCGATGACTTCAAATGTGTATGTCTTTATATGTTCAATCAATGACTTCAAGTGTGTATGTGTGTATAATACTGTCAATTTCTACAAGTGTGTATGTGTATATAGTCGGTTCACGACTGGAAGAAACTTTTGAGAATCAACCTTTGAAAAAACACCCTAGCCGTTAACTACATGCATATAGCATTACAAACAGCGGCGAGCGCGGATACAGTTATGCCGTTAGGTTGCCAGCACAAAGAGAGGAAATAGTTCTAAAGTTTTAACGTAATTGTTAATTTATCGCTTACAAATGGGTTTCGAAAAGACTTGTATCTTATTATGCCCATTATTAATGACGTGATGCTAACGTACTTTGATTTCAATGTTTCTTGCATACTCACAAGATCACGCTCAAGGTGAAAGTAGAGCGGCCATTTGTTTACAAACCTTCGTTCCGTGTGTTGTTGGCGAGATGTGGTCGACACACGTGCCAGAGAATTGGTGTGATTATCTTGTTTAACCAATAATAATTCAATAACTGGTTTTTTTTTTTTTTACTAATATCCTCTCTTTATTATTTCTCGTTGTGCCGATTTCTTTCGTTTCTGATACCTGTATAAGAGATTACTCGTAGTGCGTTCTCACGTGATTAATATTTTTTTTATTTATTTCAGCTTTGCTTAAAATTTTATTTATTGTATTTTACGTTATATGTTGCGGTAGTTTTTGTGTGCAGTCATGAGTTCTAGCAAGGTGAATAAAAGATAAGTCACCAACGCCAACAGGACATCATTAACCTCACCGAATCGTTGTATTCCCTAATTAGGCGAGGGGAAATGAAACCCTGCAACGTCGCGGAAAGAGCGGCAGAAATGTTGAAACGCTTCAGATCCACAGTTCTAAGGTATGTTAAAATATATGTTGTATTAACCATTGCGTTTGCAAGTTGTGTGTGCTAAGGTCAATTATGTTGGCCTTCGAAATGCGTTTACAAGAACATAATGAAAATTTGTTAATAACTTGATAACATTGTCGAACGTTGTCTACGTGTCTCTTTAACGTTTTATTTGGGTAATTATTAAGGTTAGGGGGCTTTTCTGTAAAAAATAACAATAATTTCACGGAAAATGGTATATTTCCATTCCACTAATGATGCACAACACGAATATACGACGGGCATTAACGTCCGATTAATTTCGTAACATGTGCCCACCTAACCTAACAGAACCTCCTAACAGAACCTATCCCCACGATGGGTGAATCACTATTTTACATTTTTAAACTAACCTAGGATTGTTGGGTTTTACACTAACCTAGGATTGTAGGGTTATATAGACTCAAATGTGAGTGTATGAATCACCTAACCAAAAGGTGGTATTACAATGTGTAATTAAAAATAAAAACTACTTTGTGTTGGAATTTGTGTACCCCTGCGAGGGATTCTTCATAAACAACTCAATATATACAGTAGAAATTCATTATAAAGACAACTAACAATGGTAAGGAAAATTGCCTCTATAGTGAGTTTGTTATAGTCTATTAATTTTATATAATTTATGGAGAGATGGTGCATTTTAAGATTCTGAAGCAGCTTGTTTTGTATTTATAAGTTACATTGTGGCATTATGTGCCATTGTTATACGTCACTAAATATTAGATTACAGTCGATATAACTGGAACTTCCCCTACTATTAAACATATCTGTATCACTTCACTAAACATGAGAGGACATCGTAATCGATGAAATCGCAGTCATAATCTTTTAAGAAAACAATTGTGTATTAATGCATTTCCCCAACACCACTGTTCTACAGCCATTGTCTTTTAGTTATTGTAAATTATCAGTGTCATATTTTTCACTTTCAGTGCTACATAGCCAACCTAATTTGCATAATTTAAAAAGGACCATAATTCAGTTACTGGGTCAACTACAGTTACTGGTACCAAAAACATACAAGGGTTTGTTTACAAATGATGTGTGACAATGTAATATGCTCTGCCATGTGTTAGTTTAGGTTAGTTTAATAGGTGGCAGGTATTGGTTACTATATTACCCTACAATCCTAGGTTAGTTAAAAAATGTACAATAGTGATTCACTCATCGTGGGGTAAGGTTCTGTTAGGTTAGGTGGGCGCATATTACGAAATTAGTCGGACGTTAATGCCCCTCGTATATTCGTGCTCTGCATCA